>JAPQRN010000016.1:10811174-10834722 GCA_037367275.1 Coranthus polyacanthus | reverse complement strand
AAGAGGAGGTGTGGGGGGGGGCGGGGGGGGCTGCATAATTTGCTAGGAAACATTTTACCGAACATTTGGTGATAAAAACGCCGGCGTCGGCCCCGAGGCTTAAAGCAATTAATTCAGGATCCTGACATAAACTCTCCAATCCTTTGACAGCTTGGAGCTGAAATAAAAATGCTAGTTCTCCTGGGAACGGCAGGAGATAGCTGGCTCTTTTCTGGACTGTTTGCTCACTGGCCCTGAGAGCAATCTTCCCCAGTCAGAATGAAATGCAAGGACACAAACAATGTACCGGCGAGAGAATAGGAGATGGGGAATGAACAGTTTGGACTATTTGCTCAGCAGAAGGGCAGCCACAATGGCCGGCCCATGGCTTTCCCATGCATCAAGCCTCTTAGTCTTAGGCCTCCCTTTGTTGCCTGGCTTCTTCTTCCCCGGCCAGATAAGAGCCCAGCTGCCCTATACTTTTAATTCCCATTGTATACCATACTGTATGGTCATTTATCTGTCCACACTCTGCCCGCCATGGTGGTGTTGTCTAATTGAACGGGTTATCGCGTGTGTGTATCTGTTCACCTTTGCATGTGTACTCGTTTAGGGCATGAATCGCTCTTACTTTGCTGTAAAAGGCAGGGTGGCGGCCGGGGAGGGGGATAACGGCTGACCCCTCTTCTCCTCTTAGAGGAGGCAGCACAAGTCAAGCACTGAGTGAGATAACGATAGCCGCGGGGTTTTGCATAAGCTGTGACTGAATTTTCATTTCGGAGCAGTTTGCATCGCTATCACCCTGAAAGGGAATAAGAAAAAGTTGGATTTGAAAAGTGAGACAAATCGAATAAATAGTGAGAAATCCTATTTCTAAACCCTGACAAAGATGTACTTTTCCAGCCAAAGGCACAAAGCTGCCGAGGGCTCTTGAGGGAGGAATGAGATGCAGTCATTATATGACCTAATGGCAACTCCAGCAAGAAGAGAGGGCAAACACAACAAGTGTAGTGGCTCTGGCTGAGAAAAGGATCCATATTGTGCTCTTTTGTTTTGGGTTGTTGGTTTGTGTTTGCATTTACATTGACCAGTTCTCTGCTGAATGTGTATTCACACTCAATACATGTAATGTTGTGTGTGTGGCAGGAAATGGAAGTAAGTGTGGTTCCCTGTTTCTGTCTGCCAGGAATAAAACAACAATAGTAAATGTATCTGAAACAAACAAACAAATGAAAAAAAGGGTAGTAGGATGTCACAGGAGGATCAATACACATAAGATGAAGGAACATATTCATGCATGTGAGCAGACACTTGCCTAAACACAAACACACACATGCCCATCCCCCTCTGTAAAGGTTGTGGTGTCAGGGACCCCTTGGGTGGTCAGACTGAGGATGACAATATGATGTTGTGAAGAATAACCTTTGAGAAAAGAGAGTCAGTGGCTGTGTTTTCACTGTCACATTTTTTTTTATTCGGGGGTTATGAGTGGCTCATACAGACACAGACACTGCAGGAATACAGCTTTTTTTTCTTCACCATGAGTAAAAAGGCAACCTATGATAATTTCACAATGGTTTATTCTAATGGATAAGCTCTTGATCTAGCAGATCAGATTTCAAAGTGCCAGTGGCTGTGCCAAGACAGGTCCCAGGAAGTAAAACCTTTTGTTTGGGGCAGAAAATTTTAAATTTAAGACCTGACTTTATTCACTGCTTGGCAAGGTATACACAATGACAAAAAAAAAAGGTTCAACCTGTTGTGGAAGCAATACCTCAAAGAGCAACATCATTAAGAAACAGTAAGTGCTTGTTTTCACATCCACCTTTAGTGTACCACCAGCGTTTTGCCAGCATGTCAGACCTCAGGTATGGCAAGATAAATAGCTGTCTTATTTGTGCCTGTGAGAGCTAGGCTCCTTGTGGGGTGGTGCTCTCAGCTTCACGCTCCACCAACGCTGAAATAAAGCTCTGTTCGAGGCATTTCAACACTGCTTAAGGTTGTCCACGGCCGTGTAATTTATGAGTTGAGAGGACTCCGTTTTTAAGTTCACTGCGACCTACAATCTTCCAGCATTCATGGGTGGAGAAAAGAGCCGTATGAGTCATAGGAAACTTACAACACTCCTCCAATTACCTTAAACAACGTCGGTGTGAGTGATACCTGTAGCGTTGTGGTGCGTGGCAGGGTTCATTCGCTAAATGTCCGTAAGATGTGACCTAAACTAATCTGTTGGACGCACACTTTACCAGGTTAGGTGTTTTGTCACCTGTAGGTTGGTGCAGAGCTGGACAGATAGAGCTGGAGCTGTTCACTTTGTGCCCCATAGCTCTCAGTGGGTGGTCATACGGACAGACAGACAGACAGACAGACAGACAGACAGACAGAATGACATGCTGACTTGTGCTCGCTGGCACTCGTTGCCTCTTTGGCATCCCGCTGAAGAAAGAGTAAATCCTCTTCAGAAGGTGCCTGTCATGGCTTTTTGCATTTGAATTGGTAATATAAAGTAAATATATGTATTTATTGAAGCGAATTAACCTCAGACAATTGCACTGCAAGCTGTATATAAATTTCAAAACAAAAAAAAATGTAATGATGACCCTAATTAATGTTATGTTTTTAGAACATAACAATAATTAAAAATTGCGTTTAAAAATATCATTTATAATGGCCTCTGTCTTGGTGGATTAGATTTAATACTTGATACTTAACTTTAATACTTACTGTGTATTATAACCAATAAAAAAACTATATTGGAAACCATATTTACTCCACAGTAAAAGTTAACAAAATGTAAAATGTTTTTAAAAATCCGTGGAGATTGATCAATTATTGCGACGCTGTTTTGTTAATTTCTATTTACATATCTTGTGTTTGCTTGGTCTTACAATGAGTTGATATATGACCGGATAATTGTGTTTTATTGCTAAGCCATCACATGCAGGGAAATTAAGTTTTATCAGTGGAACCACATGTTACCGTGTCATGAAATTTACAATCAAAGTTATTATCATTTTGTTTATTTTATGACCACAAAAACGATTCTATTAAATGATGGGAAAAAAATATACTGCTAATAAGAAATGTATTAATAAAAGAAATCCATTTAAATGTATCGCAAAATTAGTTCTCATTGATTTGCTGAAAAGAATAAAAAAACTAGACAATATGCAGTTCATTTTGAAAAAAGATTTTTGCTTGGTTAATATTGTTAAGCTTTTCCAACAGATTACTAATTGCTGTGGAAATACTGAAATTTAAAGAAGATGAATTGCCTTAAATAAGTACATACATTTAAAAAAAAAAAACAAGAAACGAGTAAACAACAGGGACAAGGAGTACATTTTTAATGGTGGTAGGGGTATAGAAAAATGTGTAAAACAAGTAATGTGTTATCATATACAGTAGATTACAGTGCATTTGAGAAAGAAATATAAATTTAAATATGTTTATACATATATATATATCATAGATATATCATTATTATCATTATTATTATTAACTATTGCTTTAATGCATATCTAAAAAGTTGCAAATGCAAAATCTATAACAAAATTAAAATGTTTAAATTACGTTCAATATACTGTACATTTTATAAATTGTAACAATACTACAATAGTAAAATACAGTGTAAAATGATCATTTATTTTAATGTTTTGTAGGAGAAAAATATGGCTGAATAGAATTGTATTTTTTATTTTTATTTTTGCCATGAATACTGCACGACATAAAAAAAATAAAAAATCGAAAGAACTGATTTACAGCAGCCGTCCTTTAATTGTTACATTTTGTGTTGTTTTCCAGTGTCGCCTATTAGAACATTTTGACTCCTGATCGTTTTCTCTAATCAGTCTCGCTGAACACATTCAGAGCCCAGCACAGCCAGACATGGCTGTACCATTCCCATTACCTCTCTGCCAATGTGTGAATGTCAACACCCTGTAAACACCTTTGACACACATGCTTGAATGCGACGGGTGAGTTAACTAAACATTCCTGGGTGTTCCCCATAAAGGTCTACCACTCATCCACCAGACTCCACTGACCCGTCTCCCACGCTCCAAATGCACTCATGGAAAAAGAGAAATGTGAACGCCTTTTTCTCTTACGCATTTCCATTTTTTTCCCCATTTATTTTTTATGTATAAAACATTCATAATATGGAAGGAATTGCTTTAACTTGACTGAGTCCATATTAATTTTCTTTCTGTGTATGTGCCTTAAACTTGGATGGAACACTGCTCTATAGGATTTGGGAATTTGGGAGTATAATTCCAGTCCCATGCTTATCGCTGCACCCAGACTATTTGAGTGTTTTGAGATGCGGGCTCCCTGAGGACGGATCGAAGGCGCCCTAGTAGAACTGCACATCAAATAAATAGGAGGATGGGATTTATATGGAGGCTGTGTCTCTGTCAAACAGGGCTCTGCTGACTGAAGTGATCCCCACGGCACGAGTGGAGGAGAGGAGGGAGAGGAAGCCTCAGAGGGAAGAGGGATAGCTGTGGAAGAGCTACACTGATGAGTGTACACACTCACACACACACTCAAACACTCGCACAATGTCCCTCTCAGTCTTGGGTTGTGACCGGCCCATGGCATTGGCCAGGTATGTCAACTATGTTTGCCAAGCCATCCATCACCCATGCACCTTCCCTCCTGAAACAGGAACTTTTGTTTGAAGCATGCATTTGTTAAGCCAATCCTTTGACTCCGCTCAAACTAATTTATTTCCTTATAGCTGAGACAGAGGATTTATTAGCACCTATGTTTTTGTTCTTTATTTTCCTCTTATTGTAGGCTGCATGGGGCAAATGTGTTGGTGGAAACATGGGCGTGCTGTCACTAAGAGAGATTGTGAGCCACAGTTTGGGGACACCAGTGGCCCTTATCATCTGTGACCAGGGTTAGCAAATAAACACACTGTAGTGAAGTCAAGCTGCATGTAAGGAAGGAAAAGATTTATGGCTGTGTAATGCTCAAACATGACCAAAAGGATATTAAATGTTTTCATTTTCTAGTTATATATATTTTTTTTTGTACCATGACACTTCCAAATGAAATGAAAAAAAATTCCGTAAGCAGTGACATGTAAAGGAACAAGTAAATCCTTTTAATATTCATAAACAAGTTATTCTTAAAAAAAAAAAAAAAAAAAAGAAAGAAAGAAAAGAAAAGAAATGTCAGCAAGCATGTTTTTGAAGTTGGAAAGGTTGCGAGGCACAGAGGTTCATGGCTTTCAGGAAGTGCAGTATTGATGCTAGCGCAAACATAAACCACTATTGTTGGTCAGCTTGAGAACATATTGTCAGACTGAGACGCTGACATGAGAACCAGCCACAAAAGTCTCTAAAGAAACCTACGTGTGGGCTGGTATGTTTGCTAAAGCACCTAAGTTGGTGCCTTACTTCATTCCCTGAAACACAACCTTCATTTATCTTTTGACTTCGCCTCCATGTGAGAGAGCCGATATCACTAAAAGTACCAGGTTAATGATTGGCTCTCTGGTGCACCGAGCATCCTGCGTTGAGTGGCCACTTTGCCTGTTCTTGTGCTGCATTTTCTGCCGTAAATGTTTGTGGTCCCACCATCCTCTCCAAGTCCCATACAGTATTATTAGCACTGGGGGTTAGGGTGGGGTCGAGACTAACTTCCAATAAAGAACCACTGGCATGCTGAGGTAAATGGAAGATAAGAGTTTGTCTCTGACCCTTTTAGTGCTTTATAAGAATGTGGCTGTGTAAACCTAATCTCCCCTTAAGATAAATTTGTCCGTGCTTTGTGAATGCAAGTTCATGCATTGCTTTTTTTCTCCTCTAAAGCCCACTTTGACAGGCGTGAAATGAGTCCTGGACTTTTCATTGACAGTTCAAGATGGAGAGCAAACTGAGATTAGGGCATGTTAATTAATTGCGAGGTTGGTAAAGTGGCCTCCCATCTCAAGCCTGACTTGTTCTGTTTATTGCCATTTTGCCACTCATGCTGTAATCATTAATTTATCATCCTTTTTTTGTCTTTGAGATTTTTGTGAAGGTAATTTTGCAAAGCATTTGAACTCATATATGCATGTAAAATAAGCTTGTATGGATTCTGCGTATCTTCATCTAATAATACCATAATAATTGTTTTCTTAAAACACACACTGTATGAAATGTTATGTAAGATTAACCTGGTGTGTCCTTCCTATCCTCTACAGATGCAAATGGCCTTCATCTGATGGAAACTTTTCCACTGCCACTTACCATCGACTTTCATTGCCCTGAAAGCACTTTCTTGTCGATGTACTTGGCTATATCTACGTCTGACCTGTCTGCCATATGTAATATCAAAGCCTCTGTCAGTACGGAACTGAATGGGAACAAAAGAGAGGCCTCCATTAATGATTAACTGTTCTAAAAGCCCCGGCTTTTGTATTCCCATGGTGCCCGGGCTATCTGGCCACCATGTGACATGCTCACAGCATTTTTCGAGCAGATTGGGGGAAAGCTAGTGAGCAAACACAGGTGCTTTGGAGCAGCGTTGCCGACGCTGTCAGGGACAACCACAAACAAGAGCAGCTATGCCTGGCTAAATGAATCCCCACCCCTCCCACCACCATCACCACGTCCCCCACCCCATCTCTGTCGCTAGCTAACTTGTTTGCTAGCTCCGTATAGCTCTCTGGCTGCGCAAGCGTTGCTTCTGGAGAGTCCCTACACCCCCCCCCCCCCACCCCCTCCAAAGTCCAACGTCTGCTACAGGCGAGCTCCACAACTTCTCACACCCTCCAAAGAAACAAACAAATAAAAGTGAGGACAGCAGACCACTTCTTTGAGGTGATGGCATTTGCTGTGGTCATGACTAGTGGGAGAGCAAACAAATTAATGGTGTTCGAGTTTTCACTTTCCAAACCAAACTAAATGTCTTTTACTTCAAGTGGGGCAATTCCGCTGACCCTGGTGTCAAATGCTGTATAAGGGTTGCACACTCTTGCACTTGAAATGCCAAGAGGAGGCCGTAAGAAATTAAACAGGACGTGAGCATTGGCCAACGAAACTTGGCCTGCTAAGACACTTCGAAAAGAGGCATGTGAAAATTCAATCTTGAATAAACCGCGTGTGTAATAAATATGTGTATACGTGTGTATGTATGTTTTATTTCCTGTGTATTTTTTTTTTTTTTTTTGCCACAAACTTTAACGAAAGGTGTCCGGAGCACTTAACCTTTTCATCCGGGCTGACTGACTGTTCAGAGTGCTGTGTCGCTCAGCTATGATAAGACAATCAGATGATAGGACGGCTTTATCTTAACATGGCTTTCCGGCTGGGAGACAAATGAACAGTGTGTGATAAGAGGAACAAAAGCTTTGCTCTTATTGGCTGGCTCCTCCAAAGAAAGAAAAATTATCAGGGTGGAAAATTCACAATAGGCCCAGTTTATTTCATTTTCAATTTTCTACTCAGCCCAGGTCACTCAAATATTTATATTGTCTCCTGTTAGCATTTTGGTTTCACAGTCTGCAATGACCTGAGCCTATAAAGCAGCTATTATCGCTGGAAAGATGATAAAAAAAAAAAAAAATCTTTTAAAACAAACAATTTAAATCAACAGGGGTGAAATGAAGTTGTAAAAGTGAGAGAGACAGATGCAGAAACAGCATAACTCTCCGAGCCAAGGGTTGCGGATATACAGTAAGTGAAAAGAGTTGGATAGAAAAATGTGTATGCGTCTGAGGGAGGGAGGGATAGGGAAGCGTGAAGGTCAAAAGTAGTTTCCTCAGAGACTCGCTACTGATTAGTAAAACGCCACTTCGGTCTATAGGTTTTCTGACTTTTGCAGCCCAATTCTCAGAGTCAGAGAGGGGTGTGTATACTCAAGGATTCAGTCAGGGCTTTGTTTGCTCCAATCCCCAAAAATGATTGAAAAAATGTGCCCTAGCATGAAATGTTGGAAGTTTGTTAAAATACAAAAAAAAAAAAAAAAGATACAAAAAAAACACAAAAAAAAAACAAATGACCACCTCTTGAAATTGTATGAATAAAATATTCAATTTCTAACAAAAGGTGTGTGTGTATTTTTTGAAATGTAATTTTCTCACAAAAGATGTCGGCTTTAATTGTGTACTCATAAATGAACCGTTCTTCACTTTAACTAAAATGCAAATATTGTAAAGTTACGTTTAACCACCTCAATCCGTTCTTTAGACAGGGTTTATGTATTCGTAGAAGCTCAGCTCATCTCCTGTTCTGCCGCTGGTTCCCTGCAGGGATTTAGCTTCTGCTGGTCGTGAGCTGAGTCTGATCAGAGGAGTTACAAATCCTCACTTTTAGGGGTCTTACTGTAATTCACAGGCCCGTTGGCCACAGTAAAGTGTGGGGGCCCAACATCTCGAGAGGGGATTTGAGACAACATCTTTGTTGCGTCCTCATTGTGTTACGGTGAAAGTCGTCCAGCCCCATTGTCTGACCAAACTCAGCTCAGACCTCGGCTCAATCAAAGAAAAGTTTTCCAGTAATGAGGTAAGACATGAAAGCTCATTGAACACAGCGACATGTTGAAAGGCTCCTTTGATCTCGCCAGGCACAATGGTAAAATTTGAAAAGCGCAAAGTGTGCTTTAAGCAGCAATGCACTACATTAACCCCTTGTCTTTTGACAGGCCCACACCTAGAAAGAAGTAATATTCAGCTCTATGGAAAATGTAGCTCATGAGTACTGGCCTTCAGGGAGTGGATTTTACCTGCTTTATGTAGAGATTCGGATCTAAATAGAATTGGTCTGCCACTTGAAGATTTTTCAAAATGACCTTCTCTTTTCAAAAGTTTTCTAAGTTCTTTCCTAAAATAATAATAATAAAAAAGTTAAAATAAGCACATTTACTCCAAGGAGCTTCACAGTTGGTGAACTCTCACATCAAGAATTTCAAGACCACATCATCCCATCAATCTAAAAAAAAAAAAAAAAAAAAACAACAACAAAAAAAAAAACGCAGCAAAGAAAATGCCACTTCGAGGTTGCACTTCTTCTTTTATGAAGAGTGATAAAAACTTAATGGTTGCTTGAGCTGACAGACTACCCAGCAGCCGGTTACAGCAGTCACGGGTCAATTCAGGGACGACTCTGTCCCCAGACTCTGTTAACTAAGTGGGCCGGCACTATCTCTGCCCATCAGCCAGCCAGTCTGCCGACTCCCTGGAGAACGCTAATAAAATATACCTGTCTCCTATTTAGCGGTGGTTTATTATAGTGAGGCATCTATTGACTTCTGTGGGGTTACTGAATAATACGCTCTGATGAAATATTGCATGTGAAGTCTTTGATTTTAAGGAAGTGTCTATTTGACAGACAGCACCCATAAGCTGTATAACAAAACGTATGTACGCATGCAGCTCTGTTTCATGAAAATAAACAGAAGAAAGAAAACAAAAAGCAGATGTTTCTTCTCTACACTAGATGCAGATAATTAGAAGTAATAATAGTTTTTGACCCTCGGAAAGTACACATCGGCTTCTGGTGCGCGTTCATTTTCCACATGGAGATGTAAGACAAAGGTGGTCCGCTCAGGAACACTATCTGCTCAGGTGGAAGACCTCTGTGCTGCCACTGTCATGGCTGAACTGCAGTCAATGACAGACATACAGCCTGACAGCTCAAAGCAAAAACCCACGTCAGCCAAACCGCTTCTCGCTGTTCCAATAACCCTCTATTCAGCGAACAGTCTCAGCCTCTTTTATGAATACAGCCCGTGTCCCTCGTGTTCAATTACCTGAGTCAATATGGATGTATTGAACCTCAACATATGAGTCAAATCATAAAGTGTATATACAAGAGCGGGGATGTTATGGCCATCTCAGAGGGACAGTGAATATTACACTGGTAATTTGCAGCCCAGGAAGTAAACAAAGTGGTATTATATGAGGGTAATAACATCCAAATATGGTTCCAATGTGGAGATCATCTGGACAGTTGTGTTGCTTTCCACCAGTTTGATTAAAAGAGCTCACGGCGACCTGTAAACGGACAATTTGAAAATATGAAAAGTCACATTTAACGCCTGTGTGAATGGGTTTTATATGAGACCTTGTGTGTCTAGATGTGTGCATTGCGTGTATGAGACAGCTGCTGCTTTTTGGCACACGCAAGAAGACACACACGCACGCACACACAAACGCACGCACAAACGCACACACAAACGCACACACGCTCAGGTAGCAGCTGGGCAGGCTCACCTGTCATATTAATAAAACCAGACAATCCCTTCCATCAGCGGCAGCACAGCAGCAGCAGAGGCCAGGACGAAAGCAGACAGGGAGACAGAACAAAAGAGCACAGAGGCAGAGAGAGAGACGCGAGGCAGAAAATTAGTAGGAGGAGAGGAGGAGGCTACACTTTCTTTGAAGCACATATCCATATTATACTATAGACTGTCATTATAATGCATTAACAATAGTATAAAGGATTTATGGATGTATGGGGTTTGTCATGTCCAGCCTTGCTTCACTTGAATCTGAAATTTAGCTTCATAAAATCATTATAACGTGCCATAACCACACCTTACGATTAAAATTAAATAAATTATAGTTTAAAGGCCACAGTATTAAGTATTTTTCCCTTTTGTTTTATAACAAAAGGAACTTTTAATGCAAATACCCTCACCTGATAAGAAGAAAAATGTACGCGGCGCCTTTTAGAAAAGAGTGTGATTTCAAGCACTGTAAAAAAAACGGATACAATTATAAAAAAAAAAAAAGAAGAAAATTAAAATGACATAAATAGAAAGAAAAACACTTGATAGGTTTGTAGAAAACTTTATATATTTATGGTAGTCACTGGGCAGTCAGACAAGAGGATTGGCTGTGGATGATAGAGCGATGACAATACTGATAAGATAAGAAAGCTCTTTAGAGACTTTGCGATTGTGTGTATTTGGACGTGTGTGTCTTGTTTCGGTGTCTGCCTTTATGAGCGTGTGTCGATCTGAGGGTGCATGTCGCTGCTTGCTTGTGTGTGTTCGCTTGGCATCAGAAAAGGCCTTGGACGAAGTGAAGAGCGGGCCCTGGGGAGAAAAAAAGAGTGAGAGAGAAAGAGAGGGAGCGGGAGAGAGAGTGGGTGGAACAATGAGGGGTGGTGGAAAATGACAAGCCTGGTAAAGGACGGGCTTCCTGAAAGATCCACATCTAACAGAGGAGGTAGTTCCGTACAGAAAAGGCAGCCCTCCTCTTCCATTAACCCCTGGTGCGCCTGCTTTCCCAGGTAGAGCTGATTCATTGAAGCCACTGACAGCTGCTCCATGGGTGGGATCCTGTGTGTTTACTTTTACCTGTAGACACAGAGGACTCATCCTAAAGCCAATGAAAGCTCTAATGTGTCATAACTGACAGCAGAATGAAAACACTCTCATGAACCCACAAGATCATCTGACAACACTGTGAGATTGAAGCTGATTAATCTAAATCTATTGCTGGCAGTGCAAATAAAAATGCATAGATAGATTTTTTTTTTCTTTCCCTTTTTCATTCACATAAATCAAATGAGTGCAACATCTACCTCGCAACGAGGCTCAATTGCTGGTATCCTGGCAGCCTGAAAATCAGCCGTGTGTGATTAGGTTGATTACCTACATGGGTGAACTGACAAAACGTGTCCAAAGGAAGAAGTAGGAAATGCTCCATAAAGAATCTTTTGACACGGACTGACAGGGCCCAGTGAGTGAGCATCAATTTATGGATGAAGGCACAAAAAAGAAAGTTCCCAGTGTTCATCGGAGGCCAGTGAATCCAAAATGAACTCTTTTTATGAGGCTGACTTTGCCTGTGTGATGGCGCTAGCACAAAGCAGCCAACAAAGGGCGGCAGTAAAGGGGGAGTTGTGACAAGATAGCAGCACAAAGAGAGAATCAACTTTCACGTGGCTGAATGCAGGCAGGAGCCCGGCCCAGCTGTTTTTAATGGCGATGCATTGACAGGAGGGCAGGCTATTTTTAATCGCGTGCACTTCTTTCAGACACGCACACAAAAACCCCCCTTTCACCGAGCTTTGTCAGTAACCTGTGGTGACCTGCATTCAAGGCTGCGTCAGGGTCTCCTGCACAAAAGATGCTGGAGGAGCGGGGTACAGGGATGTCTGCAGCTGGATGCCCAGTCCAGAACCTGAAATCCCACCCCGGATGTCCAGGATAGACAGTACAGACTGGAAAATTATAGTAACATTTATTGGAATAATTGCCAAAACAATGTCTGCCGGAAAATGTAGTAAAAGGCAGACTTTGTTAGTTTGTTACATGTCAAACTAAATAAATGCCTTTGCAAATACACACACACGGAGGCACACAAAGAACGTACAAACAAGTCAGAAAACAAAGGGCTCTTGTAACAGGGCTTGGGATCTTGATGAAAAATTCAAACAATATTAAATGGGGAGTGTCAACAGCAGACACACTTCTGCTGAGGGCCCTTCAAACAGACAGAGTAACTCTGCACACACATTACGCCGCCACAGTTCAGCCTCTTAGTGTAATGATGATGGCAGCTTTAACTGGGGCATGGCTTTTAAAATCTCTCTCCTGCAAACACTCCCCTGCAATGTGAGGGGGTGGGAGGTGGGGTAAAAGTTGGCTAAAAGGAGTGAGGAGTCGCTGTGTCCGGGCATGTCATTTTCTTCAGATTTACCTGCCGGTGAACGTCATGGGTCACCTGGATTCCCTGCGACCTCTCCTTCCCCGTGCTCTCTCCCCTCTCCAATGACCACTTCATCAGGAGCTGCACTCCTGAAAGACGCAGATTAAGATATCAGTGCTGAAGGATTCCAACTGTCCTCCTGGACAACACGGAGCGGTAATGCCTCCTGACAGCCGTGCTTTATAGAGCCAGGCCTCAGACTCTCACATCCATCAGTGAGCCCTCACCTTAGAAACATGGATTTCATTGAGATGAGACTTGTAAATCTTTATCTCACATTTTTCTCTCGAAATCTAACATTATTGCTAGAGCAGCACAGCCCATAAAGGGTGTCTAACGTTTGCAATCTTTTTTAATTTGATGACTGTATACATATGGATATTCTGCTCTGCGCATTTCTTGGAAAAAGTGCTTGTGATTGAAATCCTTTCCAGAATTTGGAAAGCACTGATGGTAGCTCTTTCAGTACTCTTAATGCTATTCATATAGTTTTATAAATGTCACAATATCACAGCAGTTATGTAAATGTATATAGATTCATGATACACAGAACATTCACACAAATTAACAAATACACATGGCGTGTAAATCATGTGTGGTCTGGCAAACAGTCTTAAGCTGGCCTTTTGGCAGGAGTTCATGTGTGGAACACAGCGAGTCAGTAATGCAAATGAAATAAGTATTCTATCATTACTGAGAGCTTATAGTAAAATAAATGACTCATAGTTAGATGCAAATAGCATAAAGCTGTGTTATATCGATATTTGGCAAATAGCAAAAGTCCAGTCTATGTATTCTTAAATGGAAAGAGGCATAAAAACAATTCATCCATTATGAGAGTTTTTTTTTTCTTGCCAGAGCGTGCATCTGGCATCGCTGCAGGGTCATTCACTTCATCACCACCTGTAAGCAGACAACCATGCTTACTGGGAGGGGCTCGACTAGCTGTGGTCAGACACAGGAAGCAGAGACAGCAGGTGCACTGTTATCACCTCCATAGAAAGGTAATGAAGCCACATCATAATCAGCAGGAAATGAAGCAGCACAGCTGAGCTGAGCTTTTAAATAGAGCTGATAGCCTACTCTACAAGATCCACAAAAACATTTAAAACATGACAGTGTACCATTAGACAGCCGATTGCTTTAACTCTTAAACGCAGCCAAGAGGAAAGACTTAACATAACTTGATAAAGGAAAATTTCACAACTTCTGTGCCTTGCAGTTGTATCCCTTTGTTTATGAGCCCTCCATGTAGACTCAAAGTGGTGTGACATTTACGGGCGCCTGCTTTGAAGAGGAGCCAACTGCTCTCCAAGCAGTAAAAGAGCCACCTGCCTCGCCTCACCTGCCCTTCTGTGAAGGCTTAGTGAATAAAAACTCCCAAGTTCCAGTGTCAGCTAGACCCTGCCCAATAGCAACTGTACAGTGCAGCACACCTTCAAAATCCCCCCCAATTTTGGCTCTTGCAACAGACAGAAAAGAGGATATAAAGAAGGAAAGCTGTTTTCTTTTCAGTGTCTCCCCTCGGCTAAATCTGGGGTAAGCCCGCTAATCCTGCTTGGTGTGATGACTCACAACGGGTGTGGCCAATGTGTTCCCAAAGATATCTTTTTGCACAGTCTGAATATCAATAGGAATGTTTATGTTGGCTTTGGGAATCATGATGTGTGGCATTTAATAGTTTCTAATGGCTACTCAACACCTCTTGTTATGTTTATATTTGTAATTTTCAAACCATATAAATACAACAAGATCAGAAAAACCTGCACGACTCTTATCATATTTCTCCGTTTTTAGACATATTGGGTTTGTAGGAGCCGTGTGTTTGTGTCTGTGTGAGAGTCAGAGAATTGGGCCAGTGGCCCACCTAATTGTTATTGCGTCTGTGTTTGGCCTGGAGACAGTCGATAGGAATCAGCACTGAGCCTGCCGGTGGTGGTGGTGGGGGGGTTATAAGGGCTGTGTCTCCCACTTCCCAGTGTCTTAGTTGTAATGCATCCCTCCACTAACAGGGATCAAGGTATTAGGGATTCAGGTTATTTGTATTGATTTTATGTGCTGTCATGCTGGGCTCGAGGACGCCCTCATATTTGTGGAAATTGCAAATTCCACCTCAGAAATGTCACCAGCGTTTAATCTCTTCCTGAGTGGTCAATATGGGACCCTCACTCTGGTCCGACCACATTTATTAAACAGAGACCAAGCTTTCCTTCAGTTACCATGACATCAAGCAGGGCGGAACGGGATTGGTCCAGAAAAGGTGGCAACATGGGAGTGAGGAAAGTCAAACTTCAATATTAATAACTTTTGATAAGATGTGTCAATGGTTATGAGATTGGACATCAATAAGGAGAGTTGACTCTGGATTAGGTTCAGAACATGGAGGAGTTTACATTGTCACTGGTCATTTTGAAAGCCCCGACACTTTACTGCTGTACTGTAAGTCAGCTGCAATTGCTTCCTGTAGAATATCCATTCAAAAGGCATTCATTTCCGACATCACTGCAAGGCGACAGCAGCACTAGCACAGTGAACAAACTAAGGTCAGTGTCATTATTCTACGAGTACTCTTCAAGGTCTGTAAAAGCAAACTGCTTTGTTGCATGTGCCAACATTTGCATGCTATTATCATCTTTGCTTTATCCGTGTCATAGCAAATGTTTCTCTTTCTCCAGTGTTTACAGGAATGGCCGAGCCACCCCTCCTCTCTCCATTCACCACAATCAAATTTACTCTGGCTTGAGTACACGTTTAGTGGGGACCATTTGTTTGAGGCAAACACTTAGGGCCCTCGTATGTCATTGACCAGTGTCCACAAATATAATCCTATCAAGTTCAATCTTGGGATGTCCTACACTTTTGTTTTCCTAATGCAATAAATGAAAATAATCCCATCTGTCTAGTTTTAATATAGAGGCATCCTCTGTTTTTTTTAGCGTATTATGAACTTCCTCAAGTCCCTATCTCCTTTATTTGTACGGGCTGTTGTGGACAAACATGGTAATGATATTAGGATGTTTTTTTGTGAAACCCTACTGCTGACAACCATCACACTTTGTCTTTACAGTACATGTAGAGGAAAGGCAAAGCTAACAAACATGAACCTGTCGGGGTGGACGGCATGCGTGAACACACCCTTTCTTGCTTGTTGATAAACCCCTGTGTCTTCCCAAGCTCTCAGTTGACATGTACCTACAGAGAAAGCCTTAGCAAAACAAGCAGGACCCTTGTAAATATGCAGTGCCCAACAGTGGCACACGCAGTGTTGGCTTACATACTGCTAGTGGTGTTTTTCTTTTTACCTCCAAATTTGCTCGGAAAACTAATCATGGTCTGATAAAGCCCATGGTAAATATGGGAGAGATTGACACCCACATGTCAAAGTTTACATAGCCGGACCAAGTGTACATATAGGGCAAGGGAACTGTGGGGCTGAGCGGAGCTGGACTGGCCTGACCTCAGTGAGTCTACGGTGGTGAAACAGACGCTTTGTGAGAGAACCCACAGAGGAGAAAGATTACTCCGAGACCTGGGCCAAGACGGGAGAGACTGTCTGAAGATCATCATCAGTATAATGGGATCATATACGGGGAATTTGATTTAAAAAAAAAAAAAAAAAAAAAACGGTTTCATTTTTAAAATAATTTAAGGTTGAAATAACGCCACTACTGTTTGTCCCTCTCCTTTTTGAAATTCATTAAAATAAAGACATTGGATAGCTTCCTTCTTGCCCGTCGCTGTCAGCTTTCCAATTGCTTGATAATCCACAGCAAAGACAGTGCAGCTAACAGAAAAGGTTAACCCCTGACTGATGTGTCTGATGTTAATCTATAGATCAATTAGGAAGAGGCACACTGGGTCAAGCTACAGATATTGCAGTGGCTATTAGTTCCCCTATCTGCCATTATTACACAGTCACATGCTCAAACATTGCGCTGGGTTGGTATGCTAGGCACAGATGCCTAGGGTAAACAGACAGGCCTACAAGGCTTGCACAAAATATTGATCTGACAGCAGATGGGAACCTTGATATCAGCCATTCAGTTTTCCTGTGTCTATGTATTCTTATGTGTGTGTATGTGTTGGAACATTTGTGACAAATGTGTTTGGAAAAATATTTAAAAGCATATATTGCGTGTTTGTTTTGCCTGAAGTTAATCCAGCATATTTCACTTCCAATTTCAGATTCAGCATATGATAAGATTTGGCTGTGATCTGAGTTTTATAGATGAAGGCATAATTGTTGACAGAATTTTGATTTTACTATAAGGATTTATAATTTTACATGCAAAATACTTCAGCAAAACTAACTGTTCTCCCTTACAATTAAAGTTTAATTCATTACTAGTTAAACTTTCACAAGTCACACTTATACTATATATTATCTTCGCCTCTGCTCAGCAAATACTACTGTGACAATTTAACATTTTTTTTATAGCTCTAACCCTAAAATTTGTCTGCAAAACCAATTATCCTTTTTGCACTTTAATTTCTAAGATAATCGGTAAAACTGCATGAACTGGATAAGCAAAGCTCTCGAGCAGCGGTTCACATAGAGGTTTTGAGTTCAGCATTTTACATTCTATATTTCTCTTACTTCTTTTCCAAACTGAACTTTTCCTCTCCCTCGTGGTAATCCAAACCTAGAGGCATTTTTTTTTTCCCCTCTCAAAAATACCAAACAAAGCACGAAACCCTTGCATCAGCTTCTTTTGTTGTATTAAGCTGTGTCTAAGAGAGGGAAGGGTTGTCAGTGAAAAAAGATGGATTGAAATTTTCCATTACTTCATTTAAAGCTTCCCTTTCAGTTTCGGTGAATTAGCTCAATGGTAAAATGACTGAAGGGAGATGAAATGTTACCTTGTCTATCAGCAGAATAAAGATCTTAAATCCCCTTTCGTGGAGTCTGAACTCATATTTGGGGTGTTCAAAATAGCTCATGCTGGGAAAATGTCAACAGGAATGACTCATTTATTGGTTAGGAATGGTTCTTTCTTTTGCAAAGCTGGCAATAACATTGAAGTATCACGATATAATGAAGAAACGCAAGTGCTCTCAGTAGTTATGAATAGTCAAACTCTATATATGAAATTTGGATTTCAGAGAAGGTTAGCATGGGTCACATTTTTTCTTCAGACTATCCCTGCGTGCCACAATGCAGCCATCTTGTCCAAATAGCACTGATGGGTAATCCAACATTCCTCAATCCTAAAACCCCAGGATCATCTCAGCAGGGGAATGGAGGCATATTCATGACTAATTATGTTTCTATATCTTCTTACTCCGCCTCTCTGTGTTCTGAGCTCCATAGTGTGTTCTGGCCCAGGGGATCAATCACTCTGAGCTGCTTGGCCAAACACCATTGACAAGGCAGACGCAGTGTAAAGCTGGTCCAGCAGCTCCATGGCATGCAACCGTTCAATTAGTCTTGGTCAGCGGGAGGCATGATTATTCCAAAATTAGTGATTATTTCCCTGGGTAAACAGGCCAGATTGGGGTGTGTCATCCCTTGTGCGCCTCGCTGGTTACTGGGCCTTCACAAAAGGGGGCTGGGGCCTGGAAGAGAGGCCAGGGTACAGCAGACTGCCTCCCCTGAAAGAGCAACCTGCTCCCCCTTCTCATTGCTGGACCCTGCGGCTCGACACAGCCCTCCCTGATAAAGTGGTATTTCCCGCATACAAAGGAGGCATTGGGCTTAATCCT
This sequence comes from Coranthus polyacanthus, assembly GCA_037367275.1. Taxonomy (NCBI): domain Eukaryota; kingdom Metazoa; phylum Chordata; class Actinopteri; order Kurtiformes; family Apogonidae; genus Coranthus; species Coranthus polyacanthus. The sequence continues at coordinate 10,816,382 of JAPQRN010000016.1, read as the reverse complement.
CAGCCATCCCACACCCCCTTCTTTCTTCCCAGCAAGAGAGCACAATGAGTGTAGACCTTGTCTTAATCCAAAGGTGGGCTATCACAGTAATCTGATAATACATGCTGATCAAAGTCTATTCAATGCTAATCAGAACAACAGATCAGTATTATGATCTAATTAGGGACACCCTACTGGAGTGACATGCCAGAGCATTGTAAATGGCAGAGGATGGCATTTAAATACTATGTAAGGACAAAAGACTGAATGTAATGCTGTATCATAATCCTAACTCAAGGCAGTATTGGCAAAATAATTAAATAGAAGCCAGTAAAATGAGACAAAATGTGATTAAAGCGGGAACAAAATGAGACAAAAATGTGATTCAAGAAGGAACAAATTGAGACAAAATGTGATTAACGCGGGATTAGATACATACATTTCCGTTACACTTGTGTCTGGGGAAAAAAAATAACATGAACTGACTGGAGTCCTTTTCAGCAGATTGTGCACATCTTTTTTGCAGTCCCCTGGCAGCAAGAGGCCACTCTGACATAAAGGAAGATGAAAAGGTCAGAGGTCAGCCATGGTAGTGCACTGTCTCACAACATGTCATATGGTCAACCTTTGATTCCCCGTGGCGGCCGCAGCAAAAAAATAAAAACACATCCCCCTTTGAGCGCTCTATATCAGCTGGTACGAGGACATTCACTGAGCCTTCGTCCTAGTTTTGACTTGCTTATCTATTCTGTACTTTTTTGTTGATTTTGCCAGACTGTATGCCCAATTGGCCATGAGCTATTAACAAAGCACCAAATCAATTACCCACTTGGCTTTCGGAAGTTGTTGTTCTCCTCTGGGAGGCGCATCAGTCACGCCTTGCCAGCAGAGTCATCCGCTGCAGCTCCAGAATCTGGGTGGCCATAGCTCTTTCAAAACAGCACAATAAGGCTCCAACATTTGGTAAACTAAGTCTGCTATAACAAGGCTCCTAGCAATGGCTAATCCTATCAAAATGGACTCCTTTTAGAAAAACAATAAAAGCTACTGCCCACTAACGACAGTGATATGTTAAACATGGAATGCAGGAGAGGCAAAAAATCGGCGTACAATGAAAATACCTTCTGTTGCGACCGACATTTCTTCCACCTGGGCCTAAAACAACAAAGCTGTTTTCGGATTCAGCACTGTTTAGATACTCCTTAGCTACGAAAATAAAGGCCAGATGTGCAGGCAGGAGTCTCATGTGGCTACATGTAGACTTCTTGTGTGTGACGACGATAGGCAGCCTTGTCGACAGCCATTGCTTTGCAAGATGACTTTCCCTTTCAGACAGTGTACAAAGAGAGGTTTAACCCTTTAGTTGTAACGAAATGTACAAACATGACACTGTGGGAGTCAAACTTGGCAGAACATCAGTTAGATGCTTTGTGTCAACAATATACAATATATAAAACATTAAAAGAAATAAATATGAGGTTTGGCATTTTGAAGATGGTGTCTAGACAACAAAGTAGATTAACAGGATTAGTCATCGTACAAATCGGACGACTTTAAATGAGTCAAAAAGAAAAAAGTGTTAACAGGCAGATTAAAAGACGGCCCAACATTTCAGTTTAACCCCTAAGCATCTTCTGAGTTTCTTAAGTTTATATGTTGTCCTGTGAGGGTCAGCTCAATGCGCTGCCCCCACCCCCATCCTTAGTCCAACTCCCACACACAGACAGGAACAAAAAGACCCACCTCAGTGTGGCCCTATCAATGTCACCGCTTTGTGTAGCAGTCTTTCAGGGTACATGAAGTGTCTTTAGCCACAATGAGATCAATAGCACAGCCAACTGTGCAGCAGCTAGCAGCAGCAGTAGCAGCCGCGCAGAGCTGCAAGACAGAGGAGATAAAGCTGATCAGACTCAACACATTGTCAGATCTGTATCTTTGATCTACTTGTGCACCCTTTGCTTTTAAATAGAACTTTTCCGTCCGGTTTCGCTGTTGCGTTTGCTTTGTCGCAATACTGCAGTCGAGGTGCAATATTGACGTGCAATATCTCCATTCAGTCAAAAATGTCCCAGAGGACCTTTCAAAGTTTTCTGTGTACTCTGCTGAGCCAGATCTTTCCTGACAGTGACCTCGGTCAGCCTATAGGTACACTGGCTTGGACAGGTCAGTTCCATTGATTTCCCATTCCCTCTTGGCACCATAAAGACTGTCAACGAACCACTGAGATGTGTCCTTGACCAAAGTATAACTAATGCTGTTTTATCATGTCTGCTTTGGAGCACTTATCTCAGTTAGAGGTTTTTTTTTTCTCCTGTTTTCCTTTTTTTCTTTTGGTGCAATGATCCACTGAATAAAATACAGAAATTTCCTGTCCATTAGTGTTACTTTGATTGTTCCCTCTGTAATCATGTAAACTGTAGGTGAATATATCATTATGAATAATCTGAGACCACCAAGTTAGACTTTAGAGGTTTTTCTTCTTTTTCCCAACAGAAAAAGCCCAGGCCTAATTTGCCGTCATCAGCTTCTTTTGTTCAAACAGTGGCTGGTATTTGAGAATAATCCTCCTTCCATAGATGAAATAGTGTCTCGACAGGCAGCGGCAAGACTCTGTCAAAACCTTTTCCAGAGGCGAATCTTTGTGAGATCTGCAATGTTCTAGGCTGAAAATGTCTTGTTAATCACAAAACAAGTGATGTAAACTTGCCACCTGGCTTTGAACACAGGAAATGTGCAATTAAAACGCAGGCAAGAGGATAGACGTTTGCTTTGTTTGCTGTTGAACTGAATCCTTTTCTCTATTTTGGAATTTTTTTTATTCATATTCATAAGTCAGGTTTTTTTTTTTTTTTGATTATAAATTAACATGGATTTTTCAATTTTGTTATTTGGCAACATAATCTTAGTTTCCCCAACATGTAACAGTGAAATAGATGATTTTACTTTATATTCAGTGTCTAGTTATACTTCCAAAATGCCATGTGTAATGTCATGCAATATCTGACAAAATGACCTTAATTTAAAGGCCTGCCAATGATGTCAACACCAGGTAAATATCAAGTTGCAAATGTGCATTGATTGTTTAGATGCTCCAGGTGACACCATGCCAGTAGAGAGAACTTTTGTTTACCTCTCAAATTTCACAGGATGTTGAAGTGGCACTAAAAATTATTGGCATATTGTTAAAGTGTCTGTATTTAAAGACTGACTGAATGATGGAGATTATGCACAATTTGGAATGGCATTTGACTTTTGCAACAGATCGCCATTAAAAATAGTGTGAGTAAAACACAGAAAAGAAACAGAGACGCTGCTCAAAAAAAGTGTTTTTTTTAAAAAACAAACAAACAAACATTTTGTTTGCATTAAGGCATTTAGCAGCATTTATTGCATACATAAAAGTATCCCGGCTTCCCCATTATTCTTGTGGCTGTCTTACCAACAATCACTGCCCAGTACGTACGGTGCAATTCAATAAGGAAATGAGATGCAAATTACTCCAGCATATTTTAGGAACGTTATTCAGTGTTTTGATCTAAGCTTTCCTTTTGTTAGTTAAAATGTACAAACTATTCAAAAGATTTCTTTTGTTCTTAACCTTTGTAAGAAAGTGGAGAAAATATTTGGAATGCATTAAGTTCTGAAAACTGCCTGTCATGGCTGACAATAAAGGGTAGCCTAATAGATGTTAGCATTGATGGTAAAAAGGACAAAAAGACGCTGCTCTCTGTTGTGCACAAACTGCCTGGCGCAACTAAAAATGAATCCATTTACTTCAGACTGTTTACTTTGTACTTTTGGCTGTAAAGGCAAAGAAAATAAAAAAAAACCCAATTCATGGGGTGCAGGAGCCAAGGCTTCAACTTCTCTTTCACAGGCCACGTTTTTTCAGCTTTTTAAAAACTCACATGCCAAGCGCCCTGGCAGCCAGCTCTGACAAGATGCAGGAGGGAGAGAAAAGACGAAGCGAGGAGACAAAACCAAACAAAAAAACAGTAACATCTGCAGGCGCTTCCAGCCAGACAGTTTGATGTGAATAACTCAGCACTTTGTGCCCTGACCTTGGCGAACAAAGGGGGAGATGCCTCAGGAGTGAAGCGGGACGCCCCGGGAGGCGAGCGCCCGGAGAGCACCCCTGCTCGTTTCGCTGAGATTGGAGTTATTGTCCCCCAGCAGGGCGAAGAGGTGCCACCGGGCACCCAGACACCACATGATACTTGCACTGACATAGTTTCAAAGATGGCTGCTTGACAAATGAAGCAGAGTGGTGCAGGAATAAAATGACATTTTCAGAGAGGTGCCCTGCTGAGAACCATGCTATATGAATGCTGATCAGGGTAAGGCAAATAACGACAGTAGTTCCTTTTGGTAAACGTGGAGATAAATAAAGGGAGAGTGGATGAATATTTATCAATCCTGCAAAAGGATGCTAATACATATACAGATTTATTTCACCTCTGCCCAATGTTAGAAAAGGCAAATTCCTCCCCATCAAATCAAAGGGAGACGCAACAAAGCAACTGTGTACTTCAAGACTTAAATCTTACAAGTTCCTAATCCTTCTGAAGTCCACACGGGACCTTTGGTCTCCATGGCAACTGCAGGGCATTCAACCAAGTGATTGCCTCCAATGAATTTCAGATAAGACAAAATGGAAGTGAATTGATGTGATTTTAATGCAGAAGTGAGCGGTGGAGGGGAGGTCCACTCGGTTCATATTTGAATAAAGCAAACAGAGCAGACAAAAGGCTGACAGCCGTAAATGACATTGTCAGTACAAAAATTATCAGCCAGTTTACAATCTGTTTGCTCATGTAGAACAAACAGAATGTGTGTGGCATCCCCGGGCTTTGTGAACGGCAGGGCCGGCAGCCGGCGGCGAGAGAAAAGCAGATATCAGCTCCCCCTGCAGCCCTGCAACAATTAGATAGCAATTTGACAGGCACACTCAAATGTGAGTTTGTTGTTCTCTTCCAAGGGCACCACATCTTTTTTTTTTATCGAAAAGGAAATACATAATTGAGGCATTGGGAACAAAGACAAATTGTGTGACCTATGGCCAGAGGACTCGCAGGGTGGGATATCACAGGCGTAGGGAGACACATTCCAAACATAAGGCCCTCAGTTACCTAGCAAGGACTCGAATCAAGGTCCCCTTTTCTGCCTTGCCCTTCTTTGGTGGTAGGGGACCAAAAGGGAGATCCTCCTTAAAGACAGCCCCGTTAGGCC
>JAPQRN010000016.1:10754804-10797026 GCA_037367275.1 Coranthus polyacanthus | reverse complement strand
AACAGATTAAGTGGTCACTGAAGCACACATGACGTGTATTTCAAATGAAAGCAGTATTTCCATAATCCTACATCTCTCTGTTAACCACTTGTCTAAATAGTCATAAATCACCACTGAATTCCTGATTTTATTTGGAAGGCACCAGCTTCCAAAGCTGCTATAGGAAACCCACAGTGAGATGGTGAAAGTTCACTAAATTGTGTTTACAAAACAAAACAAACAAAAAATGATTTAACTATAGTCAAGATTTTCCTGAATTTTGCAGTACCAATGCCTTGTTTACCATGATCTAAACTGAAGATCACAAACTTAACACGCTGAGGCAGTATGCATTGAAATATACTGTGGAGTTAACTGTTAATGTCCTCTGGGAAGAAAACAGCCCACCAGTTAGAAGAGGCGACTTACTGAGTGATCCATTTTCCCTCCCACAGATGAGAAAGTTAATAGGTTATATCGTTGTCCTCAGCTGGGATTGCCATTTCCTTTGCCTTTGACCTGTACATCAGATGGTAGACTCTTACAGGAATCAAGGAGAACAAACATGAATGTTGGAAAGTAGATGGTTAGGCCTCGTCTGAGGTCTGGGTCTGGGGCTTAGGGCTGTGGGACCGGGGCTGACTTCTGTACTCCGCTCAGCCTGCCAGCCTATGAAGAAGGATTGGAAAAGTCATCAGCAGGCCTCAGGCCAGCACCCCGCTTGAACACGGGTGGCCGACAACACAAAGTCTCAAAACAAATGACTTTACATGATGTGATCACTATCTGATGCGTTGCGAGGAAGAGTGAACGCAACATAAATGGCACTTCACTGTTGAAAGAGAAATCATGGATGATGTAACAGCACTGTGTTTGAGGGTGGCCAGAGAAAACAGAGATGAACAGGGCTCTGTTTGTCTGCTGCCCAGGCAGGTGGTCTCGGCTCGGGTAGCCTGTCTGTGTTCAGAAAGTCAGCAATAAAATTTTGTGTTAGGTGAAAGACAGAGGTGGCTTTGCGGCTTTTTAATGTTTACTGAGTATCAGGGTCAGCGTCAGTGTAGTGTAAGAAGGAGGAGACATCCATCAAGCTAACATAACTGCAACATGTGGCAGAAGGAACTGCAATCCACATTCTACAAGGCCTTTTGTCATATAGCCATTTGGAGCAAAACAAAACAACCTAATTTATGCATTTGGATCATTTGTCACAGAGAAGAACCATGCCAGGAAAATACAGAGCAGCTTGAAGATGACGGTAATAAATGTAATGTTTAGAACTGGCTTTAGTTCAGTTCCTTTGAATATGGCCCTTGCTACAAGATTGACATGATTCCCTACAATAAGCTAACAGTGGAACTGGCGATGTGCAGCAAATTTTTACATCATATGATTTGTAGGGTTGCCACAACTTCTGCCCAAACGTCCTCAATATCATGTGGTGCAGCATATTTAACCGCTGATGTAAACTAGTTCCATATGGCAGAGTAAAGTGAAATACAGAAAGAGACCACTAGAGGTCGCAACAGCCACACCACTGATCACATGATCACAGAGCTGCAGAGAGACCTGCACACTACACTCCTTTAGAGGCTTTTCTTGCATGTTCCTCCGTTCAGCGTTCACAGTGAAAAAGTGAAAATTTCCTAAGGTGATGTCAGTGGTGAGTATAGTGCAATGGATTACACTTGTTTTCCCTAGTGACATTTATTGCCGTTTAAAAAATATGAATAAACTATATGATGATGTGTCCATTTTCCACCAGTGGGAAGAATCTACCTCTTTCACTTGCGACCACATGTTGCCTTTGCCCCTTCTGAAGCCCCCTATAAAGACGTGGCCCTCTGCCTGATCTTTGTGGTTCACATCCCTGACCGTTGGTCCTCAGGTCAGACCACCGGTCCCTCAGGAGGAAGGTCCTCACTTCTCTTCCTTTAAAATAACAGCAGCGGCAGGGTCAGAGCTCTGTTTTTCACTGACATTTCCTCAAGATGGCTCCCAGCAGGAACACCTGCAGGTAGAGGGCTAACCACAGCTGGTGCAGAAACATTAACATCCAGACGTGAATGTTCTGTAACATTTGTAAAATTGTAATTTCTCCTCTCTTAAAGTTCAAAAAGGCTCGGCTAAATACACAAATTACAGTGTGTATGGTGAATATATAAGACTAATGAAAGGACTTGACAACTCATCTTACATTTGTATGTTCCGGTAAGTTGCAAGTTGGTTTTACTATAAAATGCCCATTTGTATTTTTAGTTGCCAGGGTTACAGGATCAGTATTACAGTATTACTGTGTCTGACTGTCTCACACATGCACACACATGCAGACGTAGACAAATATGTTCACCCTGCTTTCTTATTTTTGGAGGCGCAGTGAGGTCTTTTGCCAAATACAGCTTTATACTGCCTGGCCTCCAATCCAAATGGCTCTATAACAGTTAAGAAACCTCCAGGGCCCACAAAGACCAAAAAGAAACAGAGAAAAAAAGTGCAGTTGGCAGTCAACCACACATATTCACTGAGCTCATCCCACCAGGCAGCAGTAAATCATTATGAAGGCAAAAGACATTGCGGTCGATGCTATCATCTAAGACCAATAAAGCGCCCATTTGTACGGACAACCTCCTCGCATATAACTGTCACTAACTGTCATGTCAGAAGACATTTCTCAGTGTGGCTTTCACAGTGTTTGAGGAAAAAGGACAAAGGTATAACATGGTTAGAAGCAGAGCCTTTATGTCTTTTTAGTCAAATTTACCCTTGTAGTGTAGAACCAATCGGCAGGGGTTTGCCTGCAGAGATTTACAGTCTATTCCCACAAGAAACGGCCGAGTAGATGATAAATTAGTTCCTAAGAAATTAGGAGCTGTAGTCTTTATGTTGGTGGTAATCAGCCTTACATTTAGTCAAAATGGAAATAGTGTGTTCCGGTTGCCAGAACACAAATGTGGTTTTCAAAGACCTCCTGTAAGAGGCCAATTGCTTGCTTTTCCGTGCTCCTGGGATATTATTCCCCCTTGAAAAGTTTGATGTCCAAACAGTACAAATAAACAAAAACAGAGGATATGATTTAGTGACTTTGGTATGCAGGACACATGAGATTTGATTGCTAGTACTTGTATTAAGTTGCATAATAACTTTTTTTTTAACTGCTTGATGATTACAATGCTGCAACCAGAAGGGGGTTACCAATTGTTTCAATCTATCATCTGGGGACTCACGCTGACCATGTGGTACCTTCCCATGATGCACTGTGTATTAAAGGGAGGAAAACCTAAAGGGCGTCATCCTGTGACATGGGCGTCAGTAGGCACCTCATTCCCTCTGGGCCTCTCTTTTCCTTCGGCTCCAGAGGGGCGTGAGCGGTTTGTCTTCTGCTTGAAAGACGTGGGGCTCTGCCAAGTTCAACCCAGCCCAGAGACATCCACTACTATTAGTTGGCTTCCTGACCAGTGACTGGGAGGGCAGAGAGTAGGGGCTTCACAGTAGGACGGGGGCTGGCGTGATCAGCCTCCTCGCCGCTGCCCTGTGATCTGGAGGCAAGCTGAGATAGCAGAGCCCCGCCGTTTGACCACAGTTTACTCTGTGAGTGAGGGAAGGGGACGTGGCCATGTAACAGTATTTACTTCATCACTGACTTCATGTGGGTGGTCCCCACTCTCTGGAATACAATGGCTGCACCAGACACTGCTCACTCACATACTGTCCTGCCTCATTGGAAAAGCCATAAAACACGAGTCGTCCAGGGCTCCCAGGCTGTGCATGATATATTTTGGGTTTTCTGTTTCCTCACAGATTACCTTACATTTGCTGGTTTTCTGCCAGAAGACGGAATGAACTCATGTCAATTTATTTGTATTTTTCCAGAAAGTAAACAAACTTTGAACCTGGATGCTGTCGATGACACCTAAACATGCTCTGCAGAGTGTGTCCGAAGTGATCCTTATGGTTAGACAACAGAAAATCAGCTTTGTTCAGTGATCTTTGTATAACCTTGCCATATGACCTGAGGCACTGGAAATGAAGCAGACCAACTTTATAATTTCTTTGAATTGAAATTGGACCGGAGAGGAAATCTAGTCCAGTATGGTTTAAATTATTTCACTTCCATCTTTCGTGCCTCACCGGAGATGGGAACCCGTAGTGTAAAACAAGATCAAATAATTAAACTGTTTATTCATACATTTTAAAAATATTTAAATGAATAGCCGTCGCTTTCATATTATATCAGCAGCAACAATAAAATAACATTGTGTACATGAAACATATTACACTACTGAGTTAGCTGTTGATAAATGTCCTTGATGATTTGGTACAATATCCAACTTAAAAACTGCTTTAACACAAACTTTTCACAGGCTTCATCCGCCTTTCCCTTCTTCTTAGGTTTTTTTTAAGATGACGAGCACGCAGTAGTCAGACATGTGTGCATACATGCACGCAGGCGCACACAATAATGGAGATGTAACTGGAAGAGTTCTTGAGGCATATGGATGCCATTTGTAAGCTGCACTGAGAATGTATAGGTCATTCTTACCCTTTGGTATCTCTCTATCCATCTGTTTTCACATTACTTGCAAATTATAGTGTCCTCCAGACCCAAATGAACATAAATCAGGCCGGTGAAAGTGCAGAAGTTTTCCCATCTGTCATAAAACAATGATTTAAAGTACGGGTTGTCAAAATATGGCACTGTGAATTCGCCCCGCTCCCCAGCAGTAGGAACACAAAGCACCATCTCATCGGAGTAATTTATGGCCTCTGAGGGAACGGAGGGTGATTAGGGCTTGGGCCACCAACAGCCAGAAAAACAGTAGGAGCTCCAATAAGGATGGCTGGAAAACCTAGACCAAATTTATCAAACAATTCAGCAAAATCTATTTCTGTTTGGAGAGGAGCGCGAGATATATGGCCTGTTTAGTATACTGGTACATCTCTGGAACATTTGGTCATACTGCATTTGTGAGTTTTGGAGATTCTACATTAAATAGTCGCAGCCCAGGACATGTGATGTATTGGTCAGCTGAGGTGCCCGAAGCCAAATCAAATATACAATGGGACGTTCTTGGATTTTAAACAACATATTCGTGTAAATGATGTCACTGCGTCTCTATAAAATTGTTTCTTTTAAAGGTGGAGTTGTAGGGTGAAAGCGCTCGCGTTCGACAGTGGCCGTGGGTTCTGGCATCCACAAACAAATGGACTAGTGAAAATGCTTGTCTAAACCACCTTTACCTTAAATGGCCTTTAAAATCTGAAAGGCATACATGGTGGCTAAAACGGCACAGTAGGACGTGGCTTCCTGTATGGTCAGTTAATATATTATGATTAGCTCACTACCAAGGTCTGTGAAAGGAAATGCAGGAGTAGACTAACGGCAGTAACAGCCAGTTACTGTTGCAGTGAGGTTGGGAGGCTCCCAATTAATACTTCTGCTTATTGACTCTTTCATGTATCTTTAAATAAATGCAGATTTCATGTGAACCAGAAACGGGTGCAATAAAATGAGCCTAGGTGGTCACGAAACTATGAGGTGGCCACAAATCAATATGGTATTTTTCTGCCCACACAAACATCTAAATGCTTTATAAAGACAGGCTTGTTTTTCAAGACAGAGCAGGCTTGAATAGGCCCTTTTTAAAAATACACCTATAGTAAAAAAAGCAGCTTGCATTCCTTATTTATCTACTTATCTTACTTGTCTACTTAAAATGTAGTCGGTTGTGTTTTACCTAAGTCATATCAATTTATCTTCACCTGCTACTCTCTCCACATGGGAGACATCTTCTATGACTGGGCAGGTATTGTTTTTGCATCTATTTTTACAACTGCTCTACTGGGCCCCTGGACAGTCATCAACTCTGTGTGGAAGGAGTCATGCCTCCGGCCCCCACACAGCGTACAAAGTTCAGAACCTCTCCTCGTAGGGACACAGGTGTTTTGCCAGAGCAGCCTTATTCTGAAGTGAAACTGTTCTTACTATACCGTCATTACAAACAGTGGCATGCATGCTGTTTATCGCAGTTATTGCCGTCATTTCCTGGTCAACTCGGTGTTGAAAAAAATATGCAGCAGACTGTGGAGCAGTAATATTTTGTCTGTTCTAGTATACTAACGTGTATCTCTTGTGAACTGCTGCAACAGTATTCTCCATAATGTGTATACTCAGCAAGGGCCTGACACACATTAAGCAATTCTCCACAAGCTTATTTGGGTTAATTGCGCGGGTGCCTGGCAATCTCCTGAACCACCCAAGCATCAGCTCCCTGGAGGATGTTCTGCATGTCCGCTAACCAATCAGCACACGGTTCTGCATCGCCGCTGGCGGTCCACCCTGGGATCCAAAGGCTGTTCTGGCCAAGTAGTTGCTTATTTCTCAGGAGAACTCCAATGCTCTCGCTGGGACTCTTAAACATCTGAAGTGGAGCGAAGTTCAGGGGCTTTGCAGCCACGGCCACACAGGCCCGGCTATCTGTTTAAACAGCAGGTAGTCCCTAACTCTCCTCTGTTTGTGTCCGTGGCTTCCTCCTCCAGTTGTAGGGGATTTTCCCATACAGTCCATCGCTCCGAAGGGGTCTTGAAATATGTCTGTTTTTCAGGATGGAACTTGACGGAAACAAAAACACACATGTACAATACATGCCAGAATATTATCATCTTCATTTATTCTTGCAGTAGAAACAGTGATGTGACAGATGTCAGTTAGATTAATCTGGTAAAACGCAACAGGGGTGTGAGTTCTTCGCATATTTTGTACAGTTAACACTTTTTGGCCCCACATTATTAAATACCATCTATCAAAATTCCAGTGGTGTTTTTTTTGTTTTTGTTTTTTTGGTAGTAGTACGGTAAGACATTACAGACTTACATAAGATAAGGCATTTTCAGAAAAAGAGCAGGGGAGAGAGCTTAAGAAAGATCCAACATGCCTGGAAGCAAATGTATACACTGTGTCTATTGATGCTGTCTGCACAAGCCAACAGGTCTCCTGCAACAAGGTGGCCTCAGCTGGGTTTCTATTGCATCCCATGTCAACACCACTGACAGCAAAAAGCACTTAGGGACCAACAGATCACTTTACCATTCCTCCAGCAGGAAGGGAAGCCTGGAGGTGGATGGATGGGGGGGTTGTTTAAGGGGCAAAAGGACTGCGGGGAATCACACTGACAAACACTGGCCAGTAGGTGGGAGTATTGATACTGATTTAATAGTCCCACCACTGGAAGGCCAGTAAAGAAGGTACATTATAGCCACTGTTAAATGACTGTCTTTATTTCATATCGCTCAATATCTGTGAATTTGTTGGGATTTTGGCAAATCAATTTAAAGTTAAAAGAATTGTGGAAAATACACATTCCTGACAATTGAGTTCCTTTAGAGAGTATCCCTTTTAATCTCTCTTTTAATGTTTCACTTTCTTTGTTCATCCTCCTGACATTTTTTCCCGTCGTTCTAGTTAATCGCTTCACTGCCAATAGGTTGTTCTGGGGCACAAGTGGAAGACATTATTCCATTTCATTTCAATGCTTCATTTGCAACTACGTAAATACAAAAACATCAATTAAAATATTTCCGGGCTTGTTAGATATTTGTTTCCTTGGTGCGGTTCTGGCGAAGCTGGGGATCCCTGAAAGGGTATCTGTATTATAAAACTGATTGGGAAAAGAATAAAATATAAAATTACATATAACATATTAATATATATTATATTATAAATATATATTAACATATAATAATAAAAATCTGAATATGGTGTTCTAAAAAGCACTTATAAATCTGAAAACTGTTTCCTTTTTCTTCTCACTAGCCATTATAAAAACCCTTATTGTAATAACTGTAACCTAGTTTAACTGATTATTTAAAATAAATAAAAGCCTATTTATTGTAGCATTATTTAAACTGTACTTTTTGAACATTAGGTTACACGTAATATTAAAATAATACAAAGTCAATTAAGAAATGAAGAAGTTCCGCAGCTTCACGGGATGACTTTCAGTCTGTCTCAGAAGTCACGGCATGCAGAAACCAGACCTTATTTGTGTTTTTGCTTTCAGCAACTGGGGTCACCCTCAGTGGATCTCACTAAGCTGTGTAATTCAGCCAAGAACTGCCCAAAGCCTGTGGCCCACAGCCCACTGCTCCCTGTCTTTGTGGGTTACCAGGGGCGAGCACACTCCCAGTAGTACCACACACACACATCCACAGTACAATACATAGTGTAGGGTACGTTTAAATATGCACGCACAAGTCAGACATACGACCCACCACTACAAACATACTTGGGCATGCATACAAATATTTTAATGAAGCAAATACAAGTACTATTTAACTGTGGCTCTAATGTCTCTAATGCACTCTCAACTGAATTACGTTTAAAGTAAGACAAAATTATGGCGTAATTACTGCTGAGATATGCTGCTGCACACTACATGCAATTATCTTTATCATAATTTTACAGCAGTGTTTAACGTATGAAACATACACCCCCAGAGCATTTACGCTTTCAGGAAATGTGGTATCACAGAAAACATCAGACTGAACAAATGGAACGTATTAAAGTGCGTGTATTTGGCAGCACTCATATATACAGAAGGAGTTATTTGGCTAGGGATATTGTTAGCTTGACACTGGTAAAGATATGCAGCCAGGTGAAACCAGGCGCCAGTAGAAGTGACACAGTCTCACCTCCGCTAAGCTCGACTCTGAAGATGTCTTTTAACGTAGGGAAATGTGGCTATTCACGGCCAGTCGAGCGTTTCAATGAGCCACATTAGCTGTTGCGCCGTTGTTTTCAAAAGGCAACTCTGAACTTGCTTTGATGGCCGGGAAGATGGTTTCATTTTGTCATTGTGATGAGTCGCTCATCATTCTGATCTGCTGAGTCTTTCAACCTCTGTGATACCGGAAGGTGAACCAGGATAGGTAGCTGAGCTGCTTAGATCTGTTAAGCATTTTTTTTTACTTTAAAATTATTTCAGTAATTGACTAGGCATTGATATAAAACGAGTCATCTAACTGACCTTGAAAGCTACCACTTATGTGGAGAATGAGATGCTTAATGGTTTCTTAATAGTAAGATAGAGTTTTGCTTTAATATGCTGTTGTTTGGTTACATTCAGTGCTTCTGCATGTTTCTTTGAAAGTCTCTGAGCAAAATTAATATTCCACAAAGGGAATGTCAGCCATCTTTCATGTCCACCGTCACTCATTCACAGTATGTCATTTGTAAGTCACACTTTGCCTTTGAAGGGAGCTAGGCACTCACTTGAGAGAAATTCCCTCTGAGGGCAAAATCCCTGGAAGAGCCCTATGATTATATCTATATTAATGGCTCTGTATGTCTAGCAAGATGTTTTGTCTGCTAGATCTCACAAATAGAGGTTTTTTTTTCCCCAAAGAAGAGGGTCATCTTAAACTGATTAGGGTGCAGAAATATCAGGTTCTTTTTGAAAGCTTGTACTGTGCCTTTGGTCTTGTTGTGCAGACCCTGATGCCAGATGCAATAAATTATTAGTCTAAATCAGAACAGAATGCCAGCTTTACATCAGGATAGTGATCCATGTCAAGGAAAAGAAACTCTATGTTTGAAGAACAGCAACGACCCAGTGTCAGGGTCTATCCCGGCTAAGTCCAAGGCTATTATTTACTATTTCACATCTCATATGGATTTGGGCTGTTCCTGAAAGAGCACTGTAAGATAGAGCTTTGTGAAGACTCAAATGATTTAGTGTGCATTATTTTCAGCAAAAACAAAGAATTGGCTGAGTGCAAAAGAAATTCTGCAGTGGTTAATAAATCACACAGTCAGCTTTTCACAGTTAAAAAAAACAAAAAACAAAAAAAAACATACTATATTCTCTATATTGCCAAATGGCGTGTTACGCTTATATGTGAAAAGCAGATCAAAATATCTGAGGAACAAGTAATTCAACATTTAAAGAAACAATATAATATTCCAGTCTTGTACTAGAACTGAATAAGCTAACAATAAACAAACCAATGGCATGCAAAGTTTTGAGATCTATATTTTTCTCATCTCAAGTTTTATTGTTTGCAATAAGATGCACTCCATTGCTGCCTCCCAAGGCCCCAAAAATATCTCTAAGCTCTAATAGTCATTGTAATCATATGGGATTTGTGGGCCTTATCTAAAGTACTGTGTCATTTTCGATATATCTGCAGACCATTTACGACTTTTGCTCTGTTGTTATAGTTGGAGCAGCGGAGGGAGGCACCAACGGGAGACTCAAGTTTCTGCTCTCTTTAAAAGATCTGTTTAAATCTTGAGCTCGCTTTCATTTGACCGTTAAAGACTGAAAAGGTAAAACTTTTTAAAGTTTCGAGGTACCTGATGCATTCGTGTAATCGAAAAAGAGACTTTGAACCTGAGTCTGTAATTAATAACGATAGGATTAGTCAGTCGAATTACATGTTTGGGAATAAATAATAATAATAATTTAAAAAAAAAGGAGTTGACTCTCATGACAATCAAGAGTTTTTAATGACAGAGATCCAAAGTTAAAATATTTTGTACCTTTTACTACTCAAATAAACAATACAGTGCAGTAGAGCTGCTGTCGTACTGTATGTGCACCTTCACTATATCGTATATATATACTATATATATATATGTAAAACTGGAACTGGAGGCTTACAAACGTTCTCTGCTAAAACACACACACATATGTACCTGTGTGTCTAAGACATTCAACAGAATACAATCCTCCTACAAGTCGCTGTAAGAGCAGACTGTGCTGTCATGCTGGCGTGTGGATGACAAACCACACCTCTTTCCAGAGTTGGAGTTACACAGCTTGTTACAGTTCAATGATGAGACAACATCCCCTCCATCTTCTGTGTAAGCACAAATGACTAAATAGCAGCTCCACGCAAACACAAGCCAACCTGACGAGTGTCATCCTAGTAAATGAATATGTGTAATGCGCAGAGCACGGCACTCCAGCGTTTCCTGAATGCACCCATGAGCTCTACAGGAGCTCTCAGAGGTCAGCACGGACCAGGCAGGGAATATATGAACAAGATTTCCAATAAAACAAGGCAACTCTGACCAGTATGCAAGCTGCAGGATCAAAACCAGGTGGGCTGCCAATGTTCAAAAACTATCAAATGAACACCAGATCATGATGCATTTAGAGTGTATATGTTTTTCCTCTTGTCCATGTGCTACCAAAAGACACAGAAGTGATGGGCTACATTGAGCAAACGCTGCACCTTGTTAATGTGGACGAATGCCATGTGAATATGGAAACCATCCAAAAGAAAGATTTCTAACTGAATGGCTCAGTCCAGTGTCAGTTTAGGCCACGTCCCTCAGAAGTGAAAATGCTCTCAGCATGTCAGCTGTACCACATTCTTATTATTTCCTCTTATACCGTATATCATGTTAAGCTTCTGGCCTTCAAACATTTCTGTGCATTTGAAATGTTTGG
The DNA here is from genome assembly GCA_037367275.1 of Coranthus polyacanthus. Lineage (NCBI taxonomy): Eukaryota > Metazoa > Chordata > Actinopteri > Kurtiformes > Apogonidae > Coranthus > Coranthus polyacanthus. Next base: position 10,785,597 of record JAPQRN010000016.1, on the reverse strand, counting down.
GTATCGCTTGTCCCAATCAGGAAAAATGTGATTTGAATAAGGCTAGGTGAACTGTTTAAGTGATCGTGCATTTGCCATGAAATATGTCCTGATTAAGGGTGAAAGATTAGGTTACCTTTTTGCAACAAAAATGGTAAACTGAGTCGAGAAAACAGTCTGCTTTCAAATGCTTTCCTGCCTGGACTGTAATGCAATTTTCTGCACAGAAGAGGGCCATATTCAGAAATAAGCCCGAAGACATGCAAAAAGGTACACACAGGAACACTTTGCTCTGGGTCAGGAAGGAAGTACGTTGCCACTGAAAAGTAAGTTAGGAAGAATGGAAAATACAAAAACAATTTAAAAAAAAAACCCTGCTCTTTGTAGGTGCAGAAGGAAACTGTTACACATTCAGAAAACAGACTGCGACAGGAGACAGACACTGAGGCGTTTTCTCATTTTACTCGCGCGAGAAAGATAACGGGCGGTTTTAAAACTAGCGTACTGCAGTTACAATGGCAAATCTTCACTGTAAAAATATCAACAGCTAATGTGAAAGTCTGTCTGTGGCAAAGCCGACAGTTTATAGCGGCGATGCCAGCTGGGAAATAGTGTTAAAGGATTATTAGATATATTAATCAATCAATTCTGTATGGTAGTTTGAAGCAATACGTCGTTTTTTAAAGATATATTTCACCTTTGGTCTGTTAAATGTGGCTCTGTAGTCATTTGCATTTTCTGTGCTCAGCAATTTGACATCAGTTTAATTTGTACCTCTTATTATGTTATTATTTTTTGCTGGACTTGAATACCAGCCTGTGTAAATATTGCCGACACTATTTGATCATTGGTGGATGAGTTGCTTCACCTACTGTAACTTTACTTTTGTACGCACTGCTTTGTAGGAACGTGTTTGATTTTTTATTTATTTTTTCTTGTGTGTATGTTTTTTTCCCCCTGACAGGATGTTGAAGTGCCCTAAAGCGAGGCGACAACAGCGCAATCAGATTAGGGACGCAGTGACATCATCATCCAAACGGTTTTTCACGGCTCTCAACGCGCAAAGTGACGCAGACCGTTTGAGTCGAGGACATGAAAGGCCTGTGACAGCATTTTCTCATTTGAAGTAACTTAAGCTAAACTTTCACCTCTCAGTCGAGCTATTGGCTCTGCAAAAATACCTGTTGTGAGAAGTCTGGCACGGTCTGTTTGTGGTTAAGTCGTCCATGGGTACCCCTGAGGCAATTTAATGTATTTCCTTCACACTTCTGTCAAAACTCGTAATACGTGACAGATTACACCGCCAAAGAAGGACTGGGAGGAAAAGTAAAACCTGCACCGCATTTTATATAAAGAGTGTGTTGATGTACACCCCGCTAGTATTATTAGTTGCAATCATATACAGTCTGTCAGATTTATGCTTGAATAGACTGTATTTAAATTAATCATGATTCAGTTTCAATCCTCAAATCTATTCAGTGGTTTGGGCTTTTTTCAAATTTTTGCCATTTTGTTTAAGAAACTATATGAGATTGTGAGAACAAAGACATGGAAATTATGAATCTTAAAATCCTAAAAAAAGCATCATTAGCATAAAATAATTAGCTTATAAAAATATATTGTATCATATTCAGAGACAACAATAACAACCGTTCTGATTACATTAGTAAACTTTCTATTAACAGTTTATTGTTGCATACTTTTATGATGTTTTCTATAATATTTTAAGTTGATTAAGAAATGATTGTTAAAACTTTAACGGTTAATGGTTTAGTGATACTGTGTAAATGGTTAATAATTGGTTTGTAAACATCTACAAACATCATCTGGATGCTCATTATTATTATTCTTATAAAAGTTGCAACTAATGTTTAAATCACTGTGTGGTGTATTCATAAACATAACTTGAATGGCAACTGTAAAGTTACTGATAAAGCACACATAAATATTATTTGAGTGACTGTTTAAAGGTTGTTAACAAACATTTGTTACTGTTTATTAAGTGCATTTTTTTTACCCCACATGATTTGATGATGGTTTAATAGTTGACCTAATTATTTGTGTATAACAATCGAGTTCAAACACATTCACAAACATGTAAGTGAACGTTGGCTTACAGCACAAACAAAGAAACAGGGTGGGGCGTGAAAAAGATGGGATTAAAAAAAACCCAACAGTAACAAAATAGATTTAACAATAATAACTGGTAAATAAGCAATGCTCTGTTAAAGGCTCTCTGCTTTCTGGACTCTGTTTGTAATTACCGCTACCCGGCCCATTGCATCCGTTGTCTCCTCAAGCTCCAGCTTCTGAAAAATGCTCTGGTCATTTGCTGAGCGTCAGTGTTCCACGCTGTCTTCAGTCCACGCTGCAGCCCAGTCCGGGGTTTGCCTGACGTGATCGCAGATCTGTATATGGGCATGAGATGGACAGTAGAGTGATCTGTGCAGAGAGGAGGAAACGCCTTAGCTTTGTAGGCACGTTTATTGTTCACAAAACATTTATCCAAAACTAACCATAGGCCGTGTGAGTATAAATAGGCTGTATATGGTGCTAACTCGAGTCTGGGGTGGGTGACCTTCATTCTGGGCCGGCATTCTGTGATTTAAAACACAGCCATTTCTTTAGCTTTGATACGCCATTGGTTAAAACAAACTAATCTTTTAATAACTTACAATGACTACATTATTAACATGTTAGCACTAATGTAAACTATGCAAGAAAGCGGCTGGTTTCTGTAAACACAGTAATAATGGCTGCTTAGCCCAGTAGCAGGGACAAATGTAAAGTACTGGAGACTATGATTACACCCACTCAGCCTTTGAAATAACAAACTTTAACTTCTGGTCATCTTTATCAGTCATTTAATCTAAACTCCTTAGAATTTGCTCAAAAGTGCTCTCGCTGAGCAGACAGTACATTTGCAAACTATTCAAAGTAAATGATGGGGTTGGATAAAGTAACCTTTCTTAATAGATGGGTTACCAGTAAGATTCATGGGTTAAATCCAAAGGATGTAAATTAAACTGGTTTTGTCCGTCATTGAGATTGGAGCAAAAAAGACATTAACCTGGCAAAGGCCAAGATAAAACCCATAAAAAGAACCAAATAACAGCGCCATAAAAACATTATAAATAATCAAATCCTTTTTTTTGATTAAACATTTCCATTCCCTGCTCCGCTCCATGTACTTCAGTGTTTTTCCCTGGAGTGGCACAGCCAGAAAGTCCCAAAGAGATCAAACAGAAAGGACAAAACAGACCTGCACATTAAATGTCCACTTATAATTTCCTGCATCTGTCGGCCATCATGATGATTAGTCCTATTGTGATGGGTCCACCTCAGCATTTTTTTGTTGATTTAAGATAGTAAATTGGTTGCCATGTTTGTTTGCTCCGGTAATGTCTTACAACTGAAGAAATATCTGCTGCTCTCGTCCACAGCAATCAGGGTGTATTCTGTTTGGCACGCATCAGTGCTCCTGAAGTCCACTGGGTGAAGGGGAACTACACTGGATCTCAGCCCAGCTGGAAAACTGTCCTGTGAGGAGCTCTTCAGCTGTGAAATGGACAGTCTGCGTTTGACACAGCAAACGGTCGAATTGAACAGATGAACAACTGAAAACTAAAAATACTAAACGCTCGAAAACTCTGTTGAAGTTAAAGCAGATACGTTTGTGTTTTTTTTTTTTTTGTTTTTTGTTTTTTTTTGTGGAGTGAAGCAGTTAAGATTTGTTCTATTCATATCATGTTTGTTTACACAGTGATCAATTGGTTGTAAGAGCAGCAGTCAGCTACAAATTATGTGCGAGCACGAGTGCTCACCACGCCGCACTCGCACTCAGCTGGTTTTGATGCAGGGATGGGATCATGAGACAAGTCTTGGACGACTGTGAAAGGGCTGTGGACTCTCGCGGTCTGCTGCAGTGCTCTGTGGGTGGGAACACACACCAGTGTCCTCAGAAACCCAGAAGCAGCCCTATGGTACTGGAATAAGTAGGCCCGACCCCATGGCCTGCGACGCAGTGGTCCAACGGCGCCTGTCGGCTGAGCCCAAAACACCATTTCTACACCAGATGTATTCCTAAGATTTGGTAGTGCAACAACTTCAAAGTCAGACTTGATTATTTTTGATTGTATGATTATTCGATGCTGCCGTCTTTTTCTTTTATTTCTGGGGGAAAAGATATTATCATTCAACCACACTTATTTAATTGCAGCAATTGGAGCCACTCTAATTGGCCCTTGCCTTTCATCTGTAATGGTAATGATTATGAGATTGTGCTTGTGCTCGGCAGTCTGAGTTAGAGTAAGTGTGGAATGATATGAAAGCTTGCATCCCCTTTTTAAATTCAACATTTTCGCCTCCTATGCATCAAACTCCGCTGTAGATCATCTGATTTATTGAGCATTTATTTTTTGGCGTTTTTTTTTTTTTTTCAGATATCAAACTATGTGCACGCACTTTGTTTTTTATCTTGATCTTTGTAATGGAGGTCTTGAATAAGTAAACAGTGAATGCCTGTTCACAATGTCAGCCTGCTTTGTCAGGGCTACGCAGACATTTAAAGAGCATCTTATCATGTTGATTTAAGCAATTAAACATGAAGTTACCCTCTGCAAGCTCTGACTGACTGTATCATCTTAATTATTATCTACAGAGCCTTATCCTCAAAGCATTTCTTGCGGCCTGATAATGGGACTTATCACGGTCATTACGTGGTTAAATGTCTGGCTATTTAAAAAAAAAAAAAAAAAGGTTTAAATTTGGGAAATGTTAGAAGCATTACAACCTAGCCTTTAATGTGTTTAGGTATAGCAGTTGGCAAATGCTTTCAGGGTGCATGTATGTTAAACAAAGTAATTAATCCTTAAACGATACCTTGTCCCTGTAATGCTTTCGTGTGATAACCATGTTTCGGTTAAAGAAGTACAAACAGACTGTGCTTTGACCCAGGAAATTGTTAGTGGGACCTGAAAAGCTGGCAAATAGGCAAAAGAGCTCTTGCAAAATGACTATGGCGTTCAAATCAGCACATTTCTGACTGTAAGGAATTTCCAAATAATGTAGAATTTGCTTTTATAGGCTTGTGATCATAAATCAGATTTAACATCCTTCATCTGTTGTCTTTCCCAACAAACAGTATCCATCTGGTGCTAAAGACAAATCTTGTACATGTTCTTAGTAATACGCATCCTATGTGACTGCAGTCTTTTGCCCCTAAGTCAACCACATCCAGATCATGATCTAATCAAATGTGACAAAGCTTTTCAGGGAAAAGATGGGCAGCGATCTGGTTTCTGCCCATGCCAGCACAGGAGCTGTTTTGACAAGGATTATCACTTTCATCACCAGGTAATTTATAACAACCCCCAGCTTCTCAGCCTCTCCAGACCTCATATCTCTCCTAAAGAACTGTGCTTACAAATACGAGAGAAATGCTGGTAGCTTGGTTTCTCACCTTCTGCTCAAGTAGGAGGAGGAAAAAAAAAAAACCCAAAACATTAAAACATTGCATTATCTTTGGCCCATATTGCAGGCTGACGCTTGCACAGAAGCCCGGGCCATGAATGTCTTGGCAGAACAACCACCTGCATAGTGAGGTAAAGGCAAAAGAATTTATTGCGAAGTCTTCATAAATCATCTCTTTATTTTAAAATAAACTCTGCCCATGCATCTTTGACTGGCAGGAAATAGATACTGGAAACTCCAAAGTTTCGCAATCCTCATCTTGTTTAATTTTTCTTTTTGTAGGAGTCAGTCTGTGACACGTTCCCTGAATATTAAACAATTTTTCCTGTAATCCTGATGGGTAGCTGTGCATTGTACAGTATGTATATCTGATGAATCACACCCCACTGCATTTTCTAGCAAACATGACTTGTAAAAAAAGTTGAATAAATATAACGCTACGCCGTCAAAGCATTATGTACAGATTTCTCCAACTCTTGAACAATCTGCAGTGGATTAATCTCTAAGTTTGTGACATAAGCATACCATTTTTTTTTTTTTGCAGTGCATGCTATTATAACAGTGAATAAAGCACATTCGCCCCTTTCGGTTTTTCTGTTAGTAAAATGCGATGCTGAACACACAGATAAGTACAGTTGTACTGTGGCACCACTGCAATGTGAAACTTATTTTAGAAGTTTCCAAATTTAGAAGTTTTGATTTTCTAAAATGAATTAGCTAAGCATGTATAGGCAAAGATTGAAGCCCTGTCTCAGAAAGAGAGAATACAAGAGCAAGTTACATGTATTTATTGGGGGGGGGGGGACTATTAACAGCTATTTGTTACTGTGGCTCTGGCAGATTTTCTTCAATTTATTGATAGATTACTTTTAAACGTTAACATTTGCAAGATGTCGACTACATTTCAGACCTATTCACCACAGAGTAATGAGACTCAGTCCAATGGGATCCTTGTAGAAATGCATGTTAACATATAATATACAAAAATCAAAGACAGACAGGCAACCAGAGAAACCATCTACATTACCAAAGCCTTACCATGGTCTTGTCAGTCTGCCTGCTTTGGTTAACAGCACTGAAAGAAGACTGTGTTCAAGCATTACAAGGGATATCCTACACATGTTTGTTATACATCAAATTGAAAATTATTACACAGAATTTGCAAAGAGAGGGTGAGGAAGAGAAAGACACAGAGAAAGAAAACCAAATATGCGGCCACACACTCGTTTTTTTTTTTTTTCGTTTTTTTTTTTTTTGGGCTTAAACTATAGTTCCAAAAAGCCACCCACACTTCACCACGTAGGGAGAAACCAGTCTCAAACTGGCACCTATTTATGGATTTTGCTACTGCCAGAAAGAAATTCCTGCTGCAATGAAAAAAAGCTCATTGAATGTGTAGCTCATCCATCATTCTAAAGCCATTGGCTTTAAAACAGAAGCAGTAAGGCTATGATTTGGTAACACTCTTTGCTTTGAATGGTTTCCCCACTTATGCCTCTGACTTCCCTTTAACTTTTTCCTTAAAATGAAGCCCTTCCCCACTGCAACACAACATTTTGATTAGCTCAAGCAACTCCATGAATTTCATTTTTTTTCTTCCCCTTCCGTGGCTGGGATGTTCAAATATGTGCAGTATGTGGATGTTGTAGTCCATTTCGTGTTATGTGAGCACCTCACTGGTATGAAAAGCTGCGGAGCTGACGTCATGAACTCCACTTCACCTGCATGGGTTGCTGCTCATGCAAAGAAAAAAGTGTTGGCCCCCGCCATACCTGCTTTGATGCCAATTAACTAATCTTCGCACCGGTTTCTTCAGGTATGCAAACATCGTCGCCCTATCTATGTGAAAATCAGGCCAATAGTCAAAATGATTTCTATTCAGCACGCCCGAAACGAAAACAGACATATTGTATTGTTCCCGCCTGTGTCAGAGCAAACTTCAAATACCACATTCACCTTGTTATTTATGATTCACAAAGCCAGTTGTCGTTGAGATTCTACTGCTAAACTTTGCAGATTGCTGGGAAGCGTTCATTGTTTATTAAAGCAGCTAAATGGATAATAGCTGCCTAAAGAAAGCTGTTTCAACATGACAGGATAGGATGTTCAAAATAAACCCACTAGTTGTTGTTATGGATATAAATATATTTCTGTGAGAGGCCGTCTAGACTATTTTTGTTCTTTATGTCCTCCTAGCAAAAGTCTCTCTGCTACTGTAAGCCCCTGCTCAGTTTAGCTGACACAAAAAATGCATGGACTTTGATGCTGACCACTTGTTGTACAGGCTAAGCGTGCTGGAAAGGCAAGAACATGCACGTAAAAAGGTTTGTGTAGGTGGCAATGAGGGCTTGTTCCATTGTTGTTTCTGCTATAAATCCTCCAGACATCACTTGTCAGTCAAAGATAATGGCCAGTGAGCTCACAACTGCAGAGGCAGCAAAAGTGCAAGACGGTGGCATATTTGTGTCACATACGTGGAGATAAGAAGCAACAGACAGTAGAGATCTCACGATCTGGCAACAAAAGAATGTTGGGCAGAGTTCAACTTCGTCCGCACGCAGAAATGCAACATCATGATGGCCTCTTGCAGTGTTTATTCACATGTTTTTTTGCAATGACAGAAAAGTAGGAAAAACTTGTGGCTGCAGACCTTATACATATTGTCCCCGTCTATTTAGTGGATGTTTTTTTTTTTTTTTTAAATAGAGCGTGGAGGACATTTACAAAGCTTCTAAAGATTCCAACCAAAAAATCAGTACTTATCATAACAAATGGCATTGCAAAGAACATGTATTTACAGTTTTTGGTGTGCATTAACCTGTGGAATGTATCACTTCTAACATTAGTTCTGGTTTTGGACATTATGAATAGTTGACTAGATGATTTGTCGAGACTGTCAGTGTGAATACACAGCGGTTATCGTTTCATGACAGCTGTATTACATTATATACAGTATTACTACATCAGACATACATGCAATAAACAACTTTAAAAAATCCCTGAGATGATGGGGAAAGATGCAGCTGGCCGTTTATTATCAATCCGGGTCAGGGTGTGCTAAGGCTGGAGCCTGTTGGACGGCTACCAGCAGGGTCTCTTTCCTCCAGTTCACAGCTTTAACAAGTCTGATTTTGAGTGACCTGGGGAAACGGTTTAATGACTGTTTCTTGACTGTGTTTCAACACCGTGTGGGTGGGTGGTCTGACGCGACTGGGCAAGGACGGCACTCTGATGTACAGTGCTGCAAATGGATGTTTTAGCAGAACAACAAACACTTTTTTTTTTTCTTTCACCGTCCCAGGAAAGTACCAAATCAGGTCACACTGTGTATTTATATATTACTTCTAAATTGTTTGTTTTGTTGAGGTTAGAGCAATGATTTTCCACAGATTATATTTTTCCGAGATATTGGTTGGCTCTTTCATACCTGTCTGCAGGATTGTCATGTTATTATCTCTTCATTTTATTTTGTATGCATACATATATATATAACCTGGACTTGTTAGAAAGGTGTGTACAGAGAACTGATTCCCCTTCCCATAATGCCAACCTGCAGGATGCCCTGCAGAGATACTGTAATCCATTTTTATTGGTCAACTCTTAATAACCATCATAGACTTTTATAGAAGGCCCGGCGCCACATCCTTCTAGTCATCTGTGCTTCTTGAGAACATTTCCTTGGGACTTAGTGTCAGAGTGTCATTCGTTTCATCTGCAATTAATCAACCATCATGTTTATTATGAGTTTGTTAGGTTTACCTCCCCGTCCCTCCCCACAGCTCCTGCCAGGTTTATGGTCAACACAAAGCCGACGCCAGGATTTAAGAGAGTTCTGCCACTCTACATGCTTTTCAAGTTTTTTTATTTCCCTGTAACACTCTATAAATAGATGACTGAGTAGAGCAGCATGTGATTTTCTTTTATCACTGATAAGGAAATTTGGATCTCAGAAGATATGCATTTGGCAAGTGAACGGTTACATTTTCAATATAAAGTTTAATACTTTGACAGCTTTTCTTGACTTGAACCATAACATTTTAATATTTAAAAAAAAAATACAAATAAAGGTTCAGTATTATGTTCCTGTAGGGATTAGTTTGCCTGCACCACCTGAGATTTACAGAGAAGGAAAAACGTGTGTAGTTACATGTCAGCTTCTCAACCAAAGCCATGTTAATTTATTTGTACTTCCCTAATGGAAAAAATATTCCCCTAATTACGGTAAACAGAAAGTTGCTATTTCATATGGAATCATTCATGTTTGATGCCTGAGTGTGATAAGACACTTTTGAAGTTCCACTGTATATGTTGTAAATTGTTTCTTTGAGCTCGCTCAAGTACCAAAATCACCCCTGCTTCACCCACGGGAGTTGAAAGCAGAACGGGTACCACTCCAGCACTTGGATTCTGGGCCAAAAGTTTCCAAACATCTCTTCCTGGTGCCTAAAATAAGCAGCATAATGAGGTAGTGGCTTCCTTTTCTCTGAACTAATACCCCATCCCTGTGGGACGGCATGATGTGGACTAACACTCAAGATCAACAGAAAAAATCTCACACTGACACTTGAGGCCACAGGACAGAACATTTACAACAGAAAAGAAAGAATGTAACTCCAGTACCTCACATTTAAAGACAGTTATAGTGAAAAGAAAATGTACAAATATATGAACAATATACACTTTCTTCTAAGCTGCTGCATTTAAAGATTGCAAACAGAGCCTAGCGAAGTTAAAATTTCCTCCGCAGTCTCCGTCTCCACTGTTTCCACTGTACACTTTCACTAAAATGAGTTTTATATGTACTCTGGGATGGCTGGAGAAAATGGAAAAGACATGCTTAAGTAGACTCCACTTCATTATTAAACCTATAGGTCACATTTAATTGCACTTGCATTAATCTGTTTTATTTCAACTAATGAGTGCTGCCATAAATTTAACTGAAGGTGAGGAATTTTTATGACCTTCAGCAAACTTTTGATCAGGTGCTGAAGCTGTTCAGGGGAAAACTACTTGGAGAATCTTTACTGTGTACAGTACAGTGTCCGATTACACAACGGTTTGATTTTCAGCTCTCATTAGGAATTCTCCTTCGCATATAATGGATGCCTTTTGGGTTTGGTGAACTGCTTTCTTTGAGGGGAAATCCAAATAGGTACAGGCAGTCTTACAAAAAACAGACCTCCTGGTTGCATGTTACATGTATCATGAAATCTCTCTCATTTTTAATGCTGAGAAGGAAATTGCTGGCAGTGTGATAAGGCTGTTATTACCATTTATTACAAAAGATTTGGGAGGCTGTTGCACCTCAAGAACATTTAAAGAGCTATTCTATGCTTTTGAGGCTTGGAAGGAAGGATTATTTTTATTTACTTTATTCAAAATTGGACTCCATGAACTATATTAATGCGACGTCTCAAAAACACACACACACACACACACACAAAAATACATATAATGCATGCCAAGATTCAGTACTATGAAATGTAGGTGGCTTAAGGTTTGGCGCTCACCTCCTGTACTGATTCAAATGGAGCAGACACACAGTAAATAAGAGAAAAAAACTTGTAAGAACAGTGATGTAATTCAGCCGAGCTACTGCATGAATGGATCATCAAATGGGCCATATTGCTATTTGACGCCCAGACACGCAGCATCTCTTTGTGAACCCTAGACTTCCTCCAGTCCATTGACTTCGGTACGCCTCTACAAGAACCAAGCATGTTCTCCAAACAAACACCACAACCTGTACAGGAGTCCAGACCCGGACCTAAAGAGCCAGACACTGGGATTGCTTCTGACAGCTGTTTCCTGTTATGTAACTACACACAGCTGCTATTTCTAAGAGAGGGCATCTTGGTGTTGTAGACATTTCCAAGGGTCAAGAGGAAGAAAAATAATGCAGCTTTAATAGTGACCAACAATGGACCACCAAGGTTTCCCTCTTTGGCATGCAATGTTTAAGTCACCAAATATGCAAAACTCTTGGCAGGATCTCTTTTAATGATGTTCCTTAAGTTCAGTTATGTTATATATAGTTTTTCATTGTGTCACTGCATTGGTGGCAATATTGTATGCTTTATTGGTTCTCCATGAGGACTTTTTAAACATCTACCTTTGAGGAAGAGGACTGAATTGATTAATCTTAACTCATCACTGTTATTACCAGAAACATGCTGTAAAGTAAGACATCCACACTCACTCAGTTAATTCATATATGTGCTAATAGTTCTTATTTACGTAGCTGTGGATAATGCTGTACTGTGATAGCGCTGTGTGGTCTGTTTAGTACAGGGGAAGGCAAGTCTAACTGTATTTGCAAAGTAGTGGTACTATAGTGGAAGTAATTGTTACACAGATCAGATATTGTGCTCTAAAGCATTCTATGAAAGGCTATATGATGGAAATGCGTTTTTCAGCAAGTCTGTGAAATGCTTAAAAATAATACAGGCAGAATGTTATAGTGTCCTTAAGGCTTCAAGCACATTAGTTTCCTTGTCTACATTTTGCTCAGGAGAATAGAAGATAAATGAGGGAGCAGTAATGTCTGGGAAAACGGCAGAATATTTGGCCTCCATTCTCTGTAAATATTGGTTCAGTTTGTTTGAGGTCCCTCTACAAAATAAACATTTTACATATTGAATAGATTACCATACTTATCCGACCTGGATATTGTATGATAGCATGTGAACATGTCTTTAGTCTCCACGCATGGTCGATAAGGAGGGACCACCCTTAGAAAGAGAGGAGTGGAAGTCACTTCATGTGGAAGTTTGTGTCCTTTGAAATGCACCATTTGTGATGGTTATCAGATGCAGCTCAGTGAAAGTCACAGTCTAACCTTGACTAAGGACTTCCCAGTGGCCTCTCAGTGTGTAGCCTACTTGCTGCTGGTTCATTTGATTGCTCTGTTAATTTGACCGGCAATTAAAAGAAACACGATTTATATGTCAAAAGAGACAGGAAGATTTTGCAATTTAAATCTTCAGCTTGCCCTACGTGACTGTTGCACTACACTGTAATACCAACATCAACAAAGAGAGAAATCAGGATATCCTCAAGCCTTGCGTGTCTGACAGTAGACGTAAACGGCGGCACCAGTTAACTAACATGGAAATGCTGCATTTTGTGGGACCAGTCCCAGTTTCAAAGCCGTCAGAAAACCGAAGACATGTAGCAATAAATCACAAGAGGACATGTAAATCTCTCCTTACAGATGTTTGTGGAAAGATTAGAATGGCAAGGTGATAGGTCATAACTTAGTAGCAGACCTTGTAACAGGAGGCAGATTGTAGCAGCTCGCACACTGCTCCCACGGGAGCTGGCAGTGTGTATAAGCTAAGCTGTTACTTTACCCAATGAGTTTTTAACACATTACTGTGTCTCGAACGCCTATACCTATGATTACACCAAAAAAGACTTTAAACATCTATATTGTAAACCTTGCAGTTTGGTCAGGTGTTGACCAGCTAGCCAGTCTAGCACGCTACAAAAAAAAACGCCTCGATCACACGCTGGAAATGCCTCCATGGGTCAGGGGTATTTATTGATGACATCTGTTCTAGGTTAAAGGGCCACAGAAGGTACAAGTACATATGGAAGTCTCTTTTCACAGAAGAGGGGGCTTTTGCGGATGTCCAGGGTGTGTGTCCCTTCTTTGCCACATACCTGCTCCTGCCTTACACTTCAACTCTGTACACATCAACTGACAGCCGTCCATTGAGATTTATCATGGCAAGATTTATGTTTTCAGCAGCCAACTCTCGCTTCTCAGTAGCTGCGCTCACTGCAGGCACTGTTTTCCTTCCTGCACATTCTTATTAGTTTAGTTTATTACAGCAGCACGTCTGGTGAGGTCATTTATGGCCAACCATGGTGGTATGACAAACTCATTTATAACGGTGAGGCTTCAGCGTGTTGGGTGAGATCACTTGTGCCTTCGTCCCTCAGACACCAAGCTCCGCAGGTAATGAAATCATCTGTTTATCTGTATATTTGTGCAGAAATACGATGGACTGGGGATCACTGTTGTTGGTGTGCAATCGTTGGCTGGGGGACCATTTCACACACTGCTGCGTTTCTTCTCCCACAGTAGCTCAACAGTATTGAGATAGCATGAGAGAAGCAGCAGGTTGGGACCACATGCTGCTGAAGTAGATCACCAACGAACTTTGGTAAGAAGGTGAAAGCAGCAGTGATGGGAAACACGGCTTCTTTTTCAATTCTGTGGGAATAAGTTGATGGTGTGTGTCATTATCACCTAACGTTTAGGAGATTGAGTTGCTGCATCCAACTGCATGGAAATTCATTTTGAGAAGATTCAGATACAGTCTTAGGATTATTATATAGTTAAAAAAAAAACATTTCCCTTACTTATTCGCAGTTCTTACAAGTTAAAAAAAATGGCAGTTGTGTTATTAGAGGCTAAAGAGATGTTGATGGATAATTAGCAGCACAACAGTATGTGTTCGTCTGAGTGCAGGTTCCCCGCTGGTATTGAACTTATGACCCTGATCCCAGAGGGAGATGTTCAGACAAAGATAGAGGGCAGCAGAGAGATTTAGACATGCTTATGGAACCTGTGTGGTCTCCAGATATGCAATGTGCAGTCCAACACACACATTCGGGCTTTGGCTGAAACTTAGGCCTGATTCATACTGAGTATCCATCTGGTAGAATACCCAGCAGTGTTGTACCCAGCTCTCTGCAGTTCCCATCCAGAAGAGAAAGCGCACAGACAGGAGGCAGCACAAAGGAATAAAGCTGTCCAAATGCTCAAATCCCAAATGATGAAGATGCCACATAATTTGCTTATTTTGAAAAGGAAGTGCTTGCTTCAATAGATGTGTATATTTAACACCTTCAGAGTGAAAAATGATGGCAAAACATGCGATGTGTAAAGACTGGAATTTTACCATGTCAAACACAAAGATCTCTATGTTTTACCACAAACGTTTTTCACATTAATACTGGAAATAAATTTCTTCAACATACAACTTACCGCTTATGTCAGTCCAGCTACCATGCACATACAGTAGTTCAACATTTAACATCTCTATTTTCTCTATAAACATTTTATATCATTTAATAATACAATTCCGTGAAGATGTGGCATTTCATCTGTTTTTCTTTACTTTTATAAATCACACAACACTTCATATGCATGTGTTAGACGCAAACGTAATGTTTGTTTTATTAAGAAGGAGATATTAAATTGCACTGCATGGTTTGTGTTTTGAAAGGCAGTGGAAATTTTGCTATTGTGAAAGCAGATATGTCGAGTTTTCTCATGAGGGCTGCACTGCAAAAATTGCTATCCTTTGTTGCAAAACGTAATGAGAGTCGTATCTGTGGCAACAAGTTCTCACAGTGCGGCATGGGGCGCAAGCGACAATAAGGAAATGTTACTCATCATTTCATAAAAGTGGATCATACCCAGACTCTTAACAGATATTTATGTTTTATGAAAACCAGTCTTGCAATTTCACCAATAGAGTCAGTGCTGGGGCGTCTTTTACCAGCTCTGAATGAAGGCAGCTGAAGAGGATTAGGCTAAATGTCCTTGGAAAAAGGGGCTCACCACAAGAGTAAAGGAAAAAATTTACAGCACAACACTGACCGCTTGGTGTGTTCCAACAGATGCCAGTGCCAAGTTTGGTCATCTTCTCTTGCATCTACATGAATCACAATTTGTCCTGATAGGGATTAGTGTTAAATATTAATTTTGAAATGAGACACTTACAGTACTTTACTGGACTTTGAACATTAGCTCAAGAATACAATAAATATGCACAGATTCAAAACGAACAAATATGCACACCACGAACTTTGAAATATTATGATATTGATGCAGACACATAATTAAATACAACAAAGAAAAGTGACAGTGGACTGCTGGACTGAATGCAGTAAACCGGCAAACAATGCCTCTTGCTGACGTGTTGAGTTTGTAACATACAGAGTTGTCTTGGCAAAGTTTAATCATGTTACGTATCTTGTGAAAAAAACCTTGAAGAGATGATATCGTGTAAAGAGATAAGTGCCACCAAGCCTGCTCTGTCACCTTTACAAAGCAGCTGCTAGAAGCACACACTTTCCCTCTACTTCGGCCTTGGCTAAGTGACTAGATAGAGGCAGACTATTGTGCTCTCCTATGGAGACAGATGTCAAGGTCAGTGTTAATGCACAGCTGCACTGCCAGCAGCTGGAAAGAGTCATGAACCAATCTTAGAGATTTTAATTATGATGCGATTAACCCTCTTTACATTCACCTGGTCACTGGCAACCCATTTTAGGGTTAGGGTTGCATTTGAGCCATATTTAAAATGATGTAGTTTAGATTGTATTTCAATCCCATGTTAAATACAGAAACTAGAAGATGTTCCCTTTCAAATGAAGCCTAATAAGATGCATATTGGACTTACAGTTCTTCTGTTTAACCCTAACCCTAGCTTAGGGTTATGCTCTCAGAATGCTGGATGTTAAAAGGTTCAATTAGAGGTTTGGGCGTTAGATGTACAACACAAGGAGCAACGATATATCAGGGAAGTTTGGAGCCATAATGACTTTTCACACTGATATGTTACTTTCAGTTTGTTTGCCTTTCGGCATGCAGAGAAGTGAGTGCAGAGACCATTTCCTTCTCCTTTACCACCCATGTGGATGTCTCCAAGATTGAGATACCTCCCTTCACTGCACAAAGTCAATGTGCCCTCATGTAGGACTCTGTACAATCAGTTTGGCCACAGCCTATTCAGATTTGCACAGACTGAAAGCACATTTTTGGTAGTTTTGCATTTACTAAGTAAAAGAACAGTGTTGACGGTCATAAGGATAAAATGCATGTTAGCTCTTGCTTGGGTGGTATTTTTTGCATCAGTTTTAATAATATTCATAAATGCATGCATTCCTTTGAGTTGCTTTAGAGAATTGCTGCTGGCTTTTGAACAGTGAGTGACAACATTTTACAGTTTGCATCACATAGATGAGGAAGGATTGTTTGAACATCTGAAAATCTGGTTTATTCCCAGCTGTTCCAAAATAATAATAATAATAATAATAAAAAAAAAAGAAGCTGAGCACAGCTACCATGTTGTACAAGTTGTATATGACTTTTCTAAAATCATCAGCAATCTTCTTAGCCACATCCATTCAGACCAGTGGAAAATAAATGATATGAGGACGTGCTGACATGTTGAAGTTTACTCTAATTCTCATTTTGGCTCACGCTCCATCGCTCTAGCCACAGAGGAGGATCTTCGCTCCCATCTGGCTTACTGTGCAGCACAGAAGTACAGGCTAGCTCAGTTGGGTCATTACAGAAATAAATCCAAGACACAACAGTAATCGCTGAATATGTAACATAGGAGTAAAGCCTTTAACTGGATTCAGGAGGCTGACTTAGGTATGTTCCATGCAGATTTAAATTAAATTGCTTGTTAATTCTGATATATGTTCAGACATGTTTATTTGTAATTTAATATGGTAAAACTATATTCATCACAAACTGCGCCATAGTCTGTACAATAAATATTCCGCAAATAATATCCTACTTGCTGCTGGGTTTTTTTCCTGGCATATTTTAATGATTGCGATTAACCGTCCGTCCTTTAAAATCAGCATATCATAATAGTGGTATTTTCTCTTATATTTTTTTTTCTCTGTCTACCTGAGAACTGAGAGTCCCCTACCTGTGTGCACTGTTGATCTTCTAATCCCATGGATCTGAGGGCAAACAGACAGACTCTCGGATATAAAGAGGGACACTCACAATATTTAGTTAAGAGATTCAGGCTGGAGGAGGGTTACTTACCTGAGCACTGGGAATGGCTTTTGTGTGACTGGACAGGTCAACAACATATCCATTTTCACTAGCGGATGGGAATGTGTTTACTCAGGCCTATCTCCGGTCTCATGGAAGCACAAGGTGTTTCGTCCTGAATGGGTAATCTATTGGTGATAGTATCTGCTACCATTATTTAAAATCCATTATACTTATAGGACTCATTTAATGTTAAATTACATCTGTTTATTAAGACTTTCAGTGCCTGCCGTAATACAGTCTGGGACTATAAAACCAGAGTTTATCCTGGTTTGTCTGATAAAAACATGATAGCTGCACAGGTATAGGTGAGAAAACTATTTGTTACCTGTTTGAAGCAGGTCAGCACCTGTCACACCTGGTAAAGCTCTTCTCTCAGCAAAGTCTCATCTCCTGCTTTATCTGTTCTTTACTCAGATAAGCCAGTCTGGCATGGATATATGAGAACTCAATATGGTTATCTTACTTGGTGAAATGAGGGTTAAGAACGACAGTATAAGTGTATGAGAGATTGCTAATTGGAAAACTGAAATGGATAAAACACAGTAGTCTGTGTTTAATGGTTAATGTTAATTAATATGGCGTATAGTATTGTTATTGCCTTAACATGTCTATTCCTACACCGGTAACCAAAGCACCACAAAAAATCACCCAATTTGAATATATATACAGTATATATATATATGTATATATATATATATATATATATACATATATATATATATACTTTCTCACATATAAATATATGACAAAGTGGGAGGATTGAAAAATACCAAAAGCCTCTGTCTCAAAATATAATCTATCACAGATTACAGCATTTCAATGCAAATACACACAGATGCCTCCAGAGTAATCTTTTAATTTTACTAACTTCAACATCAAGTTACATGTGTTCCCTTCAAAATTATAAGTGCTTAAAATGGATTTGCTGCCATGATTGATTGCTGCGATGACAGCTTCAGCCATGATTACAGTAGTAAGTCATTTTGTGCTGAACCATTACACCCTTTTTTAGGGTTTGGTTTGGTTAGAAATTAGCACATAGGGCCCTGAGTGTTACAAAACACCGTATTAGGGTTGACAGCTTGTCAAAGTGAGACTTGACTAATTATAGTTTTCATCTAGCCTTGGGCAAGACGAAAGTTCAGAGCAGTTTTTCTTTTGTAATTCATTCCTAATTACACTGACATGATACGATGAGCAATCCTATAAATATCAGTCAAGTATGACTGCAGACGCCCACTGACTGATGCCTTCACATTTCTCCCTTGTGTTTTCTTTTCTTCAAGAAAATGTCCCTGCTATTGGCTATCAAAGACCACAAACCTACATTATGAAGCTTAACTGGGCCTCAACAGCTATTAAACCTCATTTGCAGTATCAGCATAGTATTTTGCAAATTATACACAGTCTACTCTGGATCTTACAGACGATAAAGACTCTCCCTGGAGATTGGGGAAATGGCTCAATTTGTGCCTTTCAGACGCACTCACAGGGAGCGGTGCTTGTGCCTTCAGTCGCCATCCCCGCCTTTTATAATGCGGTTAGCTGTGCAGTATCTCCACCTGAGATCAGAGTGCACCAACAAAGAGTCAGCGTTCACATCAGCAGATAGATCCCGGGGCAGGGAGGGGGCTTGGGGTGTTCAGACTTGGAGTTGTTGAGTTGGGCAAGAATGCCCTGCTGATGCCAAGTTTTATTTTGGTGTAGGTCCATTGCAAGAACAATCTCTGAGTGTGTGGCATTATGGAGGAAATCCAAATGGTTAAGATGGAATTCCCTGATTGTTATTGAGACCTGAACCCCACCGTTCCTAAAATGATCTGTATCAGCCAGTGCTCCTTGAAGCACACAGCTATTCATTAAAGATGGTTATCTGCAGGGGCTGAGGCAAGAGCAGGGCTTTCAGGAGCAGTCAACGAGGCGCGATCATTGAGTAGCATCTAGGATTGGCTTGGATCGATGTTTTTCTGTGTTCCCTCACAATTAAGACAACTTCAAACAGCCTCGCAGGCAATGTGTTCACTCATCAGCTGTCACTGAGAGAAAAAAGGGACTAATCAGTTTGCGCTCATAAAGTGCGCACATAGAGATATACATAACTGCTCAACTTCCCATAACAAATAAACATAAAATACCTCACAGATGCAACAAAAGATCAAGGCAGTTCTGCTAGGAATTAGACATGCTCAGCTCCCTTTGGACTCAGTGTAGCATGAAGCTGCTATTATCTCTGTGAATGTCATATCAAGACCTTACATTTTCCATTACTGAGTAGTCTGCCTATCTTGCAGCTGGAAATCTACAAGATTTGTTCATACAACAGCTCGTGCGACAGTGCGGTTTAGCTGGATCTCATCTTTGTTGGTTACTTTCATGGTTGAGTGATTGCATGTTTAAGTTTGAAAGTAGGGTCAGGCATATATTACTAAATGTCTGAATGCATACTCAGTCTGACATTGTTATGTCTTCTTTGACATTTGAAGATTACATTTTTTTTTTAAATCTCTGTCATATTGTCACATATCTCATCTCTGAGGAGCTCATGTGCTCTTCCTGACCTAATGAAGCAGCACAACACTTCCTGGTTCATTACTGCAAGCTGTAGGAGGGAAGAGAAAGCTGTGATCTGCTCAGAGCTCAGATTTGTCTGGCGGCAACTCTTAGCAGTAGAGGGCTCCCTTTTCCCTCTAGAATCCAGAACTGATTTGGCACTGGTCACTTGCAAAAAAGGGATTACCCAAAATAACAGCATCTACACTTCCATTCATTCTGTTTCATGCATTTTAAGCTTCTGAGAGTTGGTTTTCACAGCTTCACCCACAACCTGAACACTACATACATTACATTCATGCCCAATAACCATTCATACTGGCTATTTTTAAAAAAAGGATTTTTATTCTTAGACTACACATACAAAGTATAACAACAATATGTTCCATGTATAAGAGCTATTTCTTAAAAAGGTTATCTGTTTTGATTGAGTGGGTTGTTTGCCAGATAGGAGTTTCCCCGCCATTAATCTTACTGTGGGCCTGAGTGACAGACTGGATTATCAACTAAAACTTTCAGCCACTTGAGACTGCTACTGATGTTTGGCTTTTAAGAAGAAGAAAGAGTGGGAAACAATTCCTCTGGTAGAAAAGTGCAGACGCTGGCGTAACTTAAGCATTGTGGAAACCCTCAGCAGCTCAAAACATTATCTGGACAAACTAATATTTACTCCAAGACAAGACAAACGCACTCATTTACTCAGGCTTCATTCACTGCCCTGGCATTGTTGATGGATTAACTCTAATGATGAAATTGAACCTATCTTTCGTCTCAGTTTGATCTTCACTTCTAAGAGAGCTGCGCATCAATCAGTTCAAGTAAAATTAGCAGCAGAAAGGACATTGCGGAGTAATTAGCGACGGTCAATAAATAGGTCCACATATATAAATAAATATTTGCAGACTAAGAGCAGATTCTTGCGTACAAATTGCTGATCAGCTGCTTCACCATCAATGTGCACATTATTAAGTAGACAGCCTCCCACAGAGATGGAAACAAAATCAACAACAGTCTGTTTCTTTTTTTCAGCTGTGTTCAGAGGGGTTGGAGATTTGCAGCAGTCTGAACATGAAAAACGCAAGTAACAAGTTGGTTTGAAGTCTGACCACAGTGCGGTGAATCTCTGTTTGAGTCAGGTCTGCTTTGAATAAAAACTGATTTTCCTCTCCCCCTTAAATTTAGTCTCCAAAATTACACACTCTTCAGAGCATTGTCGGAATGCACGAGACTTGAAGGTCCTCCTTCTCACCAAAGTGTAATGAGAAACTGCTTGTAGAGGACACTGGTCATAAAAGCAAACACCTGCAATGATGAGACTGAGGAAATCAATCATCCTTTATCCCCCCCCATCAACACCAAATAGAGAAACTAGATTCTCCTGACCAACCCGTTAGCTTTGCGCAATGAAAGTAGAGACAACTGCTTTGCTGCTTGTGCCAGGAGAATGAATGGATGTGGGGAGAGCCTAAGACCTGAAAATCCTCAGCCACGGATTCCAAAGAAAAATACAAAATAACACATGCAAAGACCCCGAGTGATCCAGAAAGTCTAATTTAGACCATTTGCTTATTTTGACTGTTCACAGTTCAAATACATTTGATTAATTCAAAGTTAGTCAGAAATAATGGATAAAAGTGATAATAAGTGACGCACGATATGTGCATTTTAGCTATTTTAAGAAAAAAGTAGTCAAAAACAAGCTGATTCTTTATCATTGCAATGATTGTTTAGAAATGTTTTATGAGGGAACAAGGAAAAAAAATGCGTAAAACAATTATGTTATTTAATTATATATTTACGTCAGGACATATTTGAACCAAACCAACATGATGTAGACAATTTAACGAACACGTTTGTTTGTTTTAGCATTCATTAGATCTTCATTTTTAAAGCGCACATTTAACTGATTTCACTGTGAATTTATAGTGCAACTGTGCAGCGGTGCTTCGCTTCTCTTTTCTCACTGTATTCTCATTGAGCTCTTGAGTCAATCTGGCAGAAACAAACCTTTCTTTGGGGGGAAATTTAAGCCTTCTTCCAAGAATTCCCATGTTTGCATTTGCAGGTGGACCCAAGATGGTACGATGGTGTATCCACACACTGTCTTGTTTTTAATGGACAAAGCCTCAGCATTCTTTGGCACATATCAGCCCCGAGTTAAAAAAAACGTGATGAATTCATGTGTGTGTTTATTTGTTTTTCTTCCATGTGACAGAAAGCCTTGGATTTCACTTAGAGTAGCTGAGACCTTGTTAACTCAGTAATGGATAGCCCTGGAGAATATGGAGACATCCTTTTCATTCTTGCGCTACTGAGAGCAGGAAGAGAAGACAAGCACTTCCTCGATCACTCTGACACTCACCTTTTGTTTGCCCGAGCTATCACAAGAACAGCTTTCTGTGTAGTGGAGGTGTTTAATGGTTTTTCTTTGCCATTTCCCATGAAGAAGCACATAAAGGAAATAGTTTGCTTCATTGTCAGATGTGCCATTAACAAAACTGTTGAGGAGCTACATATTGTACAGTACATATACAACTAAAACCATAAAACGACGCTTATATATGATGAACTTATTTCAAATAGCAATGCATGTATAATTGAAATTTCAAATACACACTTTTAAGGCGAATGCCATATTACGTGACGTTATTCGCTAAATTCGCAAGCGTGGAAGTAACTGGTTAAAACTTCACACTGCTACATGAAGAAGCGCCAAAACATGCATGCCGTCGTTACTAAGCCAATAAAATACTCCTCAACCAGCGAGGAAAAAAAATGATTGTTTCTCATTAGGGTTTCACACCATGACAGACTGAAAGCTGAAAGACAGAGGGCTCACTAGACAATTGAATGCAGTTTAAGCATTTCTGCAGAGGCCCACCTTGCTATTGTGGCTTGGATGTGTGACTGGTGGTTGAGTCAGTCTGCAGTGGAGGGTGATGACTGAGACGATCTCCAGTACAGAGTAGCCACCCACATAGTAGTGTATCTTGTCACAACCTACACGTTTCTGTAGGACTAGTTTTTCACAGAGTAACCTTAGTTGTTGTACACACGTGCATTTTTTGGGGGGTCATTTTAATTATTTAGGTAACCGTATGAATTTACGTTACGCTTATTATGTTCTGGAATATTATTTTCAGGCTTAGTAGAACTGAGTTCACAACAATAAATCAACTCATCATCGTTTACGGTGCTTTATTATTTTCTACGCACATTACAAATATATGTGTGATATTTAAGTAGTTTAATTACAGCCCCTTTGAGCGTAACTTTGACTCCTATCTGCCATTGTTTATGGTGAGACTGCGAGTCTCTGTGCCGCAGAGGGTACAGAGGAAAGTCGCCATATACCGTCCTGCCGTGTTGGTGTTTAATAAAAAGATTATTGCAAGATAAACTGTAACCCGCAATTCACCCACAGCCAAGAGTCGATGTCAGTGTCAGTTGTCAATGCCTGTGTTACTGCTCTGTAGTTTTCGTTAACATCCTAAAATTATTAAAACTATTTATCTGTATAATTCATCATACTATAACCCTGATCTCTTGGTGCGTAGTGTTCTTCACCTTCAGGCTGTGGGTGACAAGCGGGCTACAGTTTCTCTCATAATAATCTTCTTTAATATAACAAACACCACCCACCATAAACAATGGCAGGCAGGAGTCAAAGTGTACTCTTAGATGAGAGGTTATAAATATAGATTTAAAATAATTAAGTGCTGTAACTTATAATTTTTAAAAAATGAATAATTAAATATTATAATTAGATGTACTAAATATTATAATAATTGAATAATATGACACAACTCAAGAAACATTGACATACATTAGAAACTTAAACTTGTAATTAAAATACCCCAAAAATGCAATGTGCAATAAATAAGGTGACAATATTATAATTTGATTTGCCTTTACACATTATTAGAGTTTTAATATCGTCACATGTAAAACAATGGAAAATATTTTATTATGATAAAAGCAACTGATGTTTTACAAAAAGGGAAAGCTAATACACAGTCTTACAGTCTAAACATATTCACAAGTTGTATGTGTGAAAATCCAAAGTTTGCACACTCCGTCAGCAATAGTTTGTATTTTTTTTTTTTTTTTTTTTTGCATTTCTCACAACAAAATAGCCTCAGTTGAAACAACACGAGCCTATGCTACCGTACTGTGGCAATGACTCAGATGGCAACTAAATGTGAGCTAACATACCAAATATTTTCCTCTGTTTATACTCCCTGACCTTAAACAGAGGTTTTCTGAATTTCCAGCTCCTCCTCGGTGCACAGTGTCATGTACAGCACAGGTGGGATGACGCTGCGTCTGGCCCGTGGGGCTAACCCCAACCCTAACCCAGTGGAGTGGCTGTATCAGACCCCTCATTCAGTTTGAACCCATGTTTTCGCCATGCCAAATTAACAGCCACCCTTTGGGTCAACGCTGCGTGCGACTGCTGAGATGGGAGAGGCGTGTCTGAGCGAAAAGCACCAATAAGAGCAACATGCATGGTTCTCCGCAACTGGCTGCACTCCGCGTTCTTCAAAGGGCCCTCTTTCTCACTCTCCCTCTGAGCTAGTCTCTCTGCCGCCGCTGACTGCACGACAGACCAGGCTACGTGGGCCTCGCTGCACACGAACAGGCCAAACAGAAATACTGGCTGTTTAAACTTGATGATACTGTCAATATGGGAAAGGGCAGACAGTTACGTATATGCTTTATTTCATCCAGGATGTTTCTAAAGTCAATAGGTCATGTAAGTTTGTGTTGATATAGACGTGAGCGTGTTTTGGTTATGAGCCAACAGGTTCCTTAAAATCTGACAGCTGATACGGGCTGGCTGCTCTGACTGGCGCCATTGTCACAAACGCCTGGGAGTGGCAGCAGCAGGGCATGGTCAAAAGGTTGATTAATGACAGTCAGTGTTGTTTTCCTTTCCGCTTTTGTTGCATTATCTCGTGAACTCGCTATATGGTGACAGCGTTCTGTCCTGGTCCTGCTGTACTCGAGCAGTATTTAACAACAGCACAACAGGTTCTGCATACCTCAGACCTGTACCACAGACCGCCGCGCTGCACTTCCTGATGTCTCACCTGAGAACGGGTCGTCACCGCTTTATAACAAACTTATTAGGAGTCTGATCTCAAAGGCGCTACCCTCGAAGGCAACATAATTATAATGTTGCCTGAATCTAGTTTTATAATATCAAAGCAGCTTTAACTTCATAGAATAATCTAGAAATGTATAGATTTTTGCATTAAATATTATTTATTTACAAGATCGTAAGACGAGCCACTTACACGGAAGTAGTATAAGGAAGATACGCGATTATACAACACATTTTACGTACTTTTATGATAAAAACTGGTGTCATTGGGGATATCCATTCGCCGAGTGCCCAGAGCAGAGCGTCCCTAGTTTGATTCTAGCTGGATGACTTGTTGCATGCCTTCCTACACTCTCTTTCAGTAAAGTTAAAAATCTTTAAAAAAAACACAACTTGATATCATCTTAAAATCCGTAGAGGTTAAAAAGTGCTTCAGATGTTCAGGGAGGCAAATATAGTTTGTGCTTCGAGCTTTTACGCAGAGTTTAAACTATTACTGCACCTTCAAACAACCTATGACTTCCTGACCTATATTTTGAAGGGGCTTACACCAACACCGGCCCGTAACTGGAAAGATGCCATGTTATCTCAATGACGTTACAAAGCAGAACGGACCGCGTTCGCTCACTGACAAAAAGAGGGATTTCTGAATAATACTGAGCATTGCACGCAGCGATCTCGTACAGAGATACAGAGCCTTCAGGTGAACTAAAACAAGCGTTTATAACAGTACAAGCACACTGCATTTAGTTTCGAACGTTCCTCTGAATATACGTAGGAACATCTATTCACTCGTCTGAGAGATCCAGCTGAGTTTAAAGGCAGGACTTTTCTGCCCAAACTAACAGACAGTATGGTGGTTTACCGCTTGCATTTTTTGGGAAAGGAGTCATCATCTTATTATCACCTAATAAGAATTTCAGCCAAAAATTAACATGAAGGCAGCCCTTAAATCCCGCGCTGCATAGTTTTCTTCTGCTCGTATTTGCCATGTGTGTGGCAACATTTAGCACAGTATATGTTTCAGCGCACTTTAAATAAGTCACAGATGCGCAGTCAGGCAGAACATTAATTCTATAGTCTCCACAAATTAGAGAGGATCTTCCTGCACTTAAGACTGTCTCTCTGGCTGTGCCCAGATCCTCACTAAAATAGACTTCCACTGCAGAACTGCTGACAAATTTCCATAATGAACGTCTGGTGTTTTGACTTACCAGTAAAGGACTGCACGCTCCACTAAATGCTGATATTTACATACTCATTACTGACAATACTCACAAATTACAGGCATTATTCTAATTTTGCACACACACAAAAAAATATGCCTGTTTTCATGGCAGTGTTTTCAAAGAGTGCATTTTAATTGTGTTTGCAAACATAATTTCATGCTCTTTTATATAATATGTAATAATCAAAGCTGGGCTCTGCAATTCAATGTGATCTTGTGGTTATTCTCTTTATTGCTGTATTGCTGTATCCTCTGAGGACCAAAAACAGCCCCGGAATCTCCTGAGAGCAAATGTGAAATGATACGTTTTCATTTGGAAAAGCCAAATGTCATCATCATGTCTGTGTCCCTTTGCTTTTAGAGCATCTGGTTGATGTGGTGAGCTGGCAGAGCAAGTAAGAACATGGGAGGGAAACATTTATCATCCTCTAGACTTCAGAGCTGTAACTCTGCCTGCTTAGAAATCCTATGGACAGTCAGTGGAAAAAAAAAAAAAAAAAAAAGGCAGCGGAGATTGCATTACAAGAATGACATCGATACGGACTCTCGGCTTTGGTGTTTTAGTGTTGGGTGGTAAACATGACGAATCATTTTCATTTTAATCTAATAAAAATGTTGATGTTATTATCTAACTTACTTGCCTCGTGAATTCTGTATTCTGTCTTTAAACTGTCTGTCTTTTTTTTTATTTTCCTCTCTACATCTAAAAGACTGTTGTCCAAATGCATTACATGCTGTTACACAAGTAAATTAGGCTGGCAGCTATGACCAGAATTTTAATTTATGACTTCTCGCATTCCTGTCAAACAATTATATCCTGCCTGTCAAAGACCGTGACAAGCATTTCTTCCAGGACTGTACATGTTTGGATGCACCATGTTTCCATGGTGAGTCAATTAATTTGAAATTTCAGACATGAGAACTGCTGACACTGGCCTCCTTTTCAGAATCTGACAGTTTGCCAACTTGCCACTCAATTTTTTAAAAGGTTTCTCGCGGATCTTTCCTTGCTTTTTCCAAGACCTGTCTGGACTGCCGTGTCGCCTGTCCTGAGATGCTCTCTTGTTTGACTTTAAGTCATGCAAAGGCAGAGTAGTTAGTGAGTGACTCCTGGCCAGCGCAAGGTATTTTCCCCCTTTAACGCGAAAAGTAGAGATAATGCAAAATGTCTTAAATCATACCCAGCAAAGTGTCAAATACATAAACTGAACTATGGTCTCTAAAACTTGGCAGACACTGATGAATATTTGAAGATAGAAGCGCCTGTTCTGGCTTTTTAAGGAATCTCTGCCACTATTTGGCTGCTGCTTGGATTATTCTTACTTTTATATCCATTAGGATCAAGGAGGCCAGGTCTCCTATCCGTCTCTCCAAGTGTCTGTTTAAGCGTGTGGTATTTGAGAATCCTTTCAAGTTTAAGTTGCAGAGGTAACACACTTATGACCCTGAAGATCTGAGCACTGTACTGTGTTTAAGTCTGCACATTTGAAAGTAGTCCATGTTGCAGGGTTACGTAGTAGGTGTTGTCCTGTAAGTGATATTTTAAAAAGGATGTGGGCCAAGTTTAAGGGAAGAAAATGTACTTTGCAAGGTCAGACTAATTCAGGAAACTACGTATGCACGGTCAATCAAACACTTTACTGAAATAGCTGTACTAAACGACTGTGCAATGGGAACATTATCTGAGAAAATGTCATGGACTAATGGTGAACTACTTTAACAATGTTTAAAAAATCCACAAAAAAGGCAATGGTCTTTCTGGGAGGAAAAAAGTGGCTTCAAAGGCTCCATGTCCCAGATGTGTTTCAGCTGTCTCAAAGCATACACACTAAATATTAAAGAAATATTAGGTTTTTGTGTTTTCTATAAATAGGAAACATCTATCTAGGACAACCCCACCTGCTGCTCTTCTAACGCAGAGGCATGCTAAAGACACACAGTGGGGGGTAATACTCGCTGCCCTGATTGATGACCATAGGTCCCGCAGGAAGTAACCCCGCCACCATGAAGGACTGTTTTCTGAACCCCAAGTGGTATCCGGGAAAACATGAGCAACTCCAGTCAGGGAGCATGTGCACTCATAGGCCATCTTAATGTTTGGATACACTGAGTCACTTGGGGTTTTGCCGAAAAGGAGGAACAGAATGAGCTGCAAAACAGAGTGCCCATATACCGTTGCGCGTCCACAGATTGGATACTGAAGCTGATCACGCTGACACTTCAGTGTCTCATGCTCTGGGCCTCTTTTATGTGATCCTTTTTCACAACTTGCAGCCTGTAGCCCACATAGTTTACAGTCAGGATATACAGCTGTATAAGCAAGGCCGATTGTTGCTTTACATTTAATATCAAACGCTGGCATGTGCAGGTTTATGCAATATCAGGTAAAATATTTCAATTCTGAAATATTTGGTCTAGCAATTTGGAATCATTTCTTAAAGGGAGCGCATAATAAATGTCGAGCCCCACTTCCAGAAGGAAAATCCACTGGTCCAAATTTAAATCTATAATAGTGCTAGTATTTGAGAAAAAAAAGTCACGAACTGATGGATCACTGCAAAGTCACCATGTTAAAATTCACAGCGAGATACATTTTAAAAAGAGGCTTCAGACGTTTTATGTCACAGAAAATATTAGGCTTTTGTGTTTTCTATAAATAGGATGAAACAATGTCAGTCAGTGCAGTACAGTGTATCAGTCACCCGTTAAACTGCAATCCCTACAGCAACAGATTACCTTAAAAAAATTCTAATATATACATTCACTTGATAATCAGTATCCAAGAGATGCCCTTTGTAAGTTACATTCAGTGTCAGCGGACTTGCCTATAGGAAACTCTTAAGTCTTTATTTAAATATTGCAAAAGCATCAGTCAGCTGGCACTTTTGGTTTTTAGAGAGGATTAAAGCCCTTGAATCTGATTTGTCTGATGTGGTATCAGTGTTTGGAATAGATACTATCAATAATCTCACTCGATGAGCCTCTCAGGTGCAACGATGAGCTTCGCGCACGTTAGAAACTATAAAACCACGCATTTTTAAGGATTACGTTTGTTTTAAGACCTATTGGTGAGAAAAGGGGGGCATTGGTTATATTTAACGTGCTGCGCGTGATATAACGCCCCACGCTGTCTTTCAAAGGCTGCAGATGTGCAGTCGCTGATTGCATTCGCATTGGAGGTGATGCTGGTAAAAGCATCGAACTGCTCAATCTGACTCAGCCAAACTAAACTGGGCCTGTCACCAAACCAACACTGTTCCACGCGTTAACCCTGATCTCACTGTCCTGCTTCCAAATCCCAGTGGAAATGACGCAGGCTGTGCGCGGGACGTGGACCAGCCAACTCAAAGTCCATCTTAATTAAGGAAGTAAATCAAAGCTGAGAGAGAAACCAGTGTGGACAAATGAATTTAAAGAAATATATATTCTTTTACTTTTTCACTAAAACATCGTGCGCATTAGTAATTTGAGGTCAGAGGCTGAAAATAAAATGCTATAAAAATGCTTGTTTTTCGGTTGTATTTATAGGGTTAAAAAAAAAAACATAATTTAAAACAATTTAGTCCAGGCTACAGATCAAAACGAAATCTTTTTTTTTCCCCTGGTATTTCAGAATAACACGTTAACTAAGTGATTTGCAGAGAAACCGCAGCAGAGCGTGGGCTTCGCGTATAGATCGCAAAGATTATACGCATTTAAAAAGAGAAAAAAAAAAACAATAGCAACATTAATCGAGGTATTACTGTAAAAAGAGAGCGTGAATCTAAACCGCGGGGTCACAAATGAGGGGTCATCACGGAAATGGCGTGAGATCAGAAGACGTGGACACGTTTAATGTCCAACACACAGATGTAGTTTGTCAGGGGCGAAGTCGTGAGAGGCGCTTTTCCTTATACGGCGGGTGGGTACAAAATAAACACGCACAGGAATAAACAGTTTTAAGGAACGAGTAAGAGCCTATGGGCCTACAAGGGAAACTTCTCCTGGGTTCATTTATACAAGGGGAAATACTGTATCCCCGGGGTTGCATGCGGGTGGATTTGGGCGTTCAGCCGCGCACATTAACGTGTATCATCGAGAGCCTCGCATTTCCATCATGGTGTAAATGAGATAGCATCAACGGGGGCGCCCGACCCGAGGACAGCTCTTTGGGAGCGCGGGGAGGTTACACCTGAGTAGAAAAAAAAAAAAAAAAAGTACTTTTCCGATAAGTCAACCCCCTTTAGCGTCAGAACACGATTCCAATTAAGAAATGTCACATTTACTGCCCCACGCGTCATAAATTATCTTATTAAATCCATCATCCATTTTACGTCCCGTTCTAGAAATCACAAATCATCATTACGTCCACGTGAAAGGTTACGTCAGACGTAAACTTAGAGAGAACATCGTTTTGTTTTTTTTTTTTGGTTTTTTTTGGCACTTCTAATTGCGAGACGAGCAACTGTCAAGCCTGTTGGTGGGATATCTTCAAAAGACTATGCGCAAGTCTAATTTGTAGAAAGAAAAAAAACATACAGTCGATCGTAAATAGCGTAACAAAGTGAATGGAAAACAACTCATTTTGGGAACAGAAAACACCTCCTCCTCCTCTATTGTCAAACTTCTAGCAGCACAACGATCAACACTGAATGAG
>JAPQRN010000016.1:10731298-10753414 GCA_037367275.1 Coranthus polyacanthus | reverse complement strand
TGTTGTTGTTGTTGCTGTTGTTGTTGTTGTTGTTGCTGCTGCTTGCTCAGCGGACTGGGCGGTTTTCTGTCTCCTGTACAACACCAAGAAGAAAGACAGTGGGCCTGTGCGTGCAGCTCTTCATCAAACTGTTTTCTCTAAACAAAATGCAACAAAGGTTAGTGGCGTGAACTCCAGTGGGCGAACAGAATCACATCCATTTACGAGCTGTCTCAGCTTTTCTAAATTTAACCTGTCCATTTCGTGCGTAAAATAACCCTCGGGCCACCAGGAACGAAATGAAAAAAAAAAAAGAAGGACTATTTAATAATTGACATGTAATTAGAGTTCATTTGGGATTTGGTCAATCTTTACACATATTGCGGTCAGTCCTTATTGCGAAAGTGAAAGAGAGCAGAGGGGGGAGGGTCGACTCGCTCATAAATGTTTATTCAAGGGCAGAAAACCCGCTGAACAATAATAATAATAATAATGATCATAATAATAATAAGACAACTGATCGACTCCCAAACAAACCCATGACAGAAACACATGTCACCAGTTTTCATACGAAACTACTGGCTCTTTACCTTCTCGGGCCTGATGCTTGAAGGCCATCGGCGAGTGGATCTCTCCTGCGTGCATGCTCATCCCGCTGCCTGGGTGGGACAGGGCCGGGCTCTGCGGCTGCCAGTGGTGGTGGCCCGGGGCCACGTAGCCGCCTGCTGGCCCGCTGTACACCCCATACTGGTTGGTTGGGGAGTAGGCGCACGCCGAGACATAACTGGACAGTGTCGAGGAAGGCTGAAGTCAAACAGATAAGACATGGGCAAAATGAACGCAAAAAAAAAACCAAAACAAACAAAAAAAAAAAACCAACCCTGACGCACAGTGCTTGTAATTGTACGTGACAGCGGCATGTGGCGTACAGCGGTGGTGGTTCTTAAAGACGGAGTCTGAGTGATTTAGAATGAAGGGGAAGCAAAAATGGGGAGTTTTACTTTTGCTGTAATTTGATGAGAAATGGCACCAATTAGCTTGTGTACACAAAAGTCCGCCTGTCATCTCAGGCCTAACACGCAAGTAAACATTTAACCAACTGTAAAATGTCGGATGGGACTAAGAGGAGAAAAACAGATCAAACAGAAAATATGTGGCCTTGTGTGACTGTCTGAGCGTCTCTTATATATGGAAACTTTTCACAGCTCTGCCACGGGCCTTTGTAACGAGAGACAAAACTTATTAAAGTCCTCTACCCACTTTTGCACTAAGCATTTGGACTGTGGCCTGTAAATGAGGGGAAAAAATGGCGTGGGTTTTTTGCAACGCACAAAGTAGGCTGTATAGTTTTGTGTAATATGCGTGCGTTGAATGTACAGATGTTGAGATATTTTTCTTTACCTGAGCATATTTAATGTCCGCATCAATGGCTGATTTGTCAATCCCGTTGACCGTGTGAGCAGGGGGGAAAGCTGCTCTGTTGACGCTACTCCACTCCTCCATTTTTGGTGGATATCCCTCTGTTCCAGCAATGGCTGATATAGAAACAGTAACTTCATGTCAAGGATGTGTAAAGAACACGGAATTTCTCAAGTGTGGCGAAAAAAAAAAAAAAAACAGACTTAGAATTGTTGAATATGTTTCTGTATTTCTAAGGCTTTATTGCATTCCCCTGTCTGGGCCATGAACACATTTCGCTTTCGACACACCGATCCGAAATGTCTTTGCAGTTGGATTTACTTAAACAAATATTTATTGAACGTGGGAATTAGTATAAACAGGCTATTAATACAATATAATTGATTGTAGGACAGAATGAAGCTGAAGTTTTAACTGCATAAAGAAAAACAAAATAAGAAAAACACCCAAAAATACAGAAGAGTTGAAGAAAACTCCAGTAAACTCACACTAAATTAAATTCTTAAATTTAATAATTTTTATGCATAATTTAGACTTACTAGTAAAGCCTTACGTTTTGCTGCGTCAAATAAGCCACATTATCGGGAAAACTATTTCTATTTATTTCGATTAAAAACGATGTATATTAAAAACAATTATAAAATTATAAGTGTGCGTAATTATAATTCTGTGAGAAAAAAGCCGTATTGGCCGTCGTGACATATAATGCACAGGGCCAGGGAATTTTAACAATACATGAAAACACTGGTTCAAGGGCCAGAAAGGCTAAGAAAAATGGCTGTAAGGACTACTTGAAGGATTAGGGGGGATATAGCAGGTGAGCAAGGTGTTTGCAAATGCATAGTTCCATGAAAAGGCCTATTGAAAGTGGCCTTACTGCTTTTTGGCTGAATGGTGAAACGGAGGCCTGTACAACTGTGCACCTTGTCCCGTCTGTTGCCAGAACAGGTTGTACGGCCTAATACGACCATTAATCACGCAGAATAACCCAGTAATAACCAGCTGCACAGGTTTATTAAGCTCTTATTCGTGACAGCAGTGAGAGTTACGGTGCAGAGACGAGGAGGCCTAAGATCTTACAACAGCAGAGAATTGTTGTGTTTTTTTTTCTCTCTCACCTGCAGGATCCATAAAGGCTCGTATACCGAGGATGTTGCTGACGGTGTGTGCAGAAGGCCAAGCCCTGGATATGCTCACATGCCCAGCGGTCACCGGTACTCCAGGAGGGCTGCCCATTTTAGTGCCAGTGGGCGACATGGTGTTGGGGTATGAATAAGGATATATGTGGTTGTACGAGAGTCCGGCCTGTGCGGAGCTTTGCTTGCTGCTCTCATACTGGTTGGGCTGGGAGAGATTCCCAATCTTGTTGCGTAAAATCCTGCTGATCGAGCTAACTGATGGGACATTGTACTTGTCACAAACTCCATCTGCTAAAAGCCTGTCTCGGATTTCCCAGGCAAATATCCCGGGATCGTTTTGTTTGTATTCCCTGATATTTTTCACCACGTTAGGCGTCGTGACCCGTGGTTTGCTTCCACCGATGGCACCGGGTAAGATGGAGCCCGTCTCGTTGTACCTCGCCAAAATCTTGCTCACGCAACCGTGGGAGACTCTGAGCTGCCGACTTATATCGCAGGGTCTGATCCCGAGCTGAGCCAGCTCCACTATTCTCAACCGTATGGCATTGGGCAGGGGTCGACCATTGACGAACACGCCGCCTAACTGGTTCACCTCTCCATAGGTTTGCTCTGCAAAAGAAAAGACAAACACGAGATTTACACTGTATGAGGTGAGTCCAGATGTGTCAGCCAGATAGAGTAAATAAAGTACAACAGTTTGCCATTGGAAAAAATCCATAAAAACTAAAATATACACGTTTTAATGGTATGTTTAGAATTAGGTGGCAAGGCAACTTCACAAGACTCTGAATGTGTTTGATACAGGCCAGGTGATCTAGCCTAATTTATATATTGTAAAATTTAATATGGAATATAATATATACGTGTAAGCAACCCATATTTTCAACTTTACAAAAGTTTGTAATCTGTTTGGCTGGGTTTACCCTCCACCATCTTTGCCCACACAACAACAAAAAAACAACATTAAAAATGGCGAGCTGGAGGAATTAACACTCCAGATCCGTTCAAACAAACGCATTTCAGGTTGATTGGTGATGTGTGTCCATTTACGACTCGTGGACTTCAACAAAGCGTGTTGAAGAGTTCTACATTCAAATAAACAGAAGAAGTCGTTGAGAAAAGATCATCCTCCGAAGTGAAGTCGGCAACATCACTTGCACATTATCTGAACGAGAATAAAGCGAATGCTTATTTCTGTCGTTACGCAGGCGCCGTGAACCTGGATACGCTTCCATAAGCTCCCTGCCACTGAAGCATGCAGACGGTAACTCAGGCTTACCCATTTGCCGCCTATATGTTTCGGGATGCTTGGAAATATAGATGTCCCTTCAAATGGCTGAATGCGTCCGAGGAAGGAAAGAGAAGGGAAAGGGAACGGGAGGAATGAGCTCCAGAAGAGGAAAAAGAGACCTCTTAAAATCTCCGAGTGCAGCGTGCCCCCTTCTCTTATGGGCGCAAGTGACTTCAAGGCAAAATAGTACCAAAGTGATCTTCATCCGATAAAAGCAAATTGGAGTTATCCCGGGGAGTCCGGAGTTTGCTGGAATTAATTTGACGCGTCCTCCACGTCAATCTTCGCTGTTATACGCCGAGCCTCTGCTTTGGTTTCATTGGTCGCCCTGCAGTGGAAACGCTGTCAGCCAATGCAAACCTCATCCGGTAGGAGCCGCACAGCCTCCTCGAATATTTTGCATAGGGGAAGTGACAGAAGGGGAAGCGTTTCATCCAACATGCATCCTTCTGGTAAGACTTACGCATCCTAGGAGATACAGTATGTACACAGGGATGACATTAGGGTTAAACCTTCCTTAGCTGTTTACCTTTGTTTTCCGCCATGACATGAAGTTAAACCTCTTTTTTTTTTTTTTTTTTACAACTGACATGCACGTTCGTAATGTATATTTCCGTGCGCATTGCGGATAGTTGCATCCAATTCAAGCGCGCTGAATAAAGTGTTTGTAAAATGCGATATATATATATATATTTGTAAATACCTTTCCTTAATTGGATTTGCATGAAATACCGGTGGTCTGTGGCGTACTGCAAGTCGACCTCAATATCCACGTGCAAGTTTAATGAATTAAAGCCGTGCGCGTAAAGAGGACGTGTGCTTTAAAAAATGTATTTATTGAAAGGAAATTTTAATACATCAGAAATGATCCAGCAGTGGATGGCTGGAATGTTGGTTAATTTACTTGTCAATCCCATAAAAAGCAAAATCTATAAACATATTATAGTGACGACTTTTTTAAATTAGAGTGTTGTTTGATCACCAATGATACTCATATGATGTTAATTCCAAGCGTATTTCTGCGTATCCAAATGTGGCTGAAGGATTCCAAGTGTGATTCCTCAGACTCTGGAAGGTGTGATCCCGCAGAAAGTTTTGAGACCATCAGGGCAAAGTCTTGCACGCTAGCAGCCTGACTCTTTCTTTTTCTTTTTTTTTTTTTTTTTAGTTTGTTTTTTTTCTTTTTTTTTTTTTTTTATAAGCTTGGACTTGAGCATCAAACATGGGGAATGGGCTCATGTAATCGATACCTCTGTTGATAGCAGAGCTCCCAGACTATGGGATATCAACTGGATTCCAGAGACATACATTATCACAGCATGTTTTCGAAGTTTCCTGTGCAAGTTTAGAAGGTATCGTTTATAAGCTCACAAAACGTTACTTGTAAAACTTAACAGTCGACCCAGTGGTAACAAGGTGCAGTGTCCTTATAGCCCCCTCCCCGCCCCCACACCCCACCTTCACTGTCTCCTTGCCACTTCACCATCTGGGAGTATAGGACACATGGAAAGCATCAGGTTGGATCATAAAAGCAAAAAGATCGCCTGCGAGTTAAGTATTGATGAGCACTTTGTTTTATATCGTGCAGATAGCGTGGATATCTAATCTGTCATTTGCATGTGTTTAATGCGCATGCATGCTGCGTTTGCATGCATAGCCTACTGCCTAACGATAAGGGACACGTTGGAAGAAATGCCATCTGCAGCTGCAAAGTGGAAATTAATTTAGGTTAAAGTTAAAATGCAGTCTCACTCTCGAGTCTGTTGTAGACTGCATCTTTCTCCCTCGGCTTGGCTGGCAGGACTCCCCTCATCTGGACAACGTAGGAACTGCACGACTTTATCGAACTGCACGACTTTAAAATTCTTTGATTTGGGTTTATTACGCGCGTAGGTGCGCCCGTATAGACAGCAACGTGCACTTTACTTTTTACTCAATATGGACGTGAAAATGAAAAGGGGGCGTCGATTCCCCTCTGAGCCTCTTTTCATTCGTTTTCCTCAACGAGTCTGCTTTATTTTCGAAACTCATGAATATGAAACATTATGCAGCTTTGCTATAGGGCTATTGCAGTTCACAGGTTTGAATGCATTTTTTTAGAATTAATTGTCTGCCTTCATGCGTGACACTGTGGGACTATAAATGCTTTTAACCGCTTTTAACAAATTCATTCTAATTCTGTTTTACACGTGACCGAGAGTGTAATAAATATAGATCATAATATAGATGTTAAAATGCCGCAAAAGTGGATGTTAGCACCGAAATTCTATTGTTTATTTTATTATTATTATTCGTGTGTGTTTTTTAAATATATATTTTTTAAATTAGGATCCCTAACATGGACGTGGTTGACATATCGAATGTGTGGCTGAAACATGTTACTAGGCTTTGTGGTTCTACACTTAAAAAAACAAACAAAAACAACAAAAAAAAAAAAACAGAACTGTGAGCGGGATCAGGTTTTCTGCAGTATAAATCCAGACAATTCATCAAAACGTGCTCCTGATGAGCTGGATGATGTGGTTTTATTGCTGGTATCTGCAGATGGTTTGCGAGCAGTTTTTTTTTTTTTTTCTTCCTTCAAATTCTCCCGCACATTAACGTTAAAGAAATGTGTTAAAAGATGAAGGTGATGTAAAAAAAAAAAATAACAGGGACAGTTGCGCTCGGTGCGTCTGGAGCCGTTGGTACGTTTTGGGTTTGTCGTGTGTGACAAAACAAAAACAATCTCGAACGGCTCCCCCTCATTTTCCGGGATTCAAAGTGTATTCATTCAATACCCACATAAATAGACTACTGTGGCATAAACACTAACACGGGATGCAGTCCTTTTCACTTAATCACACGTTTAACACAAGATGTGAAATAGTTTATCTCTGCTCTAATGACTCACAAGGTAATTACTGTAATAGTCTTAACTATTTAAGGTGCACAGCGTCAAGTGTCTAGACTAGTTCATCAGGGGTGAACGAACCACCCACATTTGCTGACACGAAGCTTTATGAATTTTTCTTTTTTTTTTTCTTTTTGTTTTACATCACATCAAAATGCGGGAATAACGAGAGATTATTTCAAATATGGAATAGGCCTAAAGAAATGAATCTGATTAGACACATATTCATAAAGTGGCTGTTCAGTCTAATATTGTTATACTATTAATATCGTTTGGGGAAGAAAAAAAAAAGTCTAAATAATTTGAATGACACTTAAACAGATGAGAATTAATGGACTGCACGCAAT
The DNA here is from genome assembly GCA_037367275.1 of Coranthus polyacanthus. NCBI lineage: Eukaryota > Metazoa > Chordata > Actinopteri > Kurtiformes > Apogonidae > Coranthus > Coranthus polyacanthus. The sequence continues at coordinate 10,746,346 of JAPQRN010000016.1, read as the reverse complement.
TTCCATTAGTCAGTTTTTGGTCTGTTTGATGCTACAGAATAATAATAATAATAATAATAATAATGATGATATTTTGTCTGCGCTTTTGTTTCAATAAACCGATTTCTGTCACCCTGCATGTTTTGAAATATAGGCGCCTCATTTTAATATTCGATTGCGATTTCAACGCTGTTTTAATTGTTTGTTCAGTCACGAGCATTTAGGAAAGAAATAAACCACGATGACGCCCCAAGTCTTGAAAGTGTGAAATCTCGTCCCAAATCGCCTTTAGATCACAAACAGGTTAACTCATCCGATCGACACCTGACACCCGCAAGGTGCACCGACCCCCGTCGGTAAATATTGATGTTGGTTTTAAGTGTCATCAAAGGATCCAGCTCCTTAAGTGTGTTTTGTCTTTAAAGTCGTAAGACGAATGGGAGGTTGTGTTTTTCACCGTCTTAACGCGGCGGCTTGTGTGTCAAGCAGCGTCTTATACTTTAGCTGATTGCATTCGGTGATGATTCTTTCAGGTGCAGTTACTTGTGGATGGTTTTTGTGAAGATTAAACAGTGGTGCATTTACCTGTGTGTGGGTGTACATGTCTGCGTAATCCACCCAAACAATAGCACTGATTTTATTTTCCATAAGGAAAGATATGTGTCAAAATATGTATGTATGTATGTATGTATGTATGTATGTATGTATGTATGTATGTATGTATGTATGTATGTATGTAGTATCAATTAGGACTAATATTGTGCAGCTTCTTAAACATCTGCTTCCCTTAATCTCTCATCAGGTAAACACCATTTTCAGATAAATATATCATCCGTGTTTCAACAAAAGCACAATCTGTGTCGATTTTTTTTTTTTTTTTTTTTTTTTTTTGAAATGGTTTCAATTTTCTTTCCTCCAACTGGAAGAACCATAGTGTTTTACTGAAAAGGCTTTGTGCCTACGGTTTTGATTTAGTGTTTGTGAGTTTTGTGATCTCAGTGCTCAGTATGGAAATTATTAGACGGGGTCCAGATTGCGTGCATTTAGCAAACCAGGATCAACATGAGGCTATAAGTTTAATACAAAGTGTGTTGGACAAAGCCTGCCACTGCCCATGTTTCCATTTGGACCCATACACTGTTGAATATATCATGTAAGTTAACTAATATGCATTTACTACCCAGCTTGCTCCATTTGGTTCTGGAGTTTCTTCTTTTGCAAACAAATGTAATAATGACCGTTTACAACTGCTTTTCTGGCCTTCACTGATTTGAAAATACCAGTTTCGGTAAAGCTAAAGCCAACATATTAAACCTTAAATTTCACATTCAGTCTAAAAAGTAATACGCCCTTGTTGCTCAATGGGAAGGGTGGAAATCAATGTTTATCCTGTTGAGAGCAAACCAAGCTCAACCTGTAAAGAAGCACACCGATTCGTTGGTCAAGCAGCCCCCCCACCCCTCCTCTACAAAAAAAGTTTTGTCCTCGCTCCTATCTGATCCTGAGGTGGTGATGTGTAGTTTCTTTGTGCTCCTGCTGCCGAGGTTCTGCTAAAAGGAGGGTTGGAAGGCAGCAAGCACAGTTCTTTTATAGCTACAAGACCCACTCTGAGCTGCAGAACACGCCTAATGAGGGCGTGCAGCGGTGCCATGTGAGACATGCCAGCTTTTACCAGGCTGGGTAATTGCTTGTGACCTTCACTAAAACACGTCTCATGTGTCTTCGTGTTCTGAGCGTATACCTCTAATTGTTACATTAAGGGAGACTCCTGAGGATAATGCATATGCTTGGACTCCTTTAAGAGAGAAGAGCTGTGTGTGAGAAGGTTATCACATCTCAAAGACTCTAAAAAAGCAAACGTTGTAGTGAATAACAAACCAGAATTGTTTTTTCTTTTCCACCCGTGAAATAAGTGTACCATCTAATAAGCTCTGCTACTTCATCTTCAGTGTGTGGTAACAGTTTGTTTTAATTTCATACCATTGGCTATCCTTGGTATTCATGACAACTTTGTTGTGTGTTAGGGGAAGTCTGGTTTTCATTTAAAGTGGAAACATATTAGGGAAAACACAATGGGGTTTTTTTTTTCTCTCTCTCTGTTGCTGTGATTAAAAAACTGTCATCGCAAAATATGAACAGTCGTGAGTGTTAGGTCTCAGAGAATGATCCCTCGCCTTGAATAAATGAGTACTGTATACGTTGGCCTGTTTTACTGATGGAGATTCTGAGTTGTCAGCACACTTTCTGTGCGCATTTGCTACTAAATCACTAAAATCTTGACATTCACTAGATTTATGTGATTTAGTAACTCGGATGAAGCATTTAACCTTTGTCCTGGCTTTCTTCATCGCCAGTTACATGTAAAACAACTCATCGGTAGTTGAGAAATTAGATAAAAGACTAAAGAAAACGATTCCTTCGCTCCGTATTACATTCTGACAGTGATTTGTTAAACTACAAACATTGTTTAGAGGTTGTTATGGATCTTAAGAGCAGCAAATGTTGGACGGCTGTCCACGACAGGGATGAACCCCCCCCCCCTGACCTCTAAATTGTAACGTGCACCGTGCAGCTTTATGGGCACCTGTGAATCTGTTCTTAACTGATGATGAAATATATGCTAAAAAACAAGCTCTCTTGTAAAAACTGCAGGACACGGTGTAAGTGTGTAATGATTATGTTTGTTTGTGTGTTAAGTTTTATTGTTTGTCATTATGCATATGTGTACCCAGCAAAACCAGTCTACTAATGACATAACAATGAAGTCCAAACTGGAAACGATTATGATATAAACCATCATTGTGTTTGTACAAAGTGTGCATATCAATCACATTAAAGCAATGTCAGCCTTCCATTACGCTTCCATGCACAGTGACAAACTCTTTAACGGGAAAATAGATGCGGTACTTATCTTGATGCACTAAATTAAGATAAAACTCACGGTTTCTAAAATGAAGTGATACGTTTATTTAGATGGCAATCTGTTCTGGATATGGAAAAGATCTCTTTAAACCAGTAATAGTGATAAGTACAGGCACATGTTAAGCATCCGCTATCAGACTGGACTCGGTATAATTAAGATCTGAGGTGAGATAAGACATGGCTTTAATTCATCATCTCTATCAGATCAAGTGGTCAGAATTTAACGCACGCCATCTTCAACCGAAATATTATGCACTTCCTATAGATGAACCTCAAATTGATCATTTTTATATTAATTTGAACTATCTGATTACTCCCATTTCTTCATAAAGACTTCTACCGTGATAACATTTTTCTGTTTCATTCTTTATTCAGGTCCACCATCCATCATCTGTGGTCACCATCGGGGATGAAATGTGCGCGGCAAGTCATAACGTAATGATTTATGCTACATTTTTACAATCAAAAGCTGTTTTTGACCTTTTCTTAAAACGGTACCTAGACAAACAAAATATTTTATGCTCCGCTCTTTATCAAGTTTCAAATATGACAAGAAGAAGATAGTGAAAAAAAAAAAAAAAGGATGGAGAGCTCCCTCTGTGGCCATGAGCAGAATATTCTTGCATGCACATTGAAAAACTCCAATATCCAGGAAGGAAGTAAATTCCGAATACGCTCGTCACTTATTGTTTTCTGGGGATGGATAAAACATAGTTACTCCCTTGTGTGGAGAAGTAATGACTATTTCCCAGGGGTCAAGATGGTTGTAAAAACTGTTGTTGTTTGTTAAAACATTTAAATGGTCTAAAAAGCAGTCGGGACGGCCTACAAGTCACATAAACTTAAATAAATATTGAATTAACATGTTTCTAATTTGGTTTACTTTCTAAATGGCTAACAAAACAACTCATTTGTTCTTTTACCGTGCTATCATCAGCACTTAGAGCCGCGATGTTACAGCCTGTTCAGCCAAAAAAGCTTTTCTAGGCATTATTACGTGCACCTTTTTATACTCCTATGGTTAGTTGTTGTTTGGCAGCAAAACTTCACTGGACTTGGTCTGTTGTCAATTAAGAGGAGGAACCTTAATTACTTTTGGAGCACTTCAGTCTCCATCCACGGCTGCTGCTGATTCATGCTCGCTCTACTTGGAAATCAGCCCAGGGAGTCAAACACTGGGTCACATGTGGAAATTGACATTAACCTTGTATTTTCTTTCCAGTGTTTATGATTAACTTGTGACTTTTAGCTTTGTACTTTTTATTTCACTCATTGTAATATCTCTCAGATGAAACCTTACGCAGGCTTCAATTAGTCCCACATACTTAGAGGAAGCTCTGAAACACCTGTAATAATACAAGTCTGTGATTACTCAAATGACCCAGTTTGAGCTGTAAATCCAGTCGTGTGTCATGAAGTTTTTCAGATTGCACTTGCGGTACAATTCTCTGCTTCTAATCTCTAAAAATGCCAGAAACATAATGGAAAAGTCTGCAAAGGGACATTCAAGGTCTTCTATTGGAGGCAGTGTGATATCGTTTTCCGCCAAACCAGAAATCAAGGCCTTGGAAGGGTCTTTTTAATATCAGGGATAGGGGCGCTGTATGTTTTCTGACAGTTGCTCCTTTTAAGATTAATGGGCTTATGAAAACCGTGTGTCTTCTTCCAAAAGCCAAGCTCAATATCAGTCAATGTTACCAGCATAATCGTGCTGCCCTAACAAAGAAATCCCAAAGACAGATTGAATATTGATGTCACAACACAGAAGAATCAGAATCAGTGTTTTTATGTGTGTGTGTGTGTGTGTGTGTGTGTGTGAGGACTGGGGGACTGCAGTCGTACTGGTTTTGATTTCTTACTTCTGGGACAAAACACATGCCAAATAACTAACTAGAGGCTTCTTTTCCAAGAAGGGTTTTATATTTACAATGTTACAAATTATTCTGTATTTAACAAAGCTAAAATCTAAGTTCATGAATTTATTAATGAGGCAAAAAACCACATGATCTTCAAGCCATATTGGCTCTTCTTCTCGTCTTAATATGGAACATGTAGAGGCAGAGGGATATATTCTTTCGCTCTATCAGTGCACTGACCTCACTGAACCACAGCCAGATGCTCATAAATACGTTCCCTTATTTCTACCCTTGTGTGGATGCCAGTTGGGCCGGGAAGTGGGTTTGTTTTGGGTGTTCTCAGTATATTCCAGCTAGAGTCGTGCTTTCACGTTTCTCACAAGAGAGCTGTGCTGACTTCCTGAAATGCATATGTATTCCTGCCTGTGGTCGTCTGTCATGGTGGTGATCTGTTGAAAGCTGCATAACCCGCGTCCAGTGTCTGCATAATGGAGACTTGTTTGTCCCGACGCACGGATTAATCAACTGGACGTCTCTTATTTGTGAATTGTAGCTCCGGACTGTAGAGGTCCAGATTCAACAGAGCGCACCTGAAAACGGACTCCACTCCCTGGTTAAGTGAGCAGTTAAGCCCGAGTCGACCGATGTCAGAAACTCAACCCACATAATTATTTTTCGGTCACAGCTGGACACATTGCCTTTCAGCTTTCAAAATATGCATGTGTGTTTTCCAGTTTTGAAACATTTCAGGAATCCCTCACGTCTCTCATCAGTTTTCCATATTTAGAAAGAATAAGCACATGCTTTTTAAAAGCTAATTATGTAGCATCAACAAATTAACTGTTGAGTACAATTCGGGCTTACAGTGTGAGGTATAGAGATCACTGCATCCAGCAGCAAAGGAATGGGGAACCTTAGCTCACTCATACTGGTGGTGAAATGTCTGACATGTTTGCACTGAGTAGGGACAGACAGGCCTACAACCAAGCCTGGACTTGCTGGCCAAGAAAAAGCCCCTCATAACTCCCCTGTTTTCTTTTGCATGAATAAATGTACTGCTCAACCTCACACACACACAGTCACGAAGACCACAATAATGAGCGAGAGCGTGAAAACGTGGACATACGACTGACTTTTAATAAGTGTGGTTCGCGTGCTGTTTCTCTTTTGAATAAGTCAATTGCAAATAAAGAGGAAGTTGTATGAATAGAAGAGAGATCATGTCGCGGAAAATGCATTGTAGAGGAGGTGGAGCTGTACAGGTAGGCTGGGGTCAAACTCAAACCACAGGACAATGCAGTATCTGTAATAAAGCTGGGAGATAGATCAAATAAAACAGCAGAATGAACTTAGGTCTGTCCTCCATACACAGAGAGTATAACTTTTTTTCAACAGTGCCTAATTAGCCGCAATATGCTTCATATTCTTTTGCTTTCTTCTCTTACTTTTCTTTTCTTTCTTTTTAGAGTTAGTGTTGTGTCTGGGTTGTATCTGGAGATTTATTTGTTGTTTGTTGCGCTGCAGCTGCATGCGATGTCAGTTTTACACTGCTAAAAACATACAGCTTAAACCAGTCTCTACATCCAGAGTCATGCTGAGTTGAAACACAAAGGGTTAAACCATCAGTTGAGGCGCAGTCGCTGTATATCCTATATATATATATGTGTATTTTGAGTCTTCGGAATATGTATTTTCTATGTTTGATGATGGCTTTTTACTCTCTACACTCAGAAAGTATTAACTAACTCATTCAGAGTTTTTCTTGGCACCTCTTATTATCTGTGGTGACAGTAACAAGAGGGATCACGGTTCAGCTCAGGTTTTACTCTGTTGTTATAGCGATGGTGTTACCGGTGAAACCCACATGTGATGATGTTATTTGTTGGATCAGCTTTGGAAGTGTAAATTGACAAACCACAACTGCTCAGTGTCAATGTTGATGTAACCATATTTGAGTTGTGTACACCCCTGTAATAGCTAATTATGAGTTTGCTCAAAGGTCCCAGTGAGCTTCCTAGAAGGCTTCCAGTGTTATAAAATGTCAAGGAGAGCTTAGCTTCATCCGGTATAATTAGAGGACATTCACAGCCTTGCTGGAATTTGCAACATGAGGAAATTATTCTGTCACCCCCTTGCTACGACTTTGATTAACTCATTACAGACAATTTGTCTAGGATGATGAATTAAGTGTCATTTTATGCTACTCAGGCTTATGTTAACAGGTTATAGTTATCACAAAAGATTTGTCAATGGAAAGTCTGAAGAGGTGGAAACTTGTTGTCAACAACTGTGTTGATAAGTCAAAGCCTCCCTGTCTAATTCATGGTACAATTATCTCAAAGGAGAGGCTTTTGTGGAGGTTTTAAAGTGAGCCCATATGCTGCAGACCACAACCTGCTGCCACATCTCCAAAACATCTACAGAGATGGGACTCCGGGCTCAAGTGTTTCCTCCTATGCAGAAGAAACATGTCCCAGACCTCCTGTCCAAGACAGAGAAACAATTACAACATCAAATAGAAGAGTGCGGCACACTTCCCGGGATCAGAGGATTGAGTCTTTCCTTGGCAGTGAGCAGCAGTCCTGGCTGAGAGCCCCCTTCACTCAAAGACATGGCAAGGATTTCCCCATGACATAGTGCACTGAATACTTACCCAAGGAGAGGTGGAAGAAGCCAGTTATGGACCAAAAACCCAGGCATTCCTGTTCTGTGTCACTGTAATGATGATGATTGCTATAATAATGACAATAAATGTACTATCTGCACTGATATTTCGAGGAGTGTATCTTTCTGTCTCTTTCTCTTTGGTCAAATTCTTGCATTTTATGAGCAATGAATTCATTCAAGTTTAAAATTATACCAGATGACATGAAGGTCTGTGAACAAATAAGGAGAAATGGATTGTAAATCCATACATACAGTAAAATTGTTAAGTGTAAAAATTTGCAGGCTGTATGGACATATACTAACTTGTATTAATTCAGCAATAGACATCCTTAAACTGCCCCTCTCTCTCTACACTATATGTATTCCTTTGTATTGCAGCTCTTGTGCCTCTTGCAAAACCAAACTTATTAAAGCAATGAGCACATTCCAGTAACAGTTCAATCGGTTAACACATCAGTTTGTCTATCTACTCCATCTAACTGTACAGTTGCTGAACTGAATATCTTCAGAGCTACAACCACAGTCAGGTTTCTAGGATGTGTCATCATACTAAACTTTGTTCTTCTGTTTAGAGTCGACCCATCAGATAAACTGAAAGAACAAAGGACCCCAGAGAAATCAGCTCACAGTTTTCCAGTACGGGGTCTGTCCTATCCCACTTCCCTTTTCAAGTCAGTGCCTACAAATGATTCCCAGTGTACAAAAAGACAATTTACTCCTCATGAAGAGTTTACTGAACAAGATATTTCATCAAGGCTAAAAATATGATTCACATTTAAAGGTGCCGGAACCTAATGCTGTTTTGATTTCGGAGCACATATATTTCACCTTCATCTTCTATCGTAGTTTTACATTACCGTATCGAGTGCCAGTGCTGGTAAAGTTAAGTCGACCGCATTTTTCTTCAGCGGGGCTGCGACCTGTCAACAAAGAGAGAAGCGACTGAAAGTGATACTCACCCTTCAGAGACTGTTTGACTAAACCAAGCGAGACGTTATTAGCATTCTGCAGCTAAAATGTTTGAGTTGACGCTAAAAATGGATTTGTCACTGTCTCCTCGTCTTCGGATGATTCATTCTGAACCTTTCTCTACCCTCTTTCTCTTTTTCTTAACTTGAGCGGAGACAAGTGCAAGCAAGCCCCGGAGGACAGGTTTAATAGTTTTCTTTTTCTGCAAATACACAAGGGAAAAAAAGATTTTTTTTTTTTCTAACTTGAGGAGAAAAGAAAGGAAAAGTTGCCTTTTGGAAATTAAAGGACTTCTTTTTAAAATATCTCTTAGACTTTTGCATTCTTTTTCATGCTGTGATATCTTTACAACCTTTAAACACAGTGGCTTAAACTTTTCCTGGTGGGTGTGCTACCTTTATTCTCTGCAACCTGAAAAATGCACAGACATTCCCGCCAGTTTTTTTTCCCTTCACTCTGGGTCATATCAAGTTCTCGGGCAAAATGCAGATAGCTGCGATAGCATCGACAAGACGGTGCAAAGTGATGACACGTTTGCAAAATCAGCCTTTCTAACGAGGCGTGGGCCACGGGTGACTGAGAACACGTAGCTGGTCGGCCATGTCATCACTATCAAGCATCGCCAGTGCTTTGCTATACTTTCTTCCTGAACAAGACTGCAAAATGCAGACAAAAGTGCTGGAAGTAGAGCTACTTTGAAGAAATACTGTCACTGATTGAGGAAACAGTCAATAGATGGAGCCAAAGAACCACAGTTTTGATTCCCAGTACACTTTTTGACAAGAGTTCCCACTTTGTCTTTCTTGTTTTCCACTTGTAAAGGCCAAAAGCTCTCAGGCTTCACACATTTTTTTTATTAAACTCAGCAAAGGTCCCCCTCAGAGAGGAAGAACTTTTACTTTTAGATAATTTCTCTGTTCATTTTTCATGTTTACTCACGGCCTTTTGAATTCACAGAAAGCAGAAGTTATTCCTTTTCCCATAATGTAAGAGTCCAGTGCTATTGTAGTGTAATTTGTTTGATATTTTCTAGAAGAAATTGCATGGCTAAGCATCTACAGATTTTATAAAAAAAAAAAAAAAAGACACTAAGCAATAAACACTGAGCTTGTTTCTAGAAGGAAAAAAAAAGTACATTAGCTTAATCATCACAAGTGCAGCGCCATAAGAAATTTGTTTTCGTTTTCCACAGTGTTCCTGTCTCTTCACACACAGATACATAGTGAGGCATTACGTACGGCATCGAGACAGATGTGGGCAAAGAGGGGCAAAGAGAGCATGTCCGAGCTCCATTGCCCCAGAGCTGCCAGATTGACAGAACAGAGACCTTGGAGTGAACTTCCTCTCTTTTGGGATGGTTTACATATAAACATTTTCTTCATGCAGGTGCAAATATGGGCCTGTAGGGGTAAATAAATAGAACTAGGCCTCTAGTTCTGAGCATTTTCTAAACAATGGAATTTTTCTGATAAACTTGAACTTTTTTTTACCAGGAACACCTGCATCTTTATCACCAAAACACCCGATGAGAAAAGGACTTCCGTCCTATGATGAGACGAGCATTTTGAAATCTTTCCTTCAGCTCAGCCACAGTACACTACAATTAAGCCTTTTTGTCTTCTTTCTTCTGAATGGTTTGAAACTAGCTCCGTACATGACGTGACATGAGAGCATAGCGGCGTACAAAACAGACTTGCAGGTTGCTGTGTTCAATATCGGCCAACGATCTGACCTTAAATTTCCAAATGTCTACTTGGTGCAAACATGCCACCGTCTGGCCCGAAGTGGAAGTTGCTCATTTATGCTTTCATCTGCATTGAACTTATTGTACTTTCTCCTGTTGCTGTGACACCTTAACTAGAGTATGCCTCACAAGGATCACACAATCAAGAGTTTACTAATTTACTATTTCTTTTAATTTAACCAGATCGTACGACTTTGGATGCACGTGATTCAATTAGAAACACAAACATGGTATGGTTCTTCTCGTGCATGGCCTATGTTTGAATCATTTTTAACATTATGTCGTGATGTTCACATTCAGAGCAGGAAAGTGTCTCCTCGTTTCTGTAGGAGGAGAGAGTTGTCTTACGTTACACCCCATCATTTCAGTTTTCATCCAGGAGATGGCAGCATAGGCTCATAAAAAAAAGTTTCCCATCTGCACTGGAAAAGAAGGGATTTCCCATAGTCATTATTTCCGTTTGACTTAATCTACTTAAATTTAACGAATTTAAAGGTTATAAAGCTTTATAAAGAAAAATAGTACGTATTATTCTCCTTTAGCTGACATGAAAAGGTACCATAACCGTCTGCAACTTTGAAAATAATATAATTAGAGGAGCTTAGAGTGTTATGCAGCCACAGGATGGCAGTCTTTACCCATGATTTAAAGAGAGGTTCATGTTTTTTTTTTTTTTCCTTTTTATCACCGTGTCTTTACAGGATGAGAAAACAGAAACAATGAATAAAAACGGCAGATGTCTTCTTTCAAACACCCCTAGTCTTTTACTTTTAGTACTTGGTAATTGTGCCAGTTTGTAATATTTTTATGTTTGTAAAATATGTAAATGTTACTTGCAAAACTCGTGTTCAAATCAAATGAAATCAAATTATACGCAGTGCAATGGTGGAGAAATGCTTAGTCTCCAACTCCAATGACGGCTCATTTCATTCAAAAATATCAAACAAAATATTCATGGGGAGGTCAGAATAAATGTGTAACTCTTTAAAAGAAAGTATAATTATTATAATTATTAGAAACTACTTAAACAACTTAAATTTTGGCACAATGCATTGCTGAATATTAATTTCTGGCCATGTACTCCCAATACGTCTGCTGTCTGAAAATAGTCATTGTGCTGATACTAATGATTGTTTGATTTCAAAACCTTTTAAATTTGACAGGATTGGCACTCAGCTACTTTTCTGCAATTGGGAATGTAGCAGTCAAGGTCCTCTTCTGATTAGAATGCAATTCAAGTGATGAAAAACTTGACCCCATGTTGTCATTATTAATCGCCATACCTCCTTTCATGAAAACGCCTTAGCTGCTGGACAAAAAAGGCACAAAGACCACACATTTAGCTGAGTTCAGTGAATGTTATATCTCCATTACCAATGTTTGTGCAGAACTGCGCCGACAAGTTGAAAAGACACCCCTGATTGATGTGACACAGTATGAAAAAAAAATATCGACAGCTAAGCCCACATTCCTCATCGGGTTCAGCGATGTCAGCTTCCTTTTCTCTCCATCCTTCATCCGCTCAACCCCGTCCCCTCCACGATGAAAGTCGAACAAATCTGCTGACATTGATCCTGTCTCCTCGGCTAGCCTAATTTCATTTCAGCGGGGGAGAGACGACTATCTCTAAAGATCTTGACAGACAATTGTATTTACTATTTTCTTTTCACAAGCCAATAAAGGAGGAGCAGTTATTGCATCAGATTATATGAAAAACCGTTTAATGATTCCAATTTATAACTCTAGACTGAATAATGATACAGTTAAGAGCTGACAGCCCATGATAAATGAAGGCTCATATAAAACATATTTAGTGTGAAGAATGGCTGGAGATGAATTGCACAGTGATACAAACTCATGATAAAGAACAGTAAGAGCCACTAGAAGACTTAATAATGTGCTATTCATTTTGAAGTGATTTTGCTGGTTAATAAAAGTGCACAAATTAAAAATATATTTATTGTAGAAAGACGTCTAGGAATATTGCCCCCATATCTCCAGACTACCACCCTCACCCAATCTAATCGTCCCTATCTCTTTAGATTGAACCTATCAAGTCATCACTTTCATTCTCCATCACTGCTGACTCTCAGTGCATTTTGCTATCTGTGAGTTGCTATGATTTAGCACATGTATACAACTTCTCCCAAAGCATACATTTAGAGCTCGGGCGGTGAAAGGACTCAGAACATCGCTCATGCTGCTATTGGACTAGACTGTAGAAATTTAAACTCATAACAATGACAACTGCGCCAAAGCTAAATTACCTCTGAGGTTATTTATCAGTCTGGCTCATTGTGGAAGAGGAAAACGAGACAGCAAATTAATGTGGTTTTATTCTTTAATGTGAAACATGTTTGAATCGCAGCAGCAGAAACATACCGTATCTACATATCATTCAAAGGAACGGATCAATGTGCATTCACTGCTGTTGAATGTGATGAAAAACCACGGTCAAGTGCTGAACTCTTTAAAATCATGGTCAAGGACTAGACTCTATATGCTGGTACTGGACAACACAATGTGAAATATGTGTAGGGTTCTTTTCACTGATACAAAATGAGAGACATTTAATTTACCAGATACAATGTCCAATACATTTTCTGTTCTCTGTACTACTAGGACATTACTCTAATGTCACCAGAGCTTTTAAAAAATAATGCTGTTGAAAAGAAGGCCATGAGTCTATTTGTTTGATGTCTGCAGCACTATAAATGTGATACTGTGGACAAGGCAAAGCAGAGAAGTCACAAGAATCCACACTTTAAAATGCATTTCAAGGGGAAATGATGGCATCCTCCATCTTCAGGTGGTTTATGAGACATATGTATACAAAGCCTTGAACACTACCCGTCGCCGCTTTGTTGCTCAGGGTGATGCACATGGAGAGCAAGGGCGGCGGCATCATCCACCCATCCGTCCATTTGTTTTCTAGACAACATACAAATTTGAATGATAAAAGTGTGGAGCTAATGAGAAAATGTAAATGAGACTAAGGACCGGGAGACACTGGGCCCTCATTTGATGAACAAGAAATGAGGAGCAAGATAAATTATCCCAGGATCATGTTCACACTGACACCTGGGAGACAGATGAAGTAGAGTCTATTGTTTTTCCTAAATGCAGATATAGAAGGGGCAGAGAACAGTGAGAGGAAACGCGTCAAAATAGGTGACCCCGCCTGTGTTTGTTGCCAGAACAAGAGCTGGATCAAACAGGGCATCTGGGGGTTGTGCAGCCTCTTGTGTCCATGTGCATGTCCCTCTTGACACTTATATAAGCCAACAAAGACCAGGACTTGCATAGCATTTAGTAGCTATACTATTATAATAATGTGTGCCAACTATAACATTGAGTCTCTCACTGGCAGAAGGCAGTTGGTTGTCATTATATGACATATATGTATATATAAGCGGTAATATATGTATATAGATATTTTTTTCTTTTTTTTCTATGTACATCTTAACGCTTGTCTACCTTTTTCCTGTAATTCCGGTACATACAGTAATCATTTTGCCTAGTGATAAGACGGACTGAGGAGCAAAGTGAACTTTTTCTATTATTATTTTATATTTCATTGACTGCTTCTTTAGCCCTTTGCTGTTACTTTTGTTTGGAACTGGGAACTTAATGCAGTAGGGCACTCACCTCCGCTGAGGCAGATATTTCAACCTTCTTCCATTCCACAAAATTATCAAGCCACAAACAAACCACAAATTATGACCTATGTTTTCCTCCTCTTTGTGAGTTGGTGCCACTGGTTAGTGTACCTGACTGTTACCATGGTAACAAAGGTCTTTGTCTAATTCATCAGTTTGGCCTAGCTTTCCACCAAGTTAAAAACACACAAGAGTGATCACACAACCTCCTTTGGTCGAGGTACTCCACCGGTACTCTGCCGTTGCAGCACAGTTTGAAGAAACGTACAGTACATATATATTATTTCACTCAGTGTTTACATATTTCTCATAGAGACATGTAGCCTAACATATGCAACTTTTTTTTTTAATGCTGAGACATTTTAAGCCCAGGCTTGTAAAACTCTCTTAGTGGTGATGAGTTAATTAAAAAAAAAGTGTGTTTTTTTTACCAAAATATTAGATAATCCAATAAATACCTCACATGCACGGTGTATTGTGTGAAGTGTGTTGGCACTGTAAAAGACTCAGGAAAACAAAAAGCATAATTAAAGTATAAGTAGAGATAGTTTGCTGTAGTGCTCACAATTGGTGGTGAAAAAGTACTGACAACCATAATATTTTTGATTTGGTATAGAAATTGCTCACTCTGCATTGCACTGTAGCTTTGAGAAAGGAGGAAGGAAGTGAGTAATAGGACAGCAAAGTAAACCACGCAGAGGCTTATAAAAATACCGCTTCTTCCTCTCAACATCCCCCTCCTTGAGATGCAGATCATCCGTGATCACCTGATGGTTCCGGACACAGGGAGGGCTAAGCTCTTGTCGACCTCTCAGACACAGCCTAGCAACACACACACGCACACACACACACACACACACACTGTCCTTATCCCTCCGGACACCCACGCACTGCCTCTCTTCTACAAAACCTCCCCCAGGCCTCCCACCCAGACCCTCAGTCCTTGGAGAAGACCCCAGGCCAATGGTGAACAAGGGCCTTCTGAATGGGCCCTGGACTGGCCTTTGTCTGGCCCTGCTGCAGATTCCTTTTATTTACACAGTCTTTAACACTGTATGTTTTCTTGTCTGTTAATTGCATTGGCCTTTGCTGCCCCTTGGTCAATCAATACCATCTCTCCAATGACATCAGCAACTCTATTCACCAAGGCTTTCCAGGTGCTGGGTGAACCAAAAGCTATCTATCTATCTATCTATCTATCTATCTATCTATCTATCTATCTATCTATCTATCTATCTATCTATCTATCTAT
>JAPQRN010000016.1:10710141-10731198 GCA_037367275.1 Coranthus polyacanthus | reverse complement strand
TATCTATCTATCTATCTATCTATCTATCTATCTATCTATCTATCTATCTATCTATCTATCTATCTATATCTATCTATCTATGTGTCCGTCCGTCCGTCCATGTGTATCCGTGTTTATGTGGGGGGTTTTTTTCCTGAAATGGGTGTGTCTTCATTTGCTTGTCAGCTGGCCAGCTCTGCACTCTGGACTCTGCAGGTGAGCTCACTGCAGGATAACTTTGACTGCTTCATGTGACAATCAGCGCCATCAAAACAATTTTGCTGACCCTTGACTCTGGAGGAGAGAGCGGGAGTTGACATGCCTTTACCACTCGTGAGTATGTGTGACCAAGCACATTAATCATGAGAGGTCTGACCCTCTCCTGTGTCCAATTCAGCGATGATTCTCTAGTGCAGCACCATGGCAATGTTTATACAGAGCGGGGCATAATTATCTTTTTGTGTACTTTAATAAGGAGACATCCGAGTGTTCGGATGACAGGGGCACACAGACCACAAAACTACCATACAGTGATATTATCCCCTTCATTTCGTGTAATTAAAACATAAATAATTAAATGCCACTAACTAACGTAACTGGTATGCAAATTTGATGATTTAGTGAGTTGAAGAACACAGGGATTTTTTTTTTTTTTTGCCAAATGGGGACCATTTAAAGTTGACCTTTGGAAATGTTATTTTGAATGCAATGTGATGGTGGTGTTTAATTTGAAGAGGTACTTATCTCAAAGTCAACATCTTACTTCTGTTTTCCTGACGCACACTCAGTCACCATATATTAGGCAGTAGCCTGGCAACCACAAGAGTAGAGCCGTACCAAATGGATATGTTTGCAATATGACAGACCCAGCGTGCTCCTTACCGCTGACCCCGCCTGCCATTTTGTTTCTGTCCTGTGAAGGTGTCAGTGATAAACGTTACCTTGTCTCAGCAGGTGTGCCTGGATGGAGGGCCCTGTCGCACGGAGGGGGTCACCAACCCCACAGTGTTTCCCCCATTTATTTGAATAATGGGCCATTAGGACGGCTGGATATCCAATGTTAAAGTAGCTGTATGTGTCTCCTAGATAAAAGACATAATTACCTGAGAGAGGGAGGATGTGTTGGTGCACACTTTTTCTCAGCTGGGCTCCAGAGCTCAGAATTATCACACACTCCTACCATTAGGTGGCGACAAAGAAAGGTTTAGTGGTTGAAGGCCTTGACCATGGCTTACACACAAACACAGCCAACACTGCTCTATAAGCTAACACTTCATGTGCAGCAAAATGTAATCGTAAAGAGAATGTTTTGAAAAGGCGCACTTTTTCAGCCTAGTGCATACTCTGTCATTCTTGCATAAGTTTAAGGCAGTGACATTGCCTTTTGTGGATTTCCAACTCTGTGCTGAGCTCGGACACTATTTAGTCACCATCAAGAACAGCTTGTTCTTTTGAGCAAAAGTGCATTTCATGTTTCAATTTTATTTAATAAAGGGAAGTAAAAGGGAAATCATTCAGCTCCACGAATGAAGGTTTGCCTAAAACTATATTGTGCATCTATTTCAGGCAATTACTATTCTCATTGAATTGCATAGTATCATGGTAAACAGAGAGTGGGCAATTTGTAAACATTTGGCTTGCTGAGAGATTGAGTTGTCCTTTTTGGTCGGCATTGTGGCTCCTTTTGCCTTTCATAATTCTAGTTCAAGAGAGACTTGCCATACACTCAATGGAAGTGTAGATAGGAAATTTGGAGTGGTATTTATATGAAGCAAAAAGATTGCCAATTAAAGATGAGTTCTTTCATTTATTTGCCCTTGGGGTTTTATTCCTCAATTACTATCACCTTATAAAAGCATCCTTTTAGTGCAAAGAATAGAAGCCCATTTTTGTGACCTCCTCTAATGCATTTCCATCCATCTTCACTGCCTGGAAAAAAGTTTTCATCTCTCCACAAAACATGTTAATTGCCATCGTGGGCCCAGTATAAAGAAAATATCTACACGTTAATTATCCAAATATGTTGGCAACCCATCTGCAGGAAGCCATTGAAATTACTAAATTGTGTTAATGTAATTGTGTTCTCCTTTTCGTCTTTCATTTTGGACACATTGTTAATCAAAAGGCTTCAGAAATGTGCAGATGGGTAATCCTTGTGTCTGCAAGGAGCAGCCTGGTTCAAGGTGAGCGTTTCATGCCCCTAAGCCCTTCTGTTTCTCTCCATTGTGTTGTTTAGGTTACATATCCCGACGGGATGCTCAATATACTCAAATAAGGACTTTCTTTCTGCACCTATAAACATGCACGTTGCACTCCACACAACTGTACACACACATACTAAGAGCAAAGCAAAGCTTGGCCTTGAGTCTAATTCCTGGTCATTATTTTTGAAACTGCTAATTGTGGAGGGATCTGAAGCTAAGAAAATGTAGTGATTTTGTCTCAGTGCTGTGGTACGACTGAAATTTTAACCCCTGACTATGAGCTCTGCAGTCTGGGCAAGGCCTAACGGGAAAACAGGAGGTGGTTAAAAAAAAACAAACAAAAAACAGGATGCATTTAACTAAGCACATGAAACCTAACCTAAAGCAATCAATGGTTGTTTGAAAATGTCAAACACTTTCAAACTTCTTTCTAAAAACGATTTATCATCATGGCAGGCTTTGCACTTTGAAATGCTTCAGATTGCTTTGCTTAAAAAAACTTTTTGGGATATGTATTTGTATAAATGAGAAGGTATTCACCTCCTTTTCAAAGTGAGTTGTATTGACTTTTTGGGATTTTTTTCTCTTCAGTATTAATCCAAATAAAATCTACAGTACAAATCCTCTTCACCTAAATGAATGAGATGTACGATGCAGTATACGGTGGGTGGATCATATTTTCTTAGCTTTTGGATGCAAACTCTTTCTAGAAGTGAAGTCCGCTGAGATTTTAATGAAGCTATAACAAAATAATTCTTTCCACCTCGCATCTTGATGTTCTTAAGTACAACATTTAAGTGTATTTCAGTTTTACAGGGTAAGCAGAGCTTCTATTCAGGCACCTTCGCAGGTTCAAAGCTGAACAGCCAACCCTCTCTGAACACGAGCAGACGTCTTACTGTTCAGTTCTGCGATAACTCATACCTCTCATTTGCATCACTTGGTGAACCTCTTTAAAGAACATGCCTATGATGACAGTACTATGCACAGACTTGAAAGAAAGGACAAAGGACAAATTATATTACATTAATTTGCCTGTGTTTTGTCCTCCCGGCAAAAATGTGAGCTTGCTTGTCTTGAATAGATAAATGTTACATACAGTGTGTTTTTCCAGCAAGGTGCAAGATTTGTAAGAAAAAACTGGCCTTGAGACATCCCTCTTCTAATCCATCATGTTTTGTCCACGCCATACTATTGAAATATGAGAGTTATGTCCCACTTTCCCTACTTCACTGTTGAAGGTAACAGTCAATATCCTTGCAAAGCTTTTGAATCTTTGCTCAGAGCTATTGTATGCAGCCAGAGTAAAGGCAAGGACAAGCTTGCCCATCTTACAATGATCTGTCCTTGACTCATGATATGATTCATTGTTTCAAAAAATGGAGGGAGTCTTGGAACACTAAGGCAACCCAACTCTTGCTCTCTACATTTCTTAAGTTTGGTAGAGTGACATTGCCTATCTGCCTTGATATACTGAAGCAGCCTTTCTATTTTAGACGTGCCACTCATCAGTTCTAGGTTTTATTTACCACATGATTTGGTTCTCCACCTGTTAAACAAGAGTGCTTTATTTTATTCAATGCCTCGTATCTCTGCTTCCTCGGAAAATGGACATTGTGTGCTGCGGTTGAACTAACCCAGTCAGGTGACCTTCTTACTTCTCTTACAGAGAAATGCAACTATATGCTCCTGCCACAAGAAAACAGCTTCACAGACATATATCTGGTCCCAGCTTTACAATTCGACCACAGTAATTTACACCTTTCATGTGTGAAGGATCCATGGCTATGACATCCACATTAGATGCCTTTTCTAATGGTACGTCACTTAGTCGACTTACAGCTAAGTGAAAATTTTTTTATTGGAACAATTCTCCATTAGTATTTGAAGCTCACAGCTTTTAAAGCATAACCTTGACTGGGACATTTGTTTTGTACCCATGTGCCATGGGGGCTAAAACGCTTACAGAATGTGTCAGCTAAGTACAGTATTTTTGGCCCTTAGCCTCTCCTGCGGAGTTTGCAAACAGCTATATGGCTCTCCAAGGCCAAGCACTGGCCTTGCACCAGATGCTTGGCACTGTAAAAGAGGTATTCAAGCCTAAAGTTATTCATGTCAAGTAATGCCCACAAAACCCTTCCATGCAACCCATAAATCTGATATTTTGATGGAAATACCAGTCATTTCATGAGTGCACTAAAGGAACTTTTTTCACTCAGCTAACACTTTGACACAGATCACCACTTTGAACCTATTTGTTTCCCTTCTCTTCTTCTCCAGTAGGTAACACAGCAGGGCAAAAATGTTAAGACTGATCGCCCTACACTCCAGAGCTCCTCAAATTCACAATACCCTGTTGTCATTTTAGAAATTGAAATTTTCGCTGGTGTTTATTTTTTTGCTTTTTTTTTTTTTCTTCCTTCCTTTTTTTTTTTTTTTTTTTCATAAAACAGCTCATCTCATCTACTTTGCTTCACATCTCTTGAAGGGCTAAAAACACCCATTCACCGGCCTTAACACCAAGGGCTTGGTGATCTCATGCTAAACCTCTCTAAGTGCATTTATTTGTGAAGAAAAACTGCTAAGCCTTTCAAATTGACAGCGCTGACTATCATCATGTATGAGTCTCAGCCGCACAAGTGAGCCCTCAGGTTTAATTAAACTTTTTTTAAAGTGTATCTTCCATGAAAATCAACCCAGTCTTCCTGGCATTTGTGTGTCGAGAAGCTCTCCCTCTCTTAGTTCTCCTGGAGTGGTCGATACATTAAAACTTGAACTGATTGATTTCAGAATGCCGTGCCATCAGTGTCCTTACGCAGCCGTTAACTACATTTGAAGTATCTTAGTCATCAAGCTTTAGGCCAGGGATTGATAATAGCTTGACCGGCAGGGCCTATCTTACCCATCCTTTTTCAGGAGGTCTTGTATTTAACACCCAGAGCACTTCTGGCAAATCTCAAACAGCACAAGGGTATTCACAGAGCGGCTAAGTGGAAAGCTTTTTCTCTTTCGTCTGAACCTCATGAATACATTCCAACTCTAAGTAACTACTTTGTCCTAATGTGGAATTTCAAACGAGGTATGAGGCCAATTTATTTATTTGTATTCTCAGCGTCTTAGCGATACTCTTGAACACAGTGATGGGAGGGAGGATAATCTCTGTCTTTCATCAGCAAAGTGGCCCTGCACAAAACCATCAGTAATGTATTCGCTATTGATTGATGGTCGCTCCTGCTCTACTAGGCAACACCATTATTATCACGCATAGATTCCAGGCTGCCCACAATAAAATCATTGTCTTGATTTAAGTTATCCACCCCCAAGGTGTCATAATAGCATAACCGGTGTTTGCCTCGTATTACTTTCGTCCTCAATGGCATTCCCTGCAATCATCATCGCACCAACTACCTTACAACCTTTATTACGGCAGAGCATGGTTTGTATATGCCGCCGGTAGACGTGCAACAGGTGTAGACGGATGTGCTGAAGAATATCAACGCACCTTTGGGAAATAGGTACAAAAAAAAACAAAAAAACAAAACAAAAATGGGTTAAGTTGCAGGTCTTTCTTTCATTAAACAAAGATGGTCGAACACTGAGGTGAACGTGCGATGGCGAAATGTTGGTTTTACTATTAATTGGAGCTTTGGACGCTGATGTAAATGATTTATTTTATATGTATTTATTTATTTATTTTTATTTTTTTATAAAACAATGAAAATCATTTTGGAATCAATCCAAAGACAAAGCGAAATAGGCAAATAGTTTTGACGCAATAATAAATATTTTTTTCCGCTGATTTTTTATTTCTTTATTTATTTTTTTATTTTTTTTTTTGACGAGATGTTGACTCGGTGTAGTTAATCTGGAAAACATACGGCCTCTTGCGTGTAATGTTTTTAATGTATGGTTTATGGCTGACCTATGTAGATGCATCAAATTATTGTTATTAGTATTATTATTATTATTATTGTGTTATTTTCCGCCTCTTTTAAGCAGCCCCCTGCTGATGAGCATAGATTTTGTGATTCAGTATTTCTTCCTGTGCTTATGCAGCTTTGATAATGACATTTCGTTTTACCGGCTGTGGCCTTACAGCTCACAGAGTTGCAGGCTGTTTTTCGTGTCGACACATGAGGATACATGCAGCAAACATTATGTGTTAGTAGTCTGCCTCGTGGGACACGACTGGGTCCCGAATCATTGTGAATTACTGTGACCTTGGTTATCAATCATTGTATCAGGGTATCTAATGTAAACGCAACTGTGGCGTGGATAACATGCCACATCTGCTCTTTGGATAGTGTTGCTTCTTGGTTACCAAGCGATTTATTAGAGAGCCCTGTGTGAGGATAATAGGTCGCAATATAAAGATCAACCAGCAGGTCTTCCATAGGCGTACAATTATCTCTTAAACAGGCTGTTGTAACATTATTATTCACCTGCATTATACAACATATAGTAGGTTCGTATCCTCAAAACATCCCAGAGGGAGAAACTAGTTGTGAGGGTTTAAAGCACCGGCCGCAGGGAGCTGTGTTTGCGCTCAAGACCAATTTATTGCGGATGAACATATGGCCAATATTTTGTCTCACGTCATAGCAAGGGAAAACAAACACCATGCAATGTTAGCGAGTCAGCAAGAGCACAGCCACTTGGCCAGCTATGCAAACGCTCTTGGACAATATGAGAAGAGGAGCACTTGCTTTCTGGGTATATAAACCACATCAGGCTTATCTCTGCACGCACTCCTGACTCCCATTTGGAGATATTTCATTAACTCTGCGCGCTGTCTTAACGCTGGCAACACATTGAGCCTCCCCCCCCCCCCCTTCCAGTCTAGGTAAGCGCACTGAATGTTTCAGTCATTTTGCATACAGTATTTTCTGTTTTCACAGACTAATAGACACTGCATATTTTCTTTTGCTGTTGTTTCATCCGCATGAGCGCGCATCTTAGTGGTTGGATGTGAATTACCCTGATCTTACTGCTTTTTAACTCTGTTTAAATAGAATGTTTTTTCAGAGCGCAGGCCTGTACAGTGTTTAGCCTACAGTAGTGATCATTACACTCACTCACGTGGGTAGTCTATGCTTGGTTGGACAATTGCTTCGTTGTAATGATACACAGTGAGGGTTGGCCCGCACCATTACACCCATGCTCAGTCAAGAGAAAATAACACCTTTATTATTTGAAAAAGCAAAATTCCAAAATATATGTCAGAAAACTCACGTGGCTTTTAGCGTCGGCTGCAACACGGCACCCAACGACAAGCGAGATATTTGAAAGAATTCGCAGCATGTTCCGGAAATATTGCGCCCGCGAGGTTACGCCACCTAAATTACTAAAGAACATCTGCTGTAAAATGGACAGGGATGAAATCACGCAGCTTTGTCTGCTGCTCAAGTATTCTCTTAATACTTAGTACTTAATAGTCCCCGTTTGCTAACATATGTGTGATTTTCTTCCATATATCCATAACATTATTAGCAATTATGAACCGTCTAATTGAGTGCACACAGTAAGCACCCCCTGTTGTTTCTTAAATTTGCCGGTAGAGACCGCTAGAGCTCTACAGATGTCAACAGCTGTTAATGTTATTACTGCACTCACACACAGGCTGTCTAACAAGGAGGACTAGCTGTCTGTACTTGTGCCATGTAGAGCGGGGCAGATCAGGTTTTTCCTGGAAAGGACATATTTATTTATTTATTTACGGTGCATTAACAGTTTTCCACACTTTTTTTCTTTTTTTTTTTTTTTCTTCAAATTATATTTGTCTCTTTTGAGCCATCTCTCCCCTCCTCCCAGCCAGTGTCACAGCCACACTGAAATGGGAAGTGATTAAAAAATAATAAACCCCTTTTTAGCAATTCGTCTTACAAGAAAAGATTAAGGCGAATGGCACAGCGTGGCATGAAATTCACCGTTACAAATAAACTGGTGGTTTAACAAATGAAGGCATCTCCTCGGGGCATGGGCGCACTGCTATAATCTCGCCGTGACATGTTTAATCATTAGAGGAAAGGAGACGAATAAAGACTTTTACCCGTGAGGGAAAGGTGGCTGGATTTCTGTAAAAAGCAAACGGGCTCCAAAATGATTTCTACCCGCAAGGCAAGTCTCCTCGGGCCACGGCTTAGCCCCCATAAATAAACCGGACCCGGCTTTACCTGCATATAATATATAGGCTTTTAATCATAGAGGGAGGAAATCTCGCTTGTCACTCTGTACATTTATCATGGGCACCCTGAGGCAGCCGGGGTTACCTTTATCAAAGACTAACTCCCTGCCTGAGGCATCCAAACACGCTGAAATTCAGCGATTAAAAGAAGGGAATGATCAACATTATTATAAATTCTCCCGCGGCATTCTTATTTGTGCATTCAATCGAAAGATTTATTTAATCAAGAATATAAAAAGCCCTTTCTCTACTTATTTGGGAACAATCGTGGGCATGAATTTTTAGGAGGGAATTATAATTAATCAGACGGGGCCCGTTTTTGGGGTTCATCCGAAAAATTAATTGTTTTTGGATGAGTCCATTCTGCTGTACGTTTGATTGCAAAGCTGGGATCAGAAAAAATATAACGAGCTTTAATAATAAGCCAGTCAGCTCCGTTGCTTATAATATTAAAATGGGAGCACTGGCGAAACTGGTGATAGCATAATTATAGCAGCAGTGATCACATAAAAAGGTTAGTCTTGCGCATGTCATGCTCTGTGCTGTTTATGCACAACAGTCAAAGAGCCAAATGAACATCCCGATGAGAAAACTGTTCTAACAGTGTGTCTTTTTAGTGTCAGATTTGAAGATTTAGTGTCAACTGGACTCAAATAAGCGGGTGATAGAAAATCACAAAGCTCACAAGCTCAGCGCCCTGCATTGTCCTTTAAATCCTGATGCATCTGCTGCTCTGAGGCCCTTCTTTAGTGCGTCTTGTCTACGGTTTAACACCCTCCAACACACACACAATTTACAGAGACACACAATCAAAACTGAGAATTGAGGATGATCTACCAATAGAAAGGGAAAAGCAATGGCGTCCAAACACGTTTCTTTTGCAATCTGAAAGTATGTTTCAACTTTCCCAGTTTGCTAAGGGCAAGGGTATAAATATCTATGTATCTATAAGTCTTAATAATTACTATAGCAACACTGTTTCAGAATCCATAAAATTACTGAATAATAATAATAATAATAAATATTAATAATAGTAATAATAATAATAATAATAATAGGCCGCGTCGTTCAATAACAAAAAAATCACAGAAAGTTTCATAAAAGTTTCAAAATTTCACGTGTATTTTTAGAATTTTTTTATGCAATTACACATAAATGCAGCTTGAAAATATCCTCAACATCTTAGCCGAATTCTGCTTATTTTCCGTGTTTGGTTCCGTTCAGTCGTCCCGCTCAGCAAAAACAGTCTGCTGGCCACTGTCAGAGTGAAAAAGGCAAGCGGCCTGTTTGAACTACCTGTGAAAGTAAACAGGTAAACACAGAGCGATAGGCTCTCCAAGTGGAGTACGTCCACTTAGCCTGTGCACATTTACCTCTTCTTGCCGAAACCCTCGGCTCAATTGATCAAATAGTACATCCCCAACAACTGGCCACAGTCTGCAGCCCAGTGCGCTCCCATGCACCAAACTTACTGTGACTCCCCCGTTGTCACTGTGCCACACACGGCCAAAGCAAAGCAGAATGACACGGGTGATGAGCCTGCGTGGTCTAACATACCCATGATTTGGCTCCATGCACTTTTGAGGCACTAAGTAAGTCACATTGAAATAATGTCCTGCATGGGCCAAGTGAGTTCCCTGGTGAGATGCGCATAGAGGCTGCAGCCTGGGCTATTCCTCAGTGGTGCGTAAAACTCTCTGGGTGTCTGCTGCGGGCTGGATGTCCCTTCACATGTCGGATTTAACCGTGCAGCATTACTTGGTGGATCAGGTCAGTAACCTCTCTCTCCCTTATAGAGGATCAGGCGCTGCTTCAGTTTGTCCATATAGCCGTTCAGCTCAATGGAGCCTTTGTGGGATGTTGAGGCTTGTGATTAATTCTGCCAGTCTGGTGAAATATTTACCACAGGATCAACATGGACTCAAGAAAAACAAAACAAAAATCCCTCAACGCTTCAAAATACCAGCACTGATATTTGTATGTAATATCAGATTTTATTTATAAATACCGCTTTTGGTATGTATTCAAATGAACACAATAATAACAATAATAATAATAATTAGCATTATTATTATTATTATTATTATCAGTATTATTAATACTGATAATAATAATAATAATGTTGTTGTTTTTTTAATGTGGATCAAATTTAACTTAACTGTAATTAAAACATTTGTGGAACCACGAGAAACTGGAAGGCATAATACTTCTTGGCTTTCCTACGAAAAGAAGACAGACTACTGTGTGTGTATGTGTGTGGTGTGTCTATACGTGTGTGTGTGTGTGTCTGTACGTGTGTGTGTGTGTGTACGTGTGTGTGTGTGTGTGTGTGGTGAGATGAAGGACTTTCCTTAATATTGTGGAAGGATCCAGGAATTGAATGAAGAGATAGTCCATTGAAAGCAGTTGAATGCCATGACAACTAGGAACAACCTCAGATTTATTCCAAACAGTTAGAAAGCATTGTGCACGGGGCGTCAATCATCTATTATTTCGCCCCTGAAATAAATGCAAAAACTGCGGCCGGACAAAAGCTTCCAACAGGAGCCGGACATTTGTCTACATTTCCCCCATTGTCTGCAGCTTAGCAATCGGTTTGTATTTGTGTTTGCCCGGGTCCGACCACCCAGGATGCGCAGAGGACTTGCTAAAAAACGTGAAACATTGTCACCCACATCACATACTGGATAGGAGGCAGAGGGAGGAGAACGAAAGGAAAGTCTTGAAGGGGAGGAAAATAAAGTAACCAACAATGATACTCGGATTTCCACAGGAGAAAAAAAAAAAAAAGCAAGATGGAGCACTTTAAAGGGGGGTCTACACAAGCAGAAAACAAATATTAGGATGCGCTGCCATGATGAAAGTGGCTCCAGGCTGACGAGATTTATTTAGAAGAAGAAGAAAAAAAAAACGCAAAAGGAAAATAGAATTCATTAAAATATAAATGCATGCAGAAATACATACAAAAATGTGAGCACAGTAAGTGAGAGAAAAACATTTGGGCCTATTAACCTATTATCCCTCAATGAATGCGTTATTACGCGTAACATTATTATATTATTGTCATCATCATTATTATTATTTTTATTTGTATTATTGTTATTGATGCTTTTATTTGAGTTCATGTAACAGAAGTGGTGTTCATCAATAAAATATAATATAGTCCTCATCATCAGTCATATTTGGATGGGCCTACTGCCTTAAATACTTGCTTAGCGTTTTCAAACAAAGTCCTGCTTCAGTTTCAACACAGCCTCTTGTCTTAAGCCCTGGCAAAAATATTGACACAAAAGGTTTACATAAATTATCTGCCGATATTTAAACAATAGCCGCCCTGTCTCAAGTTTCCCATCGCTGAGAAAAAAAAAAAAAACCCAAAACAAAACGGAATAACTTTGTGAACCAAACCCTGAATATGTTTTTTCTTAATTCATGAATATATGTGTAAGGAAAGCAAAAAGCAAACGCTTCAGTTGGAGCAATTTGTTAAAACGGGCTTTTTAAGTATTGTGAGTATAAAGCTACTTGGAGGTTCTTTGTATGTAAATAGGGTGTAAAAAAGGCCCTCCCAGTCTTTGTAATTAATTGACACGTTATACCACTCATCATGCTCTGAAGCACCAATGGTAGAGGCTCGGATCTCCCCAAAACCCACAATTTCACATCTGCAAACACTGTCTTCATCCACTTGACTCCTAAGACCCGCCCACACGTGGCCAACCTTTCGCGTTTTTTAATGCTTTTTCACTGCAGGTTCATGTGTTGAGACCAACCTTATATGGACTGATCGGACAAGGTAATGGCTTATTTCCCTCTAGCACCCAGCAGTAGCACAGTATCCATGAGCCACATATAGCACTTCAGCCACTTTGGCATCCTTCCTGGACTTACAGAGACTGAATCCACTGCTACTTGCTTAGGCAATGGTTATCCACAGTGGCGGCTTTGACTGTACTTCAGCGTAGAGCGACACTTGCTGCTTCTATTTTTCCTGAAACATCGCCTCTGCTTTTTTTTGTCTCAAAACAGCGGATTGTCCGAAAAGCTGGTGCAGCAACTTTTCCCTGCATATTTCCCCCCCACCAGAATATGTCGTTGACCAACACAAAGACGGGCTTTTCTGTTAAGGACATTTTGGACCTTCCTGACACAAATGACGAAGAGGGATCTATCACCGGAGCGGAGGAGGACACGGAGGGATCGGAGACCACGTCCACGACAAAAAACACTGGAGTTTTGGTGCAAAGTCCTCTAGAAAACGTTCAAAATCTGCCTTTAAAAAACCCCTTTTATGACAGTAGTGACAATCCTTATACACGATGGCTTGCTACTACGGACAGTATTCAGTATTCATGTAAGTAAAGTCTAAGAATCATTCTCTTTCTTGCTGGTAACGTTTTCTGTGATTTTTTTCCCCCCTTCCTCCAAGCTATGCGGTTACATTAGGGCATAGTTGGTGGCATGCAGCTTCCTATTCCACCCTAACGATGCCCTTGAGTGGCGTGCAGCATTCATCTTTATGCACCGTGCACTGCTGCGCTCGTCTTTAGGCGTTTACAGCTCAACGAATGCATGCAGTGTTTAGGCTCAGCACACTTTGAATAGTGGGCTAAGATTGTGATCGATAAGGAACCGCGGAAAACGGGGGGCTGTAAGTTATTCGGAGTATAGCCGCGGTGTGAAATTATAAAACTGCGTTCTGGGGGGGGGGGATTTTACAGGCAGACAATGCGCGTTTTAATGCTTGACTGACTCGCCCCTGTTTGTGGAGATTTGGGTTGAAGAATATAGATTTTTTTTTTTTTTTTTCAGATACTTTCCACATCCAAATTACGCCAAAGAGTTCAAATGAACCACCGGGCCCACACGTTTGCATTCGTGCTTGTGTCTTATAAAACCATGTGTGTCTTTAAAATCTGCCTGTCGTCCTCTCTTCAAGTGTTCTACGACTAACAGGTTATTATAGCCTGCTTATTAGGCTATTACTTAGCAGCACAATTAATAAACAGGAGCTCAACTCAACTTTTTATTGATGATTGCATGGCCTGTGTTTATTAAAATGTCGCTCTGAACTTTACGACATAACATTTTGACAGTCTTTCTCCCGTTTCTTGCCGCAGTGCACGGTCTATCCGCCAGCTCTCAGGACTCGGCCAAGTCCCCGGAGCCGTCCGCAGACGACGAATCGCCGGACAACGACAAGGAAACTTCCAGCAGCGGCGGCAGCGACTCCGGCAAGAAGCGAAAAAGGAGGGTGTTGTTTTCCAAGGCGCAGACCTACGAGCTGGAGCGCCGCTTCAGGCAGCAGAGGTACCTGTCCGCCCCAGAGAGGGAGCACCTGGCCAGCCTGATCCGCCTCACCCCGACCCAAGTGAAGATCTGGTTCCAGAACCACCGGTATAAGATGAAGAGAGCCCGGGCCGAGAAAGGTATGGAAGTGACCCATCTCCCTTCTCCCAGACGGGTGGCCGTGCCCGTCTTAGTCAGGGATGGAAAGCCTTGTCACACTCTTAAAGCTCAGGACTTGGCGGCCACTTTTCAGGCCGGGATCCCCTTCTCGGCTTATAGTGCCCAGTCACTCCAACACATGCAGTATAACGCGCAGTACAGCGCCGCGGCCACGCCACAGTTCCCCACAGCACATCACTTGGTGCAAACGCAACAGTGGACTTGGTGAGAGAAATTATAAAGACTTGGCTTGGAGACACGATAGGGAGTTTCACCACAAAGCAAAGAAAAAAAAAAAAAACAAAACACAAAAAACAAAAGACTTTTCATTTTTGCAGCTTGACTCATATATATACTACCATTTTTATTCGGGGCTCATGTGTGCGCCGTGTTTACATGTTTTCGTTAAGAGAACTGGGTCCAAACCTCTCCCTTATAGATTTTATTAAGAATGTCAATGCTCTTCTTGTGAAATTTTTTGTAAAGTATGTTGTGTGTTGGTTGTAGAGATGTTTTCCTCTTTTTCTTTTGTCCCTTCGTGTTATTATCAGCACGTACGAACCACTTTATAATTATAGAAATTTTAATTTCTTGCTTCTTTTATGGACCGAAAAAATATTTATGGCCATGAATAAACACTGGCAACTTTTCAGCTTTTTCCTTTTGTTTTTATTTCTTCCTGTAAATATTTTGTGGCAAATGTTTGCAACCTAGAGAACTTTCGGGAGCGTTAAGCTTGAGTTCGGGCTATATATATATTCAAAAATGAGGGAGTGAGTTTTGGCAAAATTATGACTGCCGTGTCAGATTACATATGTAAATATCAGTGTAGCTGCGCGATGATGGCTAAACATTTTTATAATAATCTTTTTTAAATAAAATTCTGTGCTTCTGAAATGGGGGTTTGGTTTATAAGTGTCCTATTCGATTTGATCTTCTCTGAAAAGACTTCGCTAAACATCACAATGAAAGGCGAGCAGCCAAACACTATATTTTGACAAAGAATGGAGTTTGACTATGGGAATAAACCTCCCGCGCACTTCAACCCGTATTTTAAAGGCGAATTTAATCCGGAGAATATTTTTCAGATTCCGAACACCTCACTAATAAAGAGCCTAAAGTCACTCTGAAATGGGACTAAAATCCACTCACTTAATATAAGAGGGCTTCTCCACATAAGAAGCTTTTGAGTCAAAAGCTCTCCTTTTTGTCAGCATCCACAACCTCTCCCGGCCTTGGGTGTAAAGTGGTAGGCTGGAGGAAAGAAAATCGTTTAATGCAATAAATGTTTTGTTATCTTGTTAAGCGCTAAACTGCAAATAGAGAAAGATTAATCAATGGCTCACCAGCCTTCTTTGTTTAACCATGGCCAATGGTCATCTAAAATACGCACGGCTTAGAGGGGGGTTTTAATCACCTGATGAAGTTGTATTTCATTTAATAATGCTGCGTTTTAACAATAATATTCCACATTACCACATATTCCTCCCTATTAGGCTCCGTTTTCATTAAGGTGGACCCAAAACAAGCACAAATTGCTCCCCAGTGATCCTCAGAGCGCACTGCGGATTACCAGACCACGGTCAATATCTTGGGTAAATATGATAACCCAGTAGAAAAATCTATGCATTTTGTTTGTCCCGGGACAAAATCTCACAGCAGATGTTAGAGTCGCCCCTATCATCACTGAACAAACAGCTAAATTGGGCAGATTTGCTAATTATTTACAGAATCGAATCTCGAGGGGCTACTGCTTTTGTGGACGACAAAGGCTCAATTTGTCCCTGACAGAAAGGTCCTGTGTTTTACCACTGGTTGAACTTGTAGGTCAAATAAATCTGCAACTTGCGTGTCATTTTCGACGTTTATTTCTCTGTCGATAAACAGGGGAAAAAAAATAAGCAGCTCTGCTTTACAGCGAGTCGGTGTCGCTTATTTCACCGTTTTACGAGGAACCGACGTAGGAGGAATAATGGAACGAGACGTGCAGCGCGCATTAGGGGAATTGTAAAGTGAACTGATAAAAGGTGATGATAAACGATTGCCTGTCTGTGATTGGATTTTAGTTGACTCTGGCTGATATTCTCTTCTTTACAAACCAAACCAAACGTAACACTGTCTCAAGATTATAACAACATTTTAAAAAACAAAAAGTTTCTTCTTTTTTTTTTCCTTCTTTTTTTTTTGCCCGTGGCTTTTGTCCAATGATTTTAGTGGGGCAGTTTTGTGACTCTATTATTGCATAATACAGTACACGATACAACACAGAGACAAAAGCCCAGGCCTGGTTTTGCTGGTTGTTAGAGGCGTGCATGTTAACGAGCAGCAGGAGTGGGGAGGCAGACAGTGTAGATAGAGAGACTGACAGAGTTTCTTGGTGCTGTTCAGAGTCAGGGAGATGCATCCTTGGGTTTTTTGTCCTGCCTGTCACTTGGTGCCATTGTGATCTTTGCTACACACGTTGTGTCCCATATGGGCAGCTGGGCTCGGACAAGGAGAAAAGGATCTCTTACAAAACCCAAATTGTATCAAGCTTTCAAATAAAGCATTGTTGTCTCTGAAAGAAAAACGAATTAAAAATTCGTGCTATATCTATTCTCGTCAAAAAAAGAAGCCCCATTCACGGATAACAGGCAGTCCTTCTTCCTTGATAGAGCTATGCCAACAACAGCCTTCTCATTTCTGTTTTCCCTCTATCCCCCCCATTCTCAAAAGTGAAAGGCTGATTATTGTCTGTCCCAAAAAGTGGCTCGTCACAGCGCAAAAACTATTTTTAATACCAGACAGTGTTCTTCCTTGTTTGCTTTGAGTCCCACTGATATGCGTGGGCCTATTTCGAAAATAGACACATGGAAATCTTTGACACAGTTTGCCCCCTTCACGTCGCTTTTAAGGACTTCCGTGTCAGGTGCACGACTAAGCCACTATACAAACCATCTACGACAATTTAAGACCCTTGTCGACTTCCTAAAATCGTTTGTGGATTTTACGCATCCGTTTAGACTGCGAGCTTTAAACCAAGTCGGTGTTTTTGCTGCTAGAAATTACAGAAAATTACAAATCTACTACGATGGCACTCGTATTATTATCTAAGAAATAGGCTAAACGCTGAAGCTACCGTTTCCATGTATGTGAATTGTATTGTGGAGGCGATAGTTTGGATGTGATGCTGTAGGATGCAGATGTTTTTTTTTTTTTTTTTGTGTTGTTCTTTTTTTTTCTTCTTTTTTTCTTTTTAAATGAGAACAAAAACTGGTGACAGGTGTTTATTGGACCGAGGTATGAAGATCGATCGCTTGTAAAAACAAAAACAAAAACATTACTTGTTTAAAAAAAAAAAAAAAAAAAAAAAAAATCCCACTGAACATGGCTCTTGTATTTTAAAATGGTACCATTTTATATTACATATATATTTTTGTGTCGTTTTATATATTTTATATTTTGTCAGGACCACTGAAAACTAGATCTTTAACACATTCGTCTGAAACACACTGAGCCTGTTCGCTTGCAAATTTATTGGTAGATTTAAATATTTTGGACCCAAATAGTTTTATTTCAGCATTCAGCCATGGTGTGTCGTGTTAATCCAAAAGTGAAGGAGACTCGAAAGGTTATTCCCACAAGTCTTTATGAGAAACTTATACCTGGAACAATATTCGTTTTGCACCCCTGTATTGTCATCAACGCTCCAGAAAATGACACTACCCTGCGACCAGCTCAGCAACAGGGTCATATTTATCGGAAATTGCTTTTGGCTGCTTGAAGGGATAAAGCAGGCGACGCTAAAACAAGCATCTTGGCGTGCAGAATAGTTCAACCTGCGTGGATAACACTATTATATACGTAGGAATACAGTACTTGAGGCACTTGGGACACCATGGATCTTCGTCATCCTGCCCATTTGAACCTCGACATGAATCATTTTTCTATCATGCACATCGCCAAATAAACGAGGATTTCAAAGCTATAATAAAGCGGTGCTTTTCATTTAAAGGAAGCTATCTGGGTTTTATTGCCTTAAAGGAGATCCAGATTAGATTCGCCACAGTGCCGATATTAAGGAGAGAGGGAGTGATGGAGGGAGGGAGAAGCAGAGTAGCAATGTCACCAAACAAGGGAGGGAATTGTTGCGCAAAGCTGCCACAAGATGGAAGCAGAGGTCTTTAGTTGGCGTGATGCTGGTGTACCTGGAACGTCTACTAATTCAACCTCATTTCATTCCAGTTACTACAAATTAATACGACGACGTTATATTGCAGGAAACTGCTAAAAATTACTTTTTTTTTTTCTTTTTAAAGAAGAGATATTGCAACAGGCCGGACTATCTCTCAAGCACCGATTGCAGTTCACGGCATTTATATGGATCTTGAGAGCATGATCATATTCCTCTGGACAACATACTAGATTCAACATAAAGAGTCTACGGTCAATTAGCATCATTCCCATTACAAACTTAAAACACACGAGGGGAGATAGAGGCCGAGACTCCCGATGCATCCACGGTGTGGCGCAATAGGATAGGAGACATATACGACGCACATTAATTCACTTCAGTGGAAATGAACAATAGAACTGAAGTGAGGTTTTTTTTTTTTTTTTTCTGAAGAAAGTCTTAACTTGACCAACGTCCTTCACAACAAAGAAGTCTGTGAGTCAAATATCCTGTGCAACATGAAAAGTGGGAGCTTTTCTCACTGTGTCTTTCTATACGCTACCGGACCTGGAACAAAAATAGCTGCCTCTCTCTTTCATGTGGTTCTTTTGTAAGCAAAAAAAAAAAAAAAAAAAGCACGATATTTAACAATAATCACAGCCAGAATGCTCGTAGAGCACCTAAAAAGACATACAGAGCGTCGTCGGGGTGGCCTGATGACATTCGTTAACCAGCACAGTAAGTCATAGTACTTTAAAAAAAAAAATCTGTTGACTTTTATCACCACGTCTCCGTTACGGCCAGTAGTTTTGCAGACTTACTCTCCAGGCTGCAAAGTTTCTGAGAATCGTCATGTCCTCGCGAGGAGCACGTATGCAAAACACCGAAAATGGGTCAAATGACGTCAAACTAAAAAGGCGACCGTCTTTATGCACCTGCTCGGTTCAGCATCAGTGAGCTTGTACCTGTAGGGGGCCTCGTTGGTTTAGAAAGATGCACCAGCGGGAGGGGGTGGAGGAGGTGGAGGAGGTGGAGGGATGCTGAACGTGACGGAAGGAGGGGGAAAAATTCAATTCTGAAGATTTTCTGACCACTTTAATAAGGCTGGTGTTATGAAAACAAACAAACAAACAAACAAACAAACACAAAAAAAAAACAGCTGGCAAACACTTCCAGCAAGTATAAATCACCACAGACAGAGAGTATTTGATCTAGTGTAACAGTCCCTGCTTTGAATGTTTGTAGGGAGAGTCTAATCTCTCGGTGCTGGTGAGATCAGCAGTGTTCATGCGTGTGTGTTTTGCGCAGGTGGTTAAGGTGAGGTTATCGTTGGAGTGCGCCGCGCTGTGCGAACCGGAGCGAATCCACACAGCAAATTCACAACTGTACTTAGTGGCAAAGAGCGTCTACGGAGTATTGTTAAGATCAGCGTCCCGTCTGCATGAGAAGACCCCGGCGAAGTGCGAGCTGACTCACACGCACAACGGTATCTGTGAGTTAAACGAGGAAGAGTCAGAAGAGCCGCAGATTAGCAGCAGTTTTCAGTGGAGCTTAAGTAAAAGACTTCCCTGCTGCATCTCTGAGCATCTCCAGCCTCCATCACGCTGCGTTTGTAATCTTCATTTATAGCATAAATACAAGTTACACACACACACACACACACACACACACACACAGGATTCCTTTTCTTACCGTTTCGTTGAATTGCATCCAACTCAGAAAACAGGGACTCGTCATTTTCTCCACAAATGCAGAAAATCTATGTGATTATAACTGCATTCAACAGGACTATTTAATTCATGACATGATTTTTTTTTTTGTTTAAATCATAGCCATTATGTTTTTGAAACGCACCCAAAATGCATAGACCTTATTTGTTTTGTTATGTTAGATTTCTGAGATATTTCCTCCTAAAACAACAACAACAACAACAACAACAACAACAACAACCCGTCTACTTGCTCAAAATTGATGTCCTTGTTGATTTCTTCATGCCCGTTTAGTATTAAATTCAATCAGGGAAATACAATGGTAAAGAAAAAGATACAAATAAAAACGCATTACACAATTCTGATGAATCTCTGGCAGTTCAATTCAATTATAACATTGCATGTGACACAGAACAAATATCTGACCTATCTCATATTTTACCATTGTGAGACATGGGTCGCTTGAATCATTTGCATGTATCCAGTAAATAAACATCCTGCCAACGTTATTTACTTGGTTTCACAATTTGTTCTACAGCTACTGGCAT
Source organism: Coranthus polyacanthus (assembly GCA_037367275.1). Taxonomy (NCBI): domain Eukaryota; kingdom Metazoa; phylum Chordata; class Actinopteri; order Kurtiformes; family Apogonidae; genus Coranthus; species Coranthus polyacanthus. Next base: position 10,710,973 of record JAPQRN010000016.1, on the reverse strand, counting down.
GACCCCTGCTTTTAGCTCCTTTTCCTTATCAAGTGCTTACATTGTTGTTCATTCACATGCATTAAAACATGGCTGAGAGAAAAAAAAAACAAAAAAAAAAACGCAGGACCCATTAGATAAAGTGTCCTTGTCTCCGCATAAGGTCACTTTTACAAACTTCATTCAACGGCGTATGGAGATGCAGAGCTTTTTTTTTTTTTACATCCCATCTTGCTCTGTCTCATTCTGATGCTGAGGTAAAGCTAAGGCTAAGGCTTAGTAACGCGCTCTGCAAGAAAAAAAAAAAAAAAAAAAAAAAAAATTGCACGGTGACGTTTCCCTGAATAATACATTTGCTAATACCAGCGTTTAACGCAGTCTGTGGAAGAAAAAAAAAAGGAAAAAAAAAAGCGTTTGACGCTAAAATAAACAGATGTGTAGGCAGCTGCCATTGTCACTTCCTTGGACGAGACAAAGCACGCAGGAGGAGACGCTGATAGTGCAGTTTTTAAACTGTGGTCGTAGTGGGTCTGAGCTTAGAGTGCTGCGGCTGAAAAGCAGACAGTTTAAAGTCATCTTTAAAAAAAAAAAAAAAAACAGCGAGCAGCGAGGTTCTTGACTCAGACAAATGTTGAGATTAGGGAAAACAGCCGAGTCTGCAGAGACACATGGAGAGACTGTCAGGATGAGTGAAGCTTCTCTTCCTACGTACCTTACCTCACTATGTGTAGCTGTACTCCCTGACCAAAGCCATGTGAAATGTTTCTTTGTATGGTGAATGAAATAAAGGACTATGGAAAATAATCTGCTTTTTTTTTTTTTTTTTTTTTTTTTTTTTTAATTTATAAATTAA
>JAPQRN010000016.1:10694213-10710131 GCA_037367275.1 Coranthus polyacanthus | reverse complement strand
ACAGATTGAAGTCAGAACATACAAAAAAAAAAAAACAAAAAAAAAAAAAAAAGGTTTATACTTGTATGTATAAGCAGGCAGCCTGAGCAAGATGAGTTCATTTTATTAAAAAAAAAACATGCACCCTTAGATTTTAGTATTCATCAATAACTGCCCCCCATCCATCCATTTCTCTGCGAGTCAGTGACAAAAGGAATGCCACCAGCACGCAGTTTCACAAAAAAAAAAAAGGGTTGTTGAGAGCTATTAACAACTAAATGTGGCTCAAGCAGAACTGTTTAATTCAGCTTCCTCGTGCTCTCAGTGTGCCATCTCTTTTACTGAAAAAAAAATAAATAAAAAATGATATAACCATTCATCCAACTTCTATAAACCTGCTTTAATACTACAAGGGTAAAGTTGAACAGATTTAGTGACCATAAATTAGTTGGGAGGTCAACGGAAATATTTTTCAGACTTAACTTTTTCAGGAAAGTTTTTTTTTTGTTGTTTTTTTTGTTTTTTTTGTTGTTTTTTTTTTTTACTGGTACCTTATAGCTGTTGGCGCTTGACATTCAAAATGTTCAACGCAGCAGCCTTGAAATGAATACTTTTACAAAACAGTTTTACCGAGTGATGGCTATACACTGTCGCTGGAAACGCATCTATTCTCAATGTTTCTCATAGAACTCACAAATGTTTTGTCATATTCATTTCTGTGTTGTTGTTTTTTTTTTTTTCTCCACACATTCTCTTATTTTATCCAAACACTCAAAACAATAAACGGATGTAATACAGCGAAAGGAGAGATTTTCACATCCGGTGACCTCTTTAATGTGTGGAAATCTTAAACATATGACCAACTGAACTCAAAGAGTGACCAAATCCACGCCTTAATTCAGCTTCATTAGTTCTGTGTGACTTTTGTGGCATCTTGATGTAGATTTGAAGACGTTCTTTTTAACTGTGACACAAATGTATCCTTTTGTCATAACATTTTTTTATTTATTTTTTTTTACAAGATCAGAAGGTTTGCACAATCGAATCGCAATCGTGATCGCAATATCAGCCTGGGCGATTACATAATCGCAAAAGGCTGCAGTTTAAAGGTCCAGATTTAGGGTGATTTGGAGAAAAAAAAATAAATAAACCTCTGTTGTCTGGTGATATTTTGGGTTTAGTGACACCGAGCAGAGAGAGGTACTGTGTAAAACGTGCAAAATGAACGCCATTTGTTTTGGGGTTTTTTTTTTTAAGTTTTTGTATTTTTTCATGCTAGTTTAAGTTTGTACAATCCAATAATCTGTGTTTTTTTTTTCCTTACCAAGCAAGCAGACTCCAGTCGAAATTGCAATCTTGCCCACAACAATTGCAACGTGAATTTTTCACCAAATCATGCAGCCCTAAAGATCCCAAATAAGAATGCGATTCAGTGTCATTTTTGTTTATCTGTTGTTAATCTTCTTTTGAATTATCCAGCTTCCTTAAAAACACGACCAACATACATGACAAACGTGCAATGTGCTGAAACCCAAAGCTCATATTTTGAACGATTAAAATGTGTGCGATAGTTCATAGACAGGCTTTATTAGGAACACGTAATGCATGTTAATTAATGTGTAAAGCCAACTTGGCTCAGAGTTTTCTGTCTCTTACATCTGTGGGTTCTTCTATTAGAAGTTGTTCTGCTGTGTTATGATATGCAAATTGCCATATGGTCTTATTTCCCTTTGTCTTCTCTTTCTCAATGTTCCATCTTAGGACTTGAATTGTCTTGTATAAAACCCACAGTCCGCTCCAGTCAGGTGGGCTGGATGGGGGACAGCGCCAACAATCAGGTTCCCAGAGTTGAGTGTTTATGCCTTTCACTTAATGGATTGTCTCACCTTCTTCAGAGGATGAACATGAGGTGCTTGAGATGCCAGCACTGCAAATGGATCCTGGGGCTTTGAGCCTGATAACGACCAGCCATCATCTGTTTCAGACATGCTTCAATCAGCATGCGTGATGATCAAAGAGCAACAATGTGGTGGCAATGTGTTTTACCAATTCAAGTTGCCTAATTAACTTCCTGTTTGAAGAGGATGTAAAATATGTGCAGCAAGTTGTGCCTATCATGTGTTTGTGCACTCGTACTGTGGTGAATGTATCATATGCATCAGGGCAAACGGCTCTGAATTTAAAATAAACAAGAAAGCTTCTGTATAATATTTATATGTGTGGACTCGCTCTGCTGAACAGCTACAGTATTTTAATATGTCCAAGCAATGCCACTGGCCAACGTCATCGCATCATTTATCACAATTCTCTCTTCATGCTTCGTTTGAAGTATGAGATTGAAGCAATAATCAACTTATTGTCAGAGACACCATTGGACGACCGTGTTTCCGCACAAAAGTAAAGCAGCGGCACAAACAACATCCCATCAGCCCAGAGTTCTTCAGCACTGTCAAACACAAATTAAACCATTGCCGACGTTTTAATGTGATTAACTTCACTGTCTGATCAAGTAATCATCACAGAGGGGTATCTGAATATAACGCTCGTGCATGTCATCACCGCTGAAGTGCACCTTTCCGCTCACGCTGTTGCATCAGAGTCACCGCTCCTTCACCGTTCATGATTTTAAAACCGGGAGAGAAATCAATCGACTGTGTATGTGTTGTTATTTCTTCATGTCTTAACTCATTTTATGTGGGAGTACGGCCTGTCGTTACTTGTAACCAATAAGGAGTGTTAAAAAAAAAACAACAAAAAAAAAAAACCCAAAACAACAACAGGTTTCTAAATCAAAGCATGGGTTTGATACCAGCTAACATTTTCAAGCCCCTACTTCACTCCAGGACCCCTTAGATCCTCTGTCCAGTCTCTTATCTCCACTCCAAGTCTCACCAGAGAGACATAGCATGTTCTGTTATTGCTCTCGGACGATGGGACACTTTATACATTACCAACAGATCTTCCCCTGGCATTTCCGTACTCCGACCGACATTTCACCATTAGCTTTACGAGCCATCACACATGATAAAATAAATACCTAATTATTTATATTATATTTTACGTGTTTGTATGTATGTAATATACTTTTGCTGTGCTATGATTTTTGTATATTTACAATTCGTTTATGGCCATTCAGAATGATCATATGTATTTTGAACTTATATGTACAGCACTTTCGTCGACATTTGTTGTTTTAAATGTGCTCTATGAATAAAAAAAAAAATTGACAAGATTTCTTTTAAAAAATGTATTTTTTAAAATCACAACTTGTGCTTCTCAGCCCATTAGTTGATTTATAGATACTGAATTACATGTCATATACGTATGAAAAACGTGTATTTTTTTTACGCAAATACCGCACTCATTTGTGAGACTTACAGTACATTTACTCACTGCATTTCATGTTGCTATATTCATCAGCCTGTATTTACAAGTAACGAAACTGAATGAACAAAACACATAAAGCATTGACCGTGGCAGTTCTTTTCTAACCTTGGATAAAGGAGTCTTTTTTCTCTCTAATGGGCAAACTCCATCCAAGAACTCCAGATAATGCAAGTGGAGTTTGAATATTTGTCAGAAAGAACACAGTATAAAAGACATAATATATAGAAAAATAGTTACCCTCAGGTTCAACTTCTCCACTTAGCATTAAAACCTGTTCACACATGCATTTATTAAATCTACATTGAAACAGACTGTCGTCAGAATCACCGTTTTTCCTTTAGACACGAGTACATCATACTGAACATCCCTATGGAATTTTGAGTAAAACTGTATGGCAGAACCATTAGACTGATATGTGTACATATATATACTGTGTTAATTATGTAAATCATGTTATCACAGTACACTGGGTTATTGTAACTTAGTTACATCCATATAAAAAAACTCATATTCAATTTTATAGTAAAAATTCAGCTAATCTCACTTTATCAAAAGCACGAAGGCCAAAGTCTGCTGATGTACAGTAGGGAAGAAGGGATATTTCTAAGTGGGTGGACATCTGACACAGTTTTAATTACATGAAGTACATATCTAATAAATGTGGCTGTGATATTACTGAAATCAACCAGTCTGAAGAATGCGATACTACATGGTTTGTCACAAGAGAAGAGCAGCTATGAGCGAGCGGCGTCCCCTGTCTCAGCCACGACGAGCGCTGGACACCTACAAGCTCAGAGGCACGACTCCGTTACCTCTTCAACCAACGGACAAGGACAAGACACTGTCAGACGCATCTGCTCTTTAATATCTCCGAACGTGCATCGGTCTCGACGGCGAGGTTGCAAATTCAGCCCCGCAAAGTAACTGTGTGGCACGCCAACAAAGTCAAACGTGTTGATTTCCGTTCGCCCTGTTTCAACCGGTTTCCCTGTAGAATGAAATTCTTTCTTTGTTGTTCACTCTGAATGCCAGGGATCACAAGGTACGAATATAAAAGTACACAAAGAAGAAGAAGCATAGAAAAAACATGTCCTTATTATACTATGTATTGATTTACTTAAGTTTTACTTTCATTATTCATTATCTGCATCCACTGATTGTTTGAATCTTGAATGTTTAGAAGCAATGGCATTAGGTCGCATTTGTATCGATTGTTTTGTTTTGTTGTAATTGAACTTCACTGTCGCTGAGGATCTTATAGAATACACATGGCTAACACAAAGAATCCACTTTAACAAAGAATGTCTAACATCTTTACCAGTACATTTCCTGTATGGTTGGACTTTTTGTATTGTTGTTGTTCCCCCACACACACACACACACACACACACACACACAAACACACACATTCAATACAGTTCAGTTCAATTCAATTCAAGCTTTACTGTCATGACCTTTTACATATACAGTACGGTCAAAGCACACAATTACAAATATATAAATACAGTGAAAATATTATTTCCTTTTCTTAAAAAAACAACAGAGAAGCAGTGTGAGTGTTATTATTTTAATTTTTTTAAAATAAAATACAGGAGGTGGTTCTATTCCCAAATAAAAAACGTATTTTTTTGGTGCCTCCTCAGTATTGATATTAACAGCGTATGACAAGCACAAAGTAATGGTATACAATAATATAAGTAAATCCTAATATCTTACTGACAAGGACATGCGATTAGTTCCAAATGATCAGTTTAACATCAGCGTTATCATTAACAGGTCACGAATTGCCGCCGCGGTGTTTGAAAGTCACTACAAACGTCCAAACCGTAATAAAAGGCGTTTGATATACGCAGGAACACAAGGCTAAAGGGTGTTGTGTGCGGTTTTACACTGAATGAGCAGCATTTCTCTGAGTGCAGGAATCTTTTTCTGGCTCCTATGCACACATGGCTGGAGGGAAAAGAGAGAGGAGGAACAGTGTCTGCAGCGTTTTAGCGCACAATTTCATGATGGCTTCAGAGAAGAGGCCAGCCAAGCATTTCAAGTGGTGGAGCAGCGAGAGGGCAGCATTGTGGAAGAGAGCAGGTAGCATAATGATCAGGTAGACAAGATGACATCAAGCGTCCTCAGGGATGACCAGGCGCAGAGAGCTGACATCCTTCCACAGCAAAAGAACCACTGAAACAGGACCAGACAAAACCAACAAGAGGGAGAGCCATTAGCTTCAGGCACATTTGTATTTACAAGTCGCACAACAGAAATAAAACAATTCAAATATTGCAGGAAACTGTGAAATTTGTCTCCGTCTAATTTTATTAACTAGCTTTTACAGCTCTTATACCTTTGAACCACAGACAAACCTAGGAAAAATGTCAGTGCTTTGAGCAAAAATTTCGAGACGTAATGGAGTCGACGTTTAGATTTCAAATACGTCTTCTTTTATTTCCCCGGGATTCTTGGGGCTAGAGAAGAACAGTGGAATTATGGGAACTTTAGGATGCTTAGGATGCAAATCATACACACATAAAAAGGTTCTAGTGCAAATATACAGTACGATAGTTGTGATGGTAATTAATGAAATACATGAAAATGTGGCTGTCGTCAACCTTCAGCGCCTGGCCATACATTAGTTCTAAATTATTTCGCTTGTATTTAAATTGAATATATTTGAATATATAAGTAATTTAGGATCAACTAAGAATAGACATTCTACATTTTAAAAGTTCACATAATACTACACAAAATGGCACGAACTCACAAATCAGCAGATCAATAAACTCCCGCATAATTCAGGGATCGAACGCCTGGTGTAAAATAAACCATTCGTAAATATCAACCCTGGATTAGCACACGTGACACGCGTTTCTTTACATTAAACTACAGTCAGTTAAAAGCCACTGTTCAGAAAACCAGGGCTGATAACTGACATGTCGTTCTCCGTCATTACAGGCCGTGACACGATCCCTTCTCTAATGGCAGATGACACCACGCTGCGTTCAGGGACTCATCATTAAGAATTAAAATAATCTCTGGGGCAAACAAATGATCGAACATTTAAACACCTTGCATCATTTTCCAATTTAAACCCACCTTTGCGTCCCTTGTTCTGATCGTTGCAAAAATATATTTGTTTCACATTAATTATTGTTAACTTTTACATCGCTTAATGCTCGCATTTTGGGCTCAGCTGTTCTTCAAGTCATCATAACTTAGATGCAATATCCGTATTTCTGCTCCATCGTGTGTTCTGTTAAATCAAATTCAATCCCGATAGCAAACAATATTCACTGTTTGGCGATTCACTTACAAAACAATTCAAGTAAATATTTTTTTCTGTTGTTGTTATAAGGCATTGGCATTTTTTTGCAGTGATTCCTTCAGTGACTTGCACAGAAAATTTACTTTTGATTTATCGATAATGACATAACCTTTAATAGTCTCACAACTGATGTGAAAACTATGATAAAAGAAAAGAGCACATTATTCATTTGCATCGGGACAGCATAAATGTCTTGTCTATGTGTCTTACCTGTATGTTAACAGCTTTTACATAAAATATTACATTTTAAATATGTGCATGTACATCTACCAGGTTTAAGTGCTGTTACTTTGTATATATTGCTGCGTATGTATGTCAGTAAGCTAAATATATTGATCCATGAAGTGTTCAGCCTGTTGTTACGGGAAAATAAAAGTACATATGCCATTCATACAAAATAGCTCCCCACAAAATTTGTATAATCTCTAATAGTAAGTATAAGCACAAATATGGATTTACACTATCCAATAAAATGCATTAGAAATTGGGAAGAAAATAATTAATTAAATTAGATTTAGTAAGAAAAAGATGTATTACTGCTGTAAACAGATGCAACGTGTTGGTAAATGTAGAGTATAGCTGTTAATGTAAATATTATGCTTTTGTTTTACGCTGTTGCTCAGTTTTGCAGTTCCGCACGCCCTATCAGATGCATTCGTTTAACTGGCGCTTCCTTTCAGCATGTGGTGATCGAATCTGGGAAGAAATGAAAATGAAATCTTTTTTACCCCGTGCAGTAAAAACAGGCTTTATATTCCAAACTGTAGTGTGAGGCGCGTGCTCCTATCAGTCAGGATCAATAAATTCAGAATATGAAGTAGTTTTTCCGACGTGTTTATGTGGATTCATCTAAATAATGGTAGGCTGTCAGGTGGCCTACTGGATAAAAGCATCCCAAAGCGGGGACAAACAGACAGGTAAAAATGTCACATTGATATGCAGCTTTCTGTTCACATTTCCATTGCTGAGTTGTGATTCCATTTAGAAGTTTCTGTCTCCACGTACAGCACTCAAAGTGCTTTGAAACTTTTGATTAGAAGATGCATCTCTTGACATGAAAACAAGCAGAATAAATGAATTCCAGGCATAAATGGACAGCAGGAAACACTTGATAGAGATTGCAGCTATTTGCATGCATTTCAGATTTTAGACCGTGTTTGATTATTATTGTTATTGTTATTATTAGTATTTCTTTTACTACATACGATAGTATAAAAATGTCTACAGCTCAAATAGTGTCAATGCAAACTGTTTCTCTGACTCAAACTCAAAAAAAAAAAAAAAAATGCAGAACTGATCTTTCAAAACGCACGTCCGGTCGCCTTAAAATGTGACCATCACCTACATTTTCTTTTACAAATATATTTAACACCAAACCTACCACAGCATAAAGAAGATGTACAGCATTATGTCTCTACTACATTTTGTTTTCAATCAAAAAAGACTCATAGTTAATACGAGAAAAACGCAAAAACCTGTAGTATAATTGCACTGCCTTTTGAAAACTTGCAGCCGTTCATTCCAAGACGCCTGCGAGCTCTTACTCTAAGTTTCGATAAAATGCAAAGCTCCTCTAAAGTGCAAACTTTAAAGGTCATGACATGTTACCAGAACGACTGCATCTTAACGCATCAACTGACTGACAAGGGCACAGACGCAGAGAAAGACTGGCGTGAGACATTTTGCCATATGAGTAACTGGGTAACAAAGCTAGAGTGAGCCGTGGTTGAGTCACAACCATACTCTCTAAAAGCTTTGTTTACCTGCCCTGACTGCTGCCTCAATTAATGCAGCAGAGAAGTGGACGAACCAGGTACCCTTGGAACCAAGCACCCAGTCCAAGTACACTATCTGCTTTGTTCTGCCATGCATTTGGTAATGTGCATTGATCTGCTGCTGTGTGTGTTTTTAATTGTTGTTACAAAAGAGAACAACTATGCTAAAATATTGCCACTCAAAACAATGCAGAGGGCAGCAGCACTTACAGAACCAAGAGTGTCTAAAATTCAGGAAGCTAAATGTGTTTCAAACCCAAAAAGGTGGCATTTTGTTGTGGTGTCCCCCCCCCCCCCCTCTTGATTCTTATGCCAGCAGACAGGACTTAGAAACATTCATTTACATTCACGTATATTTGTATCTAGTCATTCATTTAATATGATGCGATATAAAATAAATCTAACTAATCAATGTTGAGTTAAAAAAAAAAAAAAAAACACGAATAAACATTCCCCTGCATTTATTTAGGATGAAGATTTATGTGTGATTTCTATGTTTCAGGTGAATCATCTTCTGATTGACCCATTTCAAGGATTTGAACAAACTGGCTCCCCATGACAACGTCAACGATTTTAGTTGTCAGCACACGTCTTGTGTTTGCATTAGTGAGGGACAGTCCATGGTATGTAACGATTTGTACGTCGGTAAAAGAAAAAAATAACATTGAATGCACGTCATCAATTGCTGGCCTCATGCAATAAAGGCTCATTGTTAACAAATATTTTTCCCTTTGTCTTTGGTATTAAGCACCGAGGCTTGACTTTACCGCCAGCCTGTCACACTTAGAAGTACTGCGTGAAGCTAATAAAAGCACCTTTTTTAAAAAGAGCAAACAACTATTCTTACTATTCTATCATCAAAACTGTATCATGCTGTGTTATAGTCAGGCAGGGTCACAGTTTCTTTTTTCTGTGGTGTTTCATGGCCTTGGCTTGAATGTTCAAAAATCTATTGACATTTAAGGAATTTAACAGTGTGACTGTAAGTGCTTTTAGTAATTAAACAGGGAGCATTTTGTTATACAGTAATAGATATAATTTCTTGTGGGAAAAAAAAAAATGATTTCCTGTCTACATGCAACAGTGCCAGTTACAGGCTTCCCTCTCAAGAGCCACTGTTTGTCCGACTACAGGTTAGAGGTTTATCTGCAACTTCATCAAGTAAATAAACAGTTTGAACTTATAACGAATAATGACGGTCTAATTATATTCCAGTATTTTGAACTTCACTACTCCCCATCTTTTCCAGCTGTTAGATTATGGTCAGCATCCAATAAAAGCTCATATTCTGTTTTTTTGCGCCCTATTAGCATCATTTCGTCCATCAAGCGACATTAATTGTGAATGAATGCAAACTCCTGTAGAAGAATAAGGTCTTCAAGAGGCCTGTCACATACTTTCTCCACTTGGGAGGACCTTTAACCTACTTAGCTGAGGAACCGCACCGTTTCAAGTAGTGCAGCTGAAAGATATGCACCTGCCCGCTTTTTACTCTCACACTGCTCGGCGATTTAAGAGGAGAGAAAGTATTTGATCTAAATGGTACTACACTGACTGCAGGTGTGGAATGCCCTCCACAAATTTCAACGCCATTTCACCCTATGGTTCTGACCACAGTACAGATGTGGCTTGAATTTTAAGTTTGGAGCGAAGAATACAATTAATTCGTGGTGTTGCAAGAACGGCGGCTTCTGTGTCGGTAGTGTTAAGTTCAAAATACGTTTCCTTTTCAGGTCCAAGGGAAGCGGAACATGCGTAATAGCGCTGGGATATATATATTTTTTTTTAGCACCTTAGAAGAAAACGACTTACAGAAAAAATATTATGTCATCACGTCACAATTCTATTCCGAATAAAGCGGGTTTTTTTAATTTAAAAATAATAATAATGTTTTAGTGCCAGTTGTACAATTTGTAATGCAAGAAGGCAATTGGCTACTATTCAGATCGGATCTACAATTTTCTATTTAAGGAAGTGATGTCTCTGGGGTAAAAAAGAAGCCGTTTAATGCGTAATCACATTTTTAAAGTAGTTCCACGCCAGAATTTGGAATAAAAAAAAGTCTTCCCCTGTCTTAGGATCCATGCCCAATACGAATCAAATTGCTTTCAGATGCTTTGCATACTAATAACAAATTCCCAAAAATGCAATAAGTGCAGAGAGAAGCCAAAGACAAAGACCAAAACATGTTCACAGCCCGTGCGTAATTTTACGCACAAATGATCCTGGACAGATTTACTATATTACTTCCACATTATCGCAACGACAGTGAATAGTTTTTAACGTCGCAATGCTTTTTCTTTTTTTTTTTTTTTTTTAGTTCTCCAAATGCTCTAGATTGCTTTGCAAGTTAAGACAAAGCTACAAACCTATTACCATTTGCGAAAATTCAAATCCTATTATAGGGAGAAAGAGTTAAAAGTTAAGTTAGAGATTTGAGGGCTGCAAGACTAAATAAATCCCCATGTCCTCTGCACTTTGGGCTCAGCCGGTGTGTGGTTGAGATGGCAGGTCAGGACCCTAGCCCTTCAGCCATCTCTCCACATCTCTCAGGGTATTGAACTAGCAACGACGTGATGGAGAAAAGCACTTCAGTAACCAGTCGCTTTGGTCCATCTGCTGTGCTGTGCAGTGGGGGGATGATGATATCGGGAAAGGGTAGCCTGGATGACATAAACTACATAAATGGATCGTTATAACGTTCTACTTTACGCCACTTAAATCGTTCGATGAACGAAGAACTGATTAAAATCTTCCAATAAAAACACCACACTGTTTATTTGGACAGGAAGCTTATGCATCAAACAATCTCACGTTGATGCACATAAATCCACCGGGTGCAATAATTTCATCACTGATGTTTCTATTACTCAGAATTTTACAAAGCTTAAAGAAATATTTGGTGAAAGATCAGAAAAAGTTGGACAATAAGCAAAAGGCAGAATGTCGAAAATTAAACAACACAATTTTAAAGGGATGTATTTAGAGATACAATTTCAATGCGAAGAAGGACTCAAGCCCCGAGCTTGATTCCTTGTGTATTTATTTTCTATATTGTAAATAAATTTAATTTACAATATACGAAATATTTCTTTCCCGTCATGATGTCTCCAGAATACCACTTGTCGTCCTTTGGGGCGGCAAGAGTCACTGGAAATATATTCTAAGACATTTTTTTTTTAACAAGCATCGCTAACGCTTGATATATTCAATAAACATATAGCGACAAGCTGTATCCAACGATTAACATAAGTACACCAGCAAAAAGACTTTCTTTTTTTCTGTATTATTTCCTGTATCAAAGTCTTAGATTTATCAGCAAACCTTGACTGGGCCTTCTTCGTTGATCCTTGGCGGGTCCGTATATCCTTGTCTTGCTGCTTTGCGCACACAATTTTGACTGGATGTAAAAGTTAACTTAGATTGGCAACTATATAAATATGGACTATTACTCTCAAAAGCGTTGCATGCAACCAGCCGGCTCCAGATTTTTATGGGATCCTAATGTGGAGGGTCTGTGGACCAGGGTCCTGCTCTCTGACTCAGTAATCCACAAGGTTGAGAGGTTTGCCTCATTTACATAATATTAGAGGTCTGGGCCGAGGCCTACCTTTCTTTTCGCCCTGAAAAGACACCACGCTGCCGCTACCAAAAGGGTGCAAATGGCTCCCAGAAGTCTGGACAGGTACAGCAATAATTTCCGAAGAAAAAATACTTTTTCTTCATCAGTGATATTTTAATATAAGTGAGGCTTTTTAAGTGAGATCATTTGATTTACACTTGGATCTTCGTGTTGTTTCCCCCCCCCCCTTCGCTGTTCCGCGTCTTTCTGACAACTCCAGCTTTCTTTGGACTACATTGACGCGCGCGTATGCTGTCTTTTCCTCAACCACAATAAAAGTCAAACCACTTCACATTACATCCGCTGAGAAGTCCACACGTGTAAGGAAAAGGGTGAAGAATTCGGCCACTGAAATATGCATAAGAACAATGATTTATTACAATCAGGCAATCAACTAAACCGGAGATTGCTGTTCTTGATATGTCGCTATAATTGATGGCTGACCAAGTCACATCTTCATTTGTTCAATTAGGGTAGGTACCTACTTGCTGCCATGCCATGCTAAATTACATTAGTGGCTTCATGTAGACGAGTGTTTCCTTCTCCAATAAAGGAAGACAGCACCACATTTCACGTTCTGAAAATAACCTCCAAGCAGCACACCTGATGTCTGAGATATACACTGACATCCAAACATAACGAACCCGAACAGCACCATGAGTATGATTATAGAAGTTTATAAGCAGCATCACTGCCACATTGTGTTCATTATTGGATACGTGCGTTACGGTGCTTTATAGATCGATAAAAGTTGCATATGGGCTGTAACGTGAAGCTGAATTAACTGGCATTATTGCATTTTGTAGGAGCTATTTTCTCCTTTGACCCCCCCCCCCCCCCTGTTGTGTCTCGCTCCCTCTGCGTCTTCCCCTGGCGCCAGTCAGTTTGTTCAGAGATTACAATGTCAGGTCAAGACGCAAAGTGTCATTAATGCATGCTGACCAGGCGTAACGGTTAAAGGCGTGCGCTCCTGTCTCCATGTTGCATTTAGTGCGATGAAACATTTGTAATAATAATTTTGAAAAAAAATAACAAAAAAGGAAAACAAATAAAAAGTGGTTTCTGATCTTTTCATTCAAAATTATTTCCTCTAAAGAATTAATTTGCATCAGGAAACCTAAAGCTCTGCCCTGGTCTGGTCAGTTTTTGGGAAGTGTAAAATTAAAAAAAAAAGAAAAAAAAAGTCTCCCTTTGCAGATCATGGATGTGTGGTATGATATACTCACAGATTAGATCCCTATTGCCGTTCCCTTTCAGCATTTTGTCATTTTGAGCTTATTTGGACTTGTCCCTCTCTGCTGGGACAAAATGATGCTTAAGAAGCATAGATGAGCTGGTCATATAACTTCATTGTGCCTCTTTGATGATACTCGGTGGCCCTTATGTCTGTTCAAAGTGCTCTCAAAGTTTCTAGAAAGAGTGGAATTCCCTACTGACGCAAAATAGTCATATGTGGTCAGATCAGCTGATGTGCCGAACATAATGGGCTATTCACCTGTATGTATTTGTCAGTTCATACAGAATCATAAATATCCTGTTACGTTTTATTCGTGTATACAGCCTAATATAAAGCGAAGTGTATTTTCATGAATTATTTCACTAAAATGTCAATGACTATTGTTTGCTGGTTTAGGAGTTTTGCTCCGCCCCCTGTGTTTGTCGTAAACCTGGCTCCTGGCTCCAATAAACCCGGGCTAAGAGCGCCCTGGGCTCGCCTCCTTCTCCAAGGCGATCAATAGGATCTCAGGCGCACTACAAGCACTCTCTTACGTAGACATCCACCAAGGAGAGAGCCGATACAACAACACAGTTGATCTGCTCAAACACAAAAATCTACCTGCTTTCTGAATCATGTCGTTGAGCCCAAAGCACACAACGCCTTTTTCAGTGACAGATATTTTGAGTCCAATCGAGGAGACCTACAAGAAGTTTAGTGGCATGGACGGCGCAGGGAACCTAACCTCTCCACTGGGAGCCTACCGACAGCCTCAGGTGTCTCAGACCGGCATGCAACAGCACTCCATGGGCCATAACGCCACCGTGGCCACTACTTACCACATGCCGCACACCGTCTCCCAGTTCTCCCACAGCGCAATGGGGGGATACTGCAATGGAAGCATTGGCAACATGGGAGACCTCCCGTCGTACCAGGAAAGCATGCGGAATAGTGCAGCAGCAACAGGGTGGTACAGCACCAACCCTGATCCAAGATACTCCACGAGTAAGTTCTTTACTCTATTTATGCACATTTTCCAGGAATATTTTAGAGTGAATAAAATAATAATTAATTTAAATTTCAGAAATCAAAGACAAACGCACGGGACGCACTAATATGTGTGGCTTTGAGAAATAATTTATTTTAAGGGGGCTCGTGATTAAAAAGTTCATGCAATTAATGTACATTATTTTTTTAGAAACATTTCATTTAAAATTACTATCCATGACAGTTAAACCGAAAAGGAGATCATTTTTTCAAGTCTGGCTCGACTTTTTTTTATCTTTGGCAAGACTAAATACTCAAAATCAGACAATTATTATCATTACTATTACTATTATTACTATTATTATTATTATTATTATTATTACTATTATTATTATTATTATTATTATTACTACTACTACTATTATTATTATAATTATTATTATTTAGGACAAAAGCTAATTATTACCAACTTCCATAATATATGAGTACAACAGCCAATAATTAATAAGGATTACTACTTCAGGCGAAACAGTGTTCTCCTCTTCTGTTTATTGAACACACGTATATGTATGTATATTTTTAAGTTTCTAGATTCATGGGACCTTCCACAGGTATGAACATGACCGGCATGGGGAGTCTCACAGGAATGGCGGACGCCACCAAATCCATGCCAGCTCTACACGCAGCGCCCAGGAGGAAACGACGCGTCCTATTCTCGCAGGCTCAGGTCTACGAGCTGGAGAGGAGGTTTAAACAGCAGAAATACCTGTCGGCGCCCGAGAGGGAGCACCTGGCCAGCATGATCCACCTTACACCTACCCAGGTGAAGATCTGGTTTCAGAACCACCGATACAAGATGAAGCGCCAGGCCAAGGACAAGGCTGCGCAGCAGATGCAGCAACAGGACGGTAACCTGTGCCAACAGCAGGCGCAGTCCCCGAGGCGCGTAGCCGTGCCAGTACTGGTGAAGGACGGTAAACCGTGCCAGAACGGCTCCAACACACCGACGCCGAATCAGCAACAGGTACAACAGAGCCAACAACAAAGCCAACAACAGAACGGAGCCGGAGTCGTGCTCGCATCCTCAACCAGCAGCCTAACCCAGCATCAAAGCCAGCAGCAGGTGAACGCTTTGGAGCTAGAGGAGATGTCACCCAGCCCCCCCTCACTGCACAGCCAGCTCAACATGGCCCAGATAGACACGTCTGCTGTAGATTACACCAGTAACATGGTCAGCTCAAACCTCCTCTACGGCAGAACGTGGTAGGACCTAATACAGTACTGTCACTTTTACTTTTTCTATGTGAACCTGCGGATGAGCCCATAAAAGAGCAAAACACATATATATATTCCCATTTTTGGTCTGTGTATATATATATATATTTGTATTTATATATAGGCTGAAAATGGGAAATGGTGCCCTTTGGTGTTGGATGGGACAAGGCGCACAGAGGCGCACCAGCTGATCAGGGCACATTTTCTTGACATCTCTGAGAGGGGAGTCTATTTTTGAACATTACAGAAATGGCTGCCCTTGAGAGCAATTATGTCGTTTCTGGACCTTTTGTAATCCATGTTTTGGACCTTCCTCATGATGTTTTAAACGTAGTCTATGTTGTTGAAACAAACAGGA
>JAPQRN010000016.1:10654042-10670455 GCA_037367275.1 Coranthus polyacanthus | reverse complement strand
AGAATCAGATCCATGCCATCTATAGGCAAGACAGGCTGAACAAGGCCACAGTACAGACTGGCTTTGTGCTCCGGCACACAAAGAGTGGTCAAACCCATTCCCATGCTAACACACAACCACTAGTAGCGACCTCCTGAGAAAAGGAGAGAACAGAAGCCAGAATAAATGAATATGTCACTCCACATAATTTTTTGTAGAATTTTCACAGGCACTTTAATGTCACTATCAGTGAGCAACACACATCCATCTGACACAAAAGCTTCAAACCCAGAATCTTTCTAGGGTTCAGGTTTCAGATTAAACCGAATCAAGCACCTCCTCAGAAACAAAGGGAAATTTCCTACCCGGGAATTACTGAAAGCAACTGATTTAACGTGTTTACCACCTGTGCGGCTTCCCCTACTTTTCAGTACAAGACGATGCTTTCCAATGCCCCCTCTCAAGACAATAATTACAAGCTTGACCAAAACCGCCTAAATGAGGAGCACAGTTCAGCTTTGCAAATTCGAACATGAAAAAGAACATATTGCAGAGTGGCCATCAGCTTTAGCAGTCGCATTATCTGAAACAGTTTTTTCGCCACACTCCTTCATGTGCCAATATAGTACAGTATATTCTGCTTCAGAGGCAGTTTTTACTCCGCGCTCACCTATATGAGTGGAAGCCTCAGGTGGAGCACAATCTTCAAACTGTTCTAGCACCATCAGATCATACAGATCTTTAAAAGTAGTAACCTCTAAAGCAGAACACCACCTACTGAAGTGTTTAGTTAAGTCCCTTGCAAATTCAACATATGTTTGATTCTACTTTCATCTAGAGCTTTCCCGCTAGCTACCTGCCCAGAAACTTACTAAACTCACCCCCAGTCTTCATGCAGTTACGTAGACTGCCTACAGTATTTATGCACTGAAGCAACACCAGATCAAGCAACGCAACAGTAAAACAGTGACCTCTTGAGTCCAGGGATGTGCCCTTAGACCACTGCTCTAGCCACTTTCACTGCAACACTACCAAGACTTTATGAATGAATCCAAGGGAGAAACATTCCTTCATCCTACCAGGAAAAGAATTATGAACAGCAAACAAATCAACACGGTCAGCAAGGCCCGACATTTCCAAAACTGTCTACAGCCCCATACAAGACAGCACTATAGCTCTAACCTCATCACAATGCAAGACTGACAAAAGCATAGTAATAAACCATACAATAACCTCACCCAAACTAACTCAACCTATGCATACACAACGATTTCTATTAAAACCAACACTGTAGATTATGCAGTCCCTCAATTTAGTAGCATTAATACCCAGACTACCAACTAAAGTCATACACAGCTAAACCTGAGACCAATTCACTTTCTATCCTCCTCTAAGGGAAAGCCACAACAAGTGTTAAGTCAATAACATAATAATATGCATCTATCAGTAGATTAGTATGTCTGCAATGTCTGTGTGCATGGTGAGTGTTTGAGTGATGTCCGTTTGCTAGCCAGGGGAAGAGAGAATGCAGGCCTAATTTATAAGCTCCTGAGCTCAGTTTGTTTAGGTGTGTTACATGTCTGAGGTCTCAGCTCCACCCATGAACCTCCCGAAACAAAGGGAGAAACAGAGCCAACAACAGGACCAGATAAGTCCAAGCCCAGGGCCGTCACAGATGATACTCATAGCAAAAGCTCAGATCAGTTACATTTCATCTGACAGTAGAATACCGTCACTTAACAAAGGAAATAGCCTGGCTCCGACTGGGTAAAGCATGTGCGTGCATTGTGTAACAAATATTGATAGCACTCATGTTTTGATGCCGAGGGAGCCAAATTCATAGGGCTAATTGTCAAAATACCTCTTCCCGCTCAAGCACTGCATGACTTGAGGGCACTTGTTTGCCTCTTCTGCTCTGATGATACAATAACTCCAAACAAGTTTACAGCCTCAGGAGTGATGGCTCTCATATGTGTGTTCCTGGGCTTGTACTTCTTTTTATCATTGTGAGAGCCAAGGGGATTCTCTCAGCATTAGTGCATTTTTTTTTTTTTTACACTAATAGTGTAAAACACGTGTGCTACCTTAGGTTAAAATGCGTCCGATGAAAGGTCACTCGCACCTGTTTTATAAAGTATCTGCCTTCCATGACAAAAGGCCATTCCCTGACCTCATGTGGCCTAAAGGAACTACCTTCAAAGCTCAGGAGAGCCACAGTTCATCCGTTTGTGTCAGTGGCTAATAACAGCTTTGAAACATCAGCAGTAAATAAACGGTGGCAGGCAGTCAGGGCTATGTTGATTCAAGTTGAGCATTAGCATTTCTACTCCATGTTAATGGCTGACCCTGTATTCCCCCAGTGAGGACTAGTGAGCGTGCTAGCTCGCAGATAACAGCCTGGTTAATGACAGGAAATCCAACCAATCCCCCTGCTGTGTCTTGGGCTAATCTGCTTTGATCACCTTTGCTAACATCTCTATTATCAACAGATTTCAACCATCTACATGGAATCACATTAATTCCACTTCCTTTGGCCCAGGTGCACCAAGTACAGACATGGGTGCGTGTTAACATGTATTCTCTCAGGTGAAAGACAGAATGGAACAGGTTATGAAGGTGAAGATTTGTAAATGCAATAAAATTCGTTGGCCTGATATTATGCATTGTTTCCATTTCAGAGATTCACCGTGTAGAGGCAACTCACTCACCTAGAGATCACCAGGTACCAGCATGGATAGGAATATAAGACACTGCAACATCTCCCTCAGATCATTTAGTATTATTTGCGCATTCGGGGGAAAGATGCAGAGCAGGAAATCTGTGAATGTGTGGCAGGCGGGCACAGACACGTCTCTAGTGGCTGTGGGAGAGCGTACCATGAATAAATTTAGCACTGTCCCCAGGAGATTGCCTTCAATCACGAAGCATAAGGTGTCAATGCTGCGCCCTGTGTGCATGGAGCACCAAATTACCTTCCACCAGATTGCTGAGCAGGGTCTAATAGGAATGGGGAAGGGACTGAAGAGGACCGACTGCTAATTAATCTGGCCAAAGTCAGAACCTGTGTCCTGGGCCTGCTGGTCAAGTTGAGGCCAGGGATACATGTTCTGTTAAATTAGCTTGTGTTTCACAGACTGTGGACCGAAAAGTAAAGAAGAAATGACTTGTGAAAGATCATTTTTGAAAAAAAAAAAAAAAAATGTGTGTGTGTGTGATGTTTAAACTGGGAACAATAAACAACAACCGAATTTGTATTATCTGTCCTAAAACAAATATTTGACAGGGTAATTGACATAAGCAAATATTTATAACCTTTGTTATGCAGTGTGAAAATGCTAAAGCTGCAGGGATGTGAATCCATAATAACCAAAACATTTTATGTAGCGTAACCCCAGCAAATGCTCCCAGTAAATCCTATGGTGTATGAACCATAACATTAAAGGCCATATCCAGTATTCAGCACAAGCTGAAATATTAACATCTCAATTTACATACAAATGCCCATGCATCTAAAAGCAAAAACTCTTTACCAAGCCATTTTCCCATTTTGAATAATAGGTGGTTTTCTGAGATCCAGTTGATTGACTAAACAAAGACATGACTAGTGCATTAAAGCAATTGTTTATTGCCACTGTATCATGGTGTATGTATAATTTTGCTGTAAATGGTTATTAACTGATACAGAAACCATGTATTTGTATAATAGCTGGTAATCATTCTATCTCAGGATGTGTTTTTCCCTCATACACAGGGTTAAAGAATTAGAGTGTAGTCAATTACATTTAGCAGGTCACAGAAATTGATTTACTGCCTAAGGAATGTTTTTTTCCTGTTGGGCTTCAGCTCTGTGGTGGCATTCTGCTCACATAATCAAGGATGAGCGTTGCCTGTCTACCCAATCTACTACTTGGTCCCACAGGGAAAAATGACTTGCAACAGGAGAACCTGCATGAATACTAATTCGCCTACTTGGCTTTAACAGCTTTTGCAAGCCAATCTCATAGGAATTTGTAGAATATGATGCCTTTCCATCTTTCCATATTAATTACCCTAGCTGAAAATAGGGACAGCAAGAGATGGGGACAAGGGAAGAGAGTGACAGAGAAAGAGTGTGTGACAGAGAGAGAGAATCATGGGAATAACTCTAAGCAGGGACTCTCTGCTCTCCATCCTAAATGCGGTTAATTATAATGTGATTTGAAGCATCTCGAGCAGGAATCTGGCAATCTACATTTGGAGCTCTATGACCATGGCTCCAGTTTGGGTCTCTTCATTATGGCTCAGCATAGTCAGTCCTTCTGGTTCCCACCGCCTTAGGATCACAGGAATGGACTGGACACAGGAACAAAACGAGGACACACTTCACACCAAGCAAAGTATAGAGCAGATCCTTCAGGTCTTACTTGT
This sequence comes from Coranthus polyacanthus, assembly GCA_037367275.1. NCBI lineage: Eukaryota > Metazoa > Chordata > Actinopteri > Kurtiformes > Apogonidae > Coranthus > Coranthus polyacanthus. The sequence goes on along the minus strand of JAPQRN010000016.1, from coordinate 10,666,069 downwards.
TTAATTTATTCAATTCGGCAGATGAGGACCATTCCTGTTAAGTCATTAATGCCTTAAAATACTTGTTTTACTGTAACCGTACTCCACTGAGTAAACACTGAAGTTTAAAAAAAAAAAAAAAATCACTAGTCTTTCTCAGGAAAGACAACAGTACAGGTGACGCAAAATGATGTGCATGTAATTGTACACTGTCAAATGTAACAAATAAAATTGACAACAGCGTGGTTAGCCCTTTTAATAATTCTGACGGGTTGTCATCTGAGGGATACGGACATGAACGGCGTCTTTATATGTTCAGTCATCACGTTTTTAGATAATCTGGCTGTTTAACCTAAATTATTTGAAACATCCTAAAGCCGAAAGGTTTAATAGACAAGAGACTCAATAGTATTTGATATTGTTATCTATTATATTTTGACCAACAATTGTTCAATGCACTGCCTGTCATATATTTTCCCCTGTGAATCTGCAATACTTCATGATAATGACAGATAAAACAATATAGATTTACATTACATTACATTACATAGTGTGACTTATAGTATAATAGTGTTGTACAGTTTTGACAAAGAATGGGTTTTGCGTGATGAACATTGGGTGTATTTACGGTGCTTTAACAGAATTTGTCTGGGCTCAGTTTGTTCTTCAAACTACGCCATCGTGCGTATTTTGCAATAAGCTGCTCACCATTCATATGAATTGAATGTAAACTAAATTGGAATTGGATGGTAAATGGAACCTATTTTTGTGTGGTTCTGGCTGTTTATAATATACTGTATGACAGCGTCGTGATAATGCTCATAATTTGTGAAATATTTTCCCTCTCTGGAGTCTACAGTGGTATTTGTATAAGTAATAAATAATATGAATGTAAAAAAAATCAAATAAAGCCAGTGCCCCACATAAAACACTTAGAATAGAAACTGGCACAAGAACATGATATAAAATACTGAGGAAAACTGTCATTTTTAGATTCCGGGACATTGATTCTTCATGTTAACATATTAACAGTTTCGTTTGTGACAATAATTTACTATTCTTTACTTTTTATGTCCAAATGCTCATCTTTACATCTTGTATTGCTTTCAAAGAACAATGGAACGGAAGCAATGGAAAGACAACTTTGGGGGAACTAAGCACAACTGCATTTGCAGAGTGGAAATTGTTCGGAAAATAAAAAGGAAATACAGCGCCTATTGCAAACAGCATTATCGGGGAACTGTGAGGTTTATCCCGGTACAAACAGAACTGGACACTGTGCTATGTGTTGTACAATACCATATTTCAAAAATCTAATCTTGTAATCAAAAGATCAAAGCCCTATGGACATGTAGCAGCAATCCATAAAGACATGGCATCCAGCTGTAGATGGGAGCAACTCAGTACTTTTATATACCGTCCACTGAAATCCTCCCTAAAGTATCACCATAATAAGGGTTTTAGGCGTCCATGCTGAACAGATTTTCACTTGGCCCTTTGTGTCGGAGAATCTCACCTGGTCTTTGGAGTGGGGGCAGAGGAGAGCAAACCTTCCTGCCCCGACTATGGAGAGACAGCCTTTCTCTGTAACCCACTCTCATTCACAGACATCATTCATGTGCAAATCATCCTTGGACCTATTGTTCACCCACTGCGCTTTCAGATACTTTCTAAATCAAGTGATAAATGTAATGGCGGGGTTGAAGATATGTTCCATATAGTAAAGAGGAATAATGCAACTTATCAGATGTTCAAAGAACATTTTTATTGTACAAATGTTGCTAGAACAATAGACAACTTTTTTTTCTTTTTTTTTTTTACAAAGAAAACATTTACTGTAAAATGTTTATTATCAATGTACAATCATTTCAGAATACTTTCACATCGATAACATTAACCAAGTGCCTCTACTAACGTTTTAAAATACGTCCAAAAGTTGTTTGGACATATATTTTGCATAAGATTTATGCTGCAGTGGAAAACATGGTTAAGGTAAAAGGAGGTTATTACCAGCCATTAGATATATTGTAATATCTTTAATATGATCTCTTTTTACATAAACATTTCACTATAATCATGAACAAACCAGAAGGGCACATAACTCTGCCAATGCCATGGATGTATTCAAATGTCCTATCTTTCTGTGGTTGTTCTGTAGAAGTGGGTATTGGAAATAAGAAATAACAAAAGCAGATGTTAGTTTAAAACTGAAAAAAAAAAAGAAAGAAAAAAAAATCCAGTATTTTTTTTATACCTGAAAAAAGAAGATCTGCTCTTCTTTCCTTATGGTAGTTAAGTGTTTTCAACCACACAAATGTTCCGTACTCAAAACTTGTTGCTGACGCGCTGATTCTCGGCTGTCAGCGTAGTGAGAAAAAAAAAAAAAAGAAAAAAGTTTGGCTTGTCCGTTGGCCCCGGAGTAAAGGGCATGATGTTATATCACAAAGGGTTAATCCTTAATCACAGACTCAGTTTGTCACATTGATAATTCTCTCTTTAACTCGAGTATTGGACATTTATGGCTACTTTGCTGAGAAGATAGGGAGCCACTAAAGTCCATCTGCAAGTTGTCAATATATTAACCAGAGTTTTGGACTAAGTAGCTGGCAGAGGTGGAAGCCCTACAGTCGTATCCTCACGTGGCTACAAACCAATGGTACTAAATAATGAGGGTTAACAACTGTTGTACAGAATTAAATCATAGAAACAATCTCATTTAGTGACAACTGCGCTGCCTCTATTGATATAATCTTCATTATTGGCATACGTTTAGCCTATATGCTAATCAATAGCATGGTGTGTAGCTGCAGATGAATAGCTGAAATTCATGACGCAGCCATACAACATAAAACATAAAGCGCGGAAACCTTGGAGACAGAGCTCAATTAAGCTTTGCAAACTAAATAAATTGTTTTTGTTTCAAAATTCAAGGACAAACTCACTAATTCCAGCCAAAATAAACATTTTACCAAGAACTCTGTTCATCAGTGGAAAAGATTGTTTAACTCTATATAATGGCGCCTGATCTCTTTGAAAAAGCCCAAGCTCTTGTAATCAAAAGCACAGCCTTTTGTCTGTTTACCACACATACCAAAGAAGCTGCCGAAGAGGCCACATCAGAATGAATGAATATTTAATTGAGGCCTATTGAGGCAGAAGATCAAAATGACCTTGCTTTAAATGATTATTCACTGATAAAAATAAAAGTAGGGTAGGGGAGAATGGAAGGCGCACACTTGAGAGCCTTGGTTTGTCCAGCATGCAAGAATATATTACACAAACATATGAGAGTGAAACCACAGCTTTGTTCATGGATGTGTTTAACTTTGCTACTTGCTTTCATCAGCCTCACCACTTAGTCAATACATTTAATTCTTATTTTAAAAAGTACGCTGAGGCAGGGAGAATTGACGGGCTTTTAAAAAAGAAAACATTGTTAAAAACAGATGATCCTTATGTATATGGACGTTGACTGTTGTGGAGGGATGAATCTATTCTCTTCCCTTCACCTAAAGCGCTGGTGTCTAGGATGAACAATTTACACACACACACACACACACACACGCATGAATTGAAACAACAATCATTTTCAACAGTAATGAAAAGAACCCATCTTATTGTCTGGCCAAAAAGCAGGCTACGCTGGCTTGTGATGGAGCACAACCCTCCTCTCAACCTTCTAGAAACTCAAGGCATTCAGCATGGAGCGGGGAAAAAAAAAAAAAAGTGATTAATAGCTTGAAACTTAGCACTTGATAACGCAATAGATGAAAACTCACTTTCGGGGTTCGGTTCCAGAAATCTTTGTGTTAAGTCTAGTCTTGGGTGCACGAGATCCTCAGGAGAAAAAAAAAAAAAAAAAAGACAGGCCGTAATTCAATGACTTCATGTACTACAGTTAACTTAATGAGGCGCACAGATAGAGAAACAAATAGGTTCACTGGGGCTATATTTGACTCCACAATACGTTTAAATGACGCATGTTGAATGGTCATTCTGGGAACTGTATGGGGGAATTCACTGATATATTGAAGTAACAAACCCTTAAGTGCAGAGTGTAAAAACCAAGTGTTATTATTTGTTATAAAAGGTTGAAGGAGGCTAAATGTATTTTCTCACCGCTGATGCCGTCTGGTTTCTCGCCCATATTGCCAGACACACTGTTGACAGTTTGGCATTACATTGTTTTTGTCCATTTAACAAAACCCTATATATTATGAGACCTTGACCTTGACCTAAGCATAAGATGAATTCACATGTCATAAATAGAATGTTACTGTTTGTTATTGTTAGGCTCATTTCACTAGGATGCATTTTCCAGCTGCCGCTGAAGGCTGGATGAATTACAGAATAGCACATTGAATACAATATTAAAAGCCACAAAAATCGCATCAGCAGTAACTTTCACTGACTTGAATTGCCGGGCTAAGGTGTTCCTGATAAAACATTTCAAGCAAATGGTGAAGAACATGTTTTCTCTCTCTGCTAATGTAGCTGCTAACAACGGCAGCGTTGACCAAAACGTTTCCACAATGAAAGAGGAAAGATAATCTGAAGAGAAACTATTAAAGTCTTTCAATGCTTCCGTGCACATGTTCTGTTTAGGCTTCCTCGCTCTGACAATTGTGCCTTTTACTTTCATTTGAACGGAAAATACTCTGGGAATAATTTGAATGTTGTACTTTATCTGTCATGTTATTATGAGCAAGGACAGTTGTGTCCTGATGTTTGACATTTGATAAAAAGACAAAACCTTGAGTTTTTCATTGTATGAACACACAAGAAAGGGAGTTCACATCCACCTATGTATTTTATTGTTGCGTCGTTGTATCTCAATGTCATTGTTAATTTTGTGTCAATCTCTGCAGAAAGTTTTTAATAGGAAGAGGTTTGAATATGAGAACATCCCGATAACCTTAAAAAAGACCTGAGGTACAGGCTGTGGATTACACTTACATGCCATTTATCTTCATCTTTTGAAAATACAGTACAGTTACAGTGTCAACATACATGAGGACAAGAGTCCAGGCTTGTGCGTCCAGTCTCAAATAGTGGCAAAAAAATAAATTAAAAAAATGATGTAATGAATTAACCTTGTGCAATAATTTCTGAAAAGAAAACCGCACTATATACACTAAATATACGCTAAAGACATTCTTCTGCTTCTTTACACGATCCTTTTCACTCGGTTTAATCAGCAACACCACAGCGTCGTGGTTGTCACAAACTCAAACGTAGCTTTGCTTTAGAATTAAAAAAAAAAAAAAAAAGGCACACAGAAATGCAGCGTGGCACGTTTTAAAGGTTTTAAAGCAGAAACGTATGGTTAGTTTTACAAAACAATACTCCTCATCTGGTTTTTTTTGGGGGGAGGGGTAATCAGAATCTATAAAGAGAGGTCCGCAGATAAATACAGAGTGGGTTCATAGATTTAGTCTCTTACAGTTTTACATAGAATTTATAGCTGACGAGGCAATATCTACAGTATTACTTGTCAAAACAAATATTAATTTAATTGGACCCATTTCACAAAAAACACACAACACTTCTGTAAGAAAAGAGCTCTGTCTAATGTCAACTGGAAAATGACAGATCAAGTAACGGGGTAAAGCCGACTGTTAGACACTGTTTGGATGATACCCCTTAATTGTAAAATAAAACACTTCCTGCCACAATAGTCTGACTAGACACGCTCTGAAAAGAATAAGCTGAATATCATCACCAGCATCTCTCTGCGATGGAACCTGAAAAGTTCTTTTTAAAACTGTTATTGTGTTAGTACACATTAGTACAATATAACTCCACTTCCACCACGAGCTATCTGTCGCACACAAGTATCTGTTGACATGCTCCTTAACATGGATATTATGTTAGGGAGCCTTTTAGCAAACTCCAAATTATTCTGCCACAGTCCCTTTTCTGTGGTGGGTCAGGGCTGTCTGAAGCCATTATTGGTAATGAATGTGGAGTCCTACTTTAAAAGGTTCAGGCATGTAAAGTCACCTAAAGCTGACTAATGGAATCATACTGACACTGAATGCCAGGGGCTTTTTACCACATCCCAGAATGGCAGTTTTGGAAATTTACACTACAGACATAATGAACTATAAATGTAAACTTGGGAATGTAGCCTCCCACACATCAGCTCCGAGTTATTAATAGACACAGGGCGGTCAACGTGCTTCCAAAATGATAAACTGCAAAGGACTCACATTGTGTGGCTTCAGCAACAAATCTGATGCTCCTGCCTCATTTGCACAATACAGTGGGATTTTAGACATGTCTTTGCAATCGTGTAGCATAAGCGCAATTATTGAAGAAGCAGCTACTGTATGCAAATATGTATGGAGCTTTTGCTACAGGTTCTAAATATTCTGAGTTTGTTAGCGCTGCAACACTTTGTGCCCTGGGAGATGGGCCTCTTCAGCAGGTTCACGGGTCGCGCAGCAGCGTGCAGAGTGGCCATTGTGCTTTGTCATTTCACAGGTGACTCACATCACTACACTCGAGCATGCTGGAGGTAGAGCACTCGGAGATGCTTGCAGCATTCAAAATGCATGATTTTCAGCCTAGTGCAAACAAATCGCTTTAAAAGATCAGTTTAATCTATTTCGAGCTGTTATTATGAGCTGGGAGAGTTGTTCAGATAAAGAGACTGAAGCAGGGTTAACATCAGAGTGTTGGACAACTCTTCACATACTTTACCCAGCATGAGAGCTGTCAACTTTTATTATTTGTTTTTACAATACAGTGTGCATATGATTTACGATGCAGACCAGGCATTTAGTAAAATAATGGTCAGGGGGTGAATTACTGTGAGCCAAACTGTTTGAATTTTCGCTGTGATATAATATAGTGCATTTATAAAAACAACCTCCAGGGAATTATCAGTCATAGAAGTCATCAATGTCAGCGTCGTTTGTGTTGAAAGGCTGAGGTCGTAAGGCTGCTTCAATCTCTGAGTTGCTGTCATCTGATTCCCCCCAGAGAGCTGCACAAAAAAGTAGAGGAGAGAGAAAAAAAAAAAGATTAAATTATCAGAGCAGAATGTTTTCTCTTCTGCACTTCATATTAAGTGTAACCTTTTACATCTTCTACATAATTCTTTACACATCCCATTCTACACCCTCTTTATAAGGATTTCAATACAGTGAAGCCAAGCTTACCTTGAGTTTAATGTCACAATGACAATCTTAACATTCTAGCTTTCATACTTTTAAATATGTGTTAAATCTACGTCTTGTTCAGTCGTGGCAATAAAATGTTTCTTGGGTGATATGATCGCAGCTGGAAAACTCAGCAGCTCCCAAAGTTAAAAAATTGAAACCAACAGCTCAAGTGGTCTGTATTGTCCATTATTTTTTTTATGAGCAGCAGCTCAGGTCTAAAGAAGCAAATATTAAAGCTAAAATTCCACCTTAACAAGAAATTCCAATCTTTCGATCTGTCCGGATCGAGACGGTCTAGACATAAAAATACAAACAATACAAAAAAATGATCATGGATGTAATGATAAGAGCCCTTATCTGGCTATTCAACATTGGAACAACAATCCTCTCTCATATCATTCAGAGCAACTAATAAATTGTCTTAAATTTCCTTGGCCATTAATGTCAGAAAATGTAAGGACACAGACAGTCCCCTAAAATAACACAATGCTTTTCCTATTTATTAGAGGATTAGGTGCTTACTAGCACATACATCTATGCTTTCAGTAACCTGGATTTAGCTTCAAGGTAATTTTTTTCATTAACACATCCTCAAAAGGCATTGCTGCATTTACAGAGAAATTTAATCAAACAGTCGGTGTTTGATTGAAGCTAAAAATTTACAATAATTTCATCCATGTTAACACATACACCTCTTTATGGTGATCTGTTCAGTGTAATTAACCTTGTTTTGACACTGTCTGTGCAAGCAACTGAAATGACTTTGTCTATACTCACCTTTTGACAGTAGAGCAGAATGAGCCTTTGAGTTACTCCTCTCTTTTCTAGAAACACAAAGACATTTAGCCTTGCAAAAGTTATTACCTTAGACTTTCTTTGAGAAAGAGCTACCATGTAAAACCAAAAATAGCTAAAAGGGAAAGGTTAGATTATCACTTTACACACATGTCAAACCACATATTTGCTGTGAAATAAACTAATGTAGAAAGCATTTGCCAGAAACAGTTAATCCACTGAACACACACACAAAATATACCCAACCAAAGTTGGAAGTTGGGTTGGGTGGGGGAGACAAGAGAAACATCAATTTAACGTGCAATGCCCAGATATTAAAATAAAAAAAAAAAAATAAGCCCAGTATGAAGACACCCAATTTCACCAGAGGGCGGGATTTGCTGGCTAAGCTCAGACAGTGCAGCAAAGGGGACTTCCTTGACTCTTGTTCTAATTGTGCCAAAGGACTTCCACAAGGCCCTCTTTATTCAAAAATAGTCCAGCGACATGGGTTGCCAGGTTCCCATAGCTCTGGTGATATCGCTATGTAAATGTGTGACCTCCGAAAAGGCTTTGATCTACCTCAATGCATATGCAATAAGGCCCCCCGGTTCCACTTTTAAAGGCCTCCTCTTTAATTTACATCATCACAGAGCCTATTCAAAACCCCACAATATATCCTCACCATCTCCCAGGTTAGCATACATATCTATATGTAGGTCATTTGTTTGGACCTTTTACATTTGAGCTGTATTGAGGCTTTTCTTGGAAATAGGAAGAAAATAGATGCAGAGTTTTAAGCAGATGAGCTCTAGTGAATTCAATGTTGCCTTCCGTCAACTGCACCAAGGGAAACCCATGACTTCTTTGATTGTCATCCACTCAATAACTCTCATCTCATCAAGTCTTGGCGCATGTGCCTGTACATCGAGTATAAGGACCAAATTACTCTGGCTGCGTTCCAGTTGCTATCTACTGAACTATACATGGCTGCTTTGCACGACTCAAGGAGGAAGGAAAGGAAAAAAAGATGCACCTCTCTTTCTTAACTGCAAACAGGTTGCTTTGTAGTATGAGCTTTGTACCATATAGTCAATATAATTATTAAAATACAACCCGTACATTTCCTGCAACAACAGATCATTCTTGCAGGTGTTCAGACAGCATACTGAACCTCTGGCACTGAAAATGCATGTAAATCATTGCATCAAAGGCTGACGTAAGAACAGACGCGCCAAAAAGGAAAAACATTTTGGCTAACCTAAAGGCATTGCACAGATTAAGGTAATGGTATAGTACATTTTATATTTAGGAAAAAAAAAAAAGTGATTTTGTTTCCTTTTACCTGCCAAAATCCTGTACTAATAGTAATGCTACAATACAAATCGTATGATCGTGTGCATTCACAACTTTAGTGATATTAACTGCTGAAGGTTATACTTGATATATGAATGATGTGCACTTCAATATACACTTGACATGGTAACATATTTTTTTTATGAAATGAACTTAATGCAAAGGGATTGGGAATGATGAATGAATTTAAAAATGTATATTAAGAAGGGACAATAACAGGGTAGTCTCTCAAAGCTATACCACAAAGATATCCTCCTGCTATCCACGTTCAGCCTTTTAAAACAGAGCAAGAGTTAAAGTACTGTACAGATGTTGAAGCACAGCTAAACCATAGGGACTAGAGCATCCATTTACAACTGTTAGGAAACAGATCTCAACCACAGCCTGCAGTAGCAAAAATGCAGCAATAATCTATACGATTACTTTCTCTCCTTTGCCACAATAATAGCTATTACAGAGAGTAAATTGGGCTTTTTCTTTTCTCGAACTTCCCCCCGGGATGAGAATAGTCTATCAGCTGTTCCACTTCAGTGAGGGACAGGACTGATTTCAAGACAGGGCTATTACCATAGAGAGCCCAGTCTGGATCTGACCCCACCAATCTAATATTCCGTTTCCATAAACATTTATGCCAGTTCATCTTCTGCTGAGTTTCCCTTAATTGAGGCAATGATCTGAATATGTAAGACTGGGCTGGCCACTGTTTTACAAGCTCTGCTAGACAGAGGTGAATGTAATGTGTAAAATGATGCAAATTACAGCTATTGTAATGTTCTTTTTCAGTGCTTCTCTCATTCCCTTTCTCTGCAATTGTTTCATATTGTTGTTTATCTCATATTTTAACAGCTTCTCTGTCTGTTGTACATTGCTGAGAAATTTGTATGAAGAGCAGTGCTGGACATGAATCAAGCCTTCTTACTTTTGCGCCACGTTATTTCCTAAGACCTAAGTTCGAAATTCAAATATTTTGTATGCACAAATATCATGCAACTGCCACCATTTCTCTTGTATGTGTCCTTAAGAACAACTGGCATCCAAGTTACACTGACGTGAGTTGAAAGTCATTTTGAGACTATAAGCTACATTTTAAGGCTACGTATATAATTAAGAGATGTAAGATGGAGAATCTCACATTTCAAATGGATAAATTCCAACTTGTATGATTGTGAATTCACATCTATAGAATAACAAATAATAAAACCAGCAACAACCCTTGATAAAGAACATACCACTGTTTAAAGTGACCATTAATTACAAGGCTACGTTTCTTGCAGCTCAAAGATGACAGATTTACCTAATAATCCTAAAATGATAATAAGAAAATGTGAGCGCTGTCAGGGGAAATAATGCTTACCAAGCATTAAACTGTAGCTTGGACATACTGTTAGCTGGAAAACTGCTTTTATTTACCCTGGCTTTTTTTAAGCTCCTGCCACCCACACACAAATGCTAATAGCACAATAGCACTTTTGCGCAGCGGTGCTTGTCTAAAGGTAAAGGGAGACCCATCACCTCATCATTCCCATCAACTCCTACTCCCATCCCAGCTATGACCCCACAGAAACATTGTTTAGGCTTCGTTTAGATGTACTCTAACAGGCCTGAATGGTAGCAGGATATAGCCCTCAGTGGGGGCAAACAGTGAGAGACAACCGTGAGTGCACTGTGAGTGGGCACTCTCTAACGTGTGAGTGCTCTCTGCTGGCAACGAGTAAGTACTGCAACTCAGAGGAAGAGGCATTTGGGCAATGATTTCAACACAGGCGCTTCTCCTCCTGACTGGTGACAGTCTAGTGAGGACAGGCAGAGCAAGGACAGATCACTCCCCTTAATAAACATAGCCCATATTGCAAACGTGACAAATTAACACACACAAAACAATCCAACAAAACAGTACTGAAGCTATTTTAAATATCTTTTTTTGGCTTTTTTGCCTTCCATCATTCCATTGGCCTGAACTGCTGTGAAACTGCTTTAATGTGCAATTAAAACCCCAAACCAGTGTTAACATAGACTTTATTGTATTGCCCTACAAAGCATGTTTCTACAAGTGAAGGACAGTGACCTCCTCTGGTCGGAACCTCAAAATGCTGTCGTCCTCTCCAGTCACTCTTGTTTGTTTTTGCTTAGTTATTATTTTATATCATTTTATGGCATATTGCAATATATGAAAATGAAAAAATATTGAGAAAAAAAAACATGTTTTGTGTCTTCGTGTACTCCTATGGTTATTTTGGTCTCAATTCCAAAATAACCATAGGAGTACATACTTTATATGCAGTGCTGCCGCATGCCTGATGGTCCTCTCTTTTTTTGCCTTTTCACATGTCACTTCGCTTATATAATTTGGCAAAGGAATACTCGATCATGTGTCACCTCTTTGTCTGATACAGTCTCTCTGTCTCCCTCTATCTCCTGCTTTCTCTTTACCTTCCCTCCTTTCTCTCAGCTCATTCTCCTCTCACCCTTCTATCCCTCCTCCCACCGAGCTGTCAGAGACCCACACGCATCGCCTTCCCACGAGAGAGCGAGAGAGAGCGAGAGAGAGAGAGATTCTGATTTTGACACTCTGAGTGATTTGAGGTCGAATGCTTGAGCACATCCTGTTGTCCAAGGCAAAGCTGTAAACCACTAATTGTTGAGTCAAGGTTTTTGTCAAGCAGGCACTAGGCACAACAATCATCACACTGGTTTATGGCTGAGGATTCGGATATGTGTGTGTGTGTGTGTGTGTGAGGGTGTGTGTGTG
>JAPQRN010000016.1:10638888-10653942 GCA_037367275.1 Coranthus polyacanthus | reverse complement strand
ACAACAATCATCACACTGGTTTATGGCTGAGGATTCGGATATGTGTGTGTGTGTGTGTGTGTGAGGGTGTGTGTGTGAGGGTGTGTGTGTGTGTGTGTGTGTGTGTGTACACATGTGTTCAAACATTTTAGGATCAAAAACGGGGAAGAAATAAAAAGGTATTAAAACCCCCCAAATAAAAATAAGAAAGGAGTGGCATCTGAAATGCCTACAGTAGAAAAGAGCACAATGATGCTTTGCACGAGAGGAAGCAGTGGCATGCACTCGCATACAAAGGGGAACAAGTGGTCTTTACATGGAGTGCAGCTGCTTATTAAGACTCACTCCTTCGTGCATTATTCCTTTCATCCCCACTCAACCACAAAGTGATTTTACTTTGCCACTCACAAAGACAGCAAAAGATTTCTAATGGACAAATCCTTAATAAATGTTGCAGATCAGTCGCTTCCCCACCAGTTATAATACAATATACAGCACATTTTATAAAAGTATCTGACTGAAAAACATTGTGTGGGAGAGAGCAAGGAAGAGAGAAGGAGAGGGAAAAAAAAAAGAATATGAAAGACCTCAATTCTCTCAAATGGCATAATAGTGAAATGAGCACATATAAATGTGTTAAGAGTATCTCTTTGCATCTTGTATAGACTGCATGTATTTAATCTGTAAAGCTTATTAAGGCCCTAGTCATTGCTATGCAAAGCAGCACCCAATGCTTTTCTCTCACTTTTCAGCCGAGTGCAGTGTTTGGCCAATAGGACTGGCCCCCCGCCTCTCATTCTGCATTCATAACATGCAACATTTGCACAATGTATCTCTCAAAGGCCCTGAATAGAAGGCCTTAATACTCATGTAAACAACTGCAAACCAATTACTTAATGAATCGGGCCCACACATAATGAGGAGCCTCACAAAGGGCTATAAATGCATTTTTTGCACCAAAGCCTCTGCTTTAAACTACAATCCCTCTGCTGTAGTCTAGGCTTAACTGACAAATCATAATTATTGTCTAAGACAACAGAGAGGAAGCCATTTTTGTATTTTGAGTCCAGCTACATCCTCCATTTGATGTCACTCATCAGCTCGCTGACAAAATAAAGCAAATAATTAACAAGCAGGATGGAGAGGGGGGAGACGAAAATACAGGAAGACGGAAAGAAAGAGGGGCAAAGAGATGGAGAAAGGGCAAGGGTGGGCAAGAGAAGGAGACAGAGAAAAGGAGACAAGCGGGGCGACTACATGCTGCAGTGTTATGCAAGTGCCAGGGCTTCCAGACCACTTGTGGAAGCAATAAAGCGCAAAGTAAGTGGAATGCCTACATCTAAGCGTCCAGGAAAAGCAGAGAAAAGACAGTTGGAAAACCAAAAAGAGTGTAATGGTCATAGTGACTAGCAGTTCTTGGAGCTGCTTCTTCCATCCTAACTGTAGTGAAACTAAAGTGTCAGGCATGCATAACAACCCATTTGTCCAATTTCACTTATGTACACAACTTGTGTCTCATCACTGTGCCCAACATTCTCTGTTTCTGTCTAATTTTTTGCTCTGCAAATTTGGTTTAATCACATATATTGTGGGCTTTCCATGCACATTAATGACAGTGAGACAGGCACCATCTGAGAGGGTCTGGGCCTAAAATTGGCTCATGTTTATTAAAGAGGGTGGTCACTGGGGCTGGCAGTGCTAGACATCAGCAGCTATGAGGACCACAATAGAGCCAGCCCATTAGGCCCTTCCCGGGGCTAATAGGCAGACTGGGAGCGCCTGCTTGCCAGGCCAGGGAGATACAGACTTCAGCCCTTGTGTCAGCGTGGTGCCCAGTAATCACATGAAATCAGAGAAGATTATTCCTCATAACGTTTACCCAGCCATTACTACAGCCCAAATGGGTTCGCAGTGAAGAGGTGCTCTGAGGACCCGGCATGCAATTGCAGATTTGATGAAGTCGTGTTGATATTCAAATGTATCCGTGATGGTGTTAGCCTCCACCAAGCTATTTATCATTAGATGTTCTTTTCCAACCCACTTAGGTCTCTGATTTGAGCAGTCTAAATGTGTTTCAAGGGTAAAAAATGAAACGACATTTGTCCTTGTCAACACTTGAGTCCCCTTCTTCCAAAACAGTCGTCCCTGATTCTCTTCTTGACATGATCTGTTTGCATTTTGACAACAAGCCTGAAGACAGTGAGATTATGACTCCAATTTATTTTTGTGGTAGCTGTTTTGCTTTTGATTTCTAAAACCTGGTCGAACCCTGCAAACAGTGAGTAAGAGGGGCTTTAGGGGCCTTTTGTCTTTGTAAGCGAGTTAATGGGTGGCGCCCCCTTGATCTTATGGAAATGAACAGGGAATTATGAGAGCGGCCATGCAAATGTACATCAACCACTTTGGTGTCTGGTGGCCCATTTCCTGTGGCCCGTTGAATAATAACAATGTTCTTACCGAGGGTAAGGGTCTTGATGTGAGGAGCGTTTGGCCCTCCCCAGGTCCTCTTCATGGCCATGATTTATTCCTTAAAAAAGAAAACATGACCAGATAAAACCAGTGATTTGGACATCTCATCACAAGCTAATTTACAATGCATATTAGTATAGAAATGTATGGTAAAGCTTATAAGAAGTTCCATTCTAATTGTTCAACTTTGGAGTCGAGCTCCAACACCGGGTGTTTCGAAATGCAAACAGGGTGTTCGTCTACTAGTATGGAACACTATACCGATAGCTGTTACTATACCGATTGTTAACCAATGTTTTTTTCCAGAATCCAAATGGCACTGCTTCCATTCTATTAAACTAAACCACAACCCAAGGTACATAGCAAGTTTGTTATCATTGAAATCAGGGAAAATCTGTGAAAATGTAAAAACAGGCTTAGAAGCAGGAACTGGTTAAAAATACTGCATTAGTGGCCTTGGACCTATAGACACTGTATATATAGTATACTGAGAGGCAATGAAAACACAACACTTTTGTTTTGTGTTTATTTTGGTTCATGAAGTGTGTTGTTATTTTTTGTGAATACATGAGTGAAACTGACCATTAAGACAGGATGTCACGCTCCAGTCGTCGTCATGAGGATTACTCAGGACAGTAGGGCCTAGTTTCTGTTGTTTTGAGTATAGTGTACAGACTGAGCACAACAGTACATAACAGACAATGACTTAGATGAAGGAGTGGTTATTGTCTCTATATAAAGGCAAGAAAAAAACGTTGAAATGGAAGTGCTGCAGTGGACCAATGCTGCGCTTATCAACTGCCAACAAGAACCGCGCCTTAGGTCTTAGAGGCCGGACTGAGTGCTCGTGAAGTTGCCCGCTGTTTGGGCTGTAACGCATCCACTGTCACGAAATTGCGTCGACAACACGACCGACTGGGCTCTGTGAATGATCGGCCTCGTCCTGGGCGCATGAAAATTAATCTGGATATTAGATGAGGAAGAAACAGTGTGTTCATTGCCTCTCAGTGTATGCAACCTAAATGGCAATCATGGTCTTTACTATGGTCTACTTTGTATTGTCGTAACATATGATCAGCATGACCAATGATTAGGCTCCAGTAGCTCGTTACCTCCCTGCTAGAATGGACTGAAACTCTTACCTGACAGGTCATCATCCTCCTCATCCTCCTCATCGACATCATCCTCATCCTCCTCTTTAGAACTCTGCAGCCTTTCCTGCATGGCTGATTGTTTAAGTAACTGATATGCTTTTGTCTCTGTTCAGGGACACACACACACACAAAGTCAATGTCAAATATTTGCTTAAAGCCCAGGTTTCCAACTTTCAGAGGTTTCTGTGTTTGATGAGACAACACGCTTCAGTAGTTGAGTCGTTTGGCCTCAGTGCAGAACAGAGTGGGTAAAAACACTGTGCTCACTCAGCTAAGCTGTTGATTCAAGTCTACAGTATGTAGCAACAGTTTCCATGAGACAGTAATCAGCATTTCACATAATCTCAGCATCCCCTACCAGGAAGGCAATGATTGATTTTCTGTTTTAAAAACACTCATAATTACTTTCTGGCACACTAAAGTAGGAGGTATCATATTTAAAAGACGTACAGAGACTGCACTGGCAAAAATCAACAGAGTGGAAGTACAGAATAAATGGGCTGATGTCTCAACAGTGTTGCTACAACACACTGAGCAAATCAAAGTTCAGAACAAAATTGTGTTCTTGTGTGGCTGTGTCCTAACAATTTTAACTTGCTTTCAGAATAAAAGCATTCCTTTTAATTGTTATTAAAAAAACCAAAAATGTATGTCTAAAGTGCAAGGCAAATTCTAGTGTTAATCCACCCACAGCCTTTGCTTTTACATGTAGCCTAAAAAACCCCACTAGGTGTACAGACGAGCATGTCTTGGCAATTACTATCAGTTCCAAGGTCATGGTATTTGATTGTGACATTGATGTCTCTCACCACAGCAAAACCCTTTCCTTGCAAAATCTTTAGTCATGTTTTTTTTTTTTGTGGTAATGTTTCTTTTGATTAAGTATAGCGATTGGAGACTGAACTCATTTTGCTGGCTGTGCACCTTAGGGATGCACACATAAAACACCCAGTAGGAAATCTGATAGCCAAGGGTAATATAGGATTGCTTTACATTTCAGAGGTGCAGCTGAGGGATGGGCACACCAACTGCTTCCAGGATGCCTTCACATCTAGTATTTTTCAAGTCCAGCCTTGCCAGAGCATTGTTTAGAAGATAATGAGAGGCGATGACAGATCTCTTGCGCTTCCCGCCCTGGTGTCCTGACAATTAAAGCAGCTGCATTATGCAGGGCCAGCGAATTATCAATTTTGCCAGAATGCCTCAGACCAGGCTGAAAACATGGCTAGTTTTTTCTCGGAGATAATTAGAGAGAACTAGCACAGCTCTTCAGGTGGGACTTTGACCCTGCATTCACCTTGATCATCCTGCCTCAGCCATTGCGTAAAAGAGCCCATTATTCACTGCAGTGGGAAGAAAACAAACCACAACATAAGGACAGTGTGAATGCTGGGGCACCGGCGATGCCTTTTTACCTCTAATAGGAACACTTTCCACAGGGCTTTCGTCCTGGCTGTCCTCTTCAGTACTTTGTAGTTCTGTAAGAAAGGGAAGCGCATAGTGAGGAGCAGTGGCAGGGAAGAAGGGAGCCAAGGGATAGAAATGGGAAGGGGGTTGGGGGGTGGGGGGTCTTTCTTTAGCTCTGAATAGAAAGCTGTATGAAAACTGGGCTGTGAGGGATTCATAAAAAAGCTCATTGGTAAAATTGATTTCTTTACACAAGAGACGTTTCAGTTC
The DNA here is from genome assembly GCA_037367275.1 of Coranthus polyacanthus. Classification (NCBI taxonomy): domain Eukaryota; kingdom Metazoa; phylum Chordata; class Actinopteri; order Kurtiformes; family Apogonidae; genus Coranthus; species Coranthus polyacanthus. Next base: position 10,648,663 of record JAPQRN010000016.1, on the reverse strand, counting down.
TTTGCAGAGGTGGTTTGCAAAACAATAGTAGCAGTCTACATTTGTTCCTATTAATGGCCCTAGTTTGCAAACACAGACTTATCTCAGTGTGGAATGTTTTGGAAGTTTGTAGGAACCAACTGGTAACCCTAATGAAACCAAAACACATGCTACAGAGAGTTTTCTGCATTCATTCCACCTTGATCATTAACCGTAACACATTATTCAAATGTTGTGTTGTTAATTTTCTTTGCAGGTTGTACTTTGTTATTAGCTACCTAATACGTTTATTTTATAAAGACAGTCTGGGAATTAACCTTGTATCTGTTGTTTTTGTACCGGCTTCACATTTCCGCAGTCAGCCAGCAGAGAAGAAGGGCCACACGAGGAAGACAAGTCACTCTCGTCCTCTGCTGAGGGGCACTCCTCACTGGACCGGGACAGAAGTGTCCTCAGCAGCACTTTGGCCTGCGAGCAGCACAAATTAAAACCACACTCTTAATTGTTCCAATATTGTGAAGGAAGTGTTAAATTAAACTCTCACTGATTAGGCAAGTCATTTACTTTGGCCATGGTTGCACGCACAGAGGTGCAGCTGTAGTGCGTATTCAAACACCAAGAGAAAATGACTTCAAATTCTCTCACTCGTTTAACTAAAAAAAGATTATTTCGCACACTTTCGCTCCCACTCTCCCTCTCAATCACACTTTTTTCTCTCCCTCTCTTCTCATCCATGAGATTAGAGAAGCGCCTAAAGAATGCAATCACCCTGGCGTTAATGTGCAACACGTTCCAGATATCTCCCCTCTTGGCTGAGAGGATTGAGACAAACTGCTCTCTTCCTCCCTCTCCAGCTCATTTTTATCTCTGGGGAGATGAGGATACACAATTAAGAGGAGCTGTTCCGGGAGATGAGGAGCAGGGAGATGCCACACACCGATTTCCTTTCTCTCCTTTTTCCCTCCCCCATATCAAATCCTGCCATCATCATCTCTCTTTTGCGATCAAAGACTGCCTCTCAGCCTCAGATGGCCATTTGCAACTTTTAATGAGCACTAATATGGAGGGGATGATCAGGAGGATTTTGACAACGACAAACTTTAAGTACATTGTAAGTTGTTATCAGTAGGTTGCAGTGAAGATTGACAATGTACATGCTTTCATTTTCTGAGAGGGGAAGAGGCACAAACACATGCCAATCTGAGCACTTGGTATTTGATGCTGCTGCACAATAAAAACTGTCTTGATCCTTGTCCCCGATATCCGTCTTTGTTCTTTTTTTAGATTTAGTCAAATGTACCGTGGGTTGAGGGCCCTCGCAGCCCCACTGCATTTTAAATATCAATGAATGCAACTGTTAGCACTTGAATATTCAAAGGGCCTCTTTGAGTGTGTGCATGCGAGCTGCATGCTCCCATTTGTCGGAGTAGCCAGGCTGTGTGGCAAGACGTGAATGGAAATTTCTGTTTGCTCTTGTGTGTGGAGAGTAAGCTGTTGTATGAGAGGACAGAAGAGAGAGAGAGAAATAAAGAGAGAGAGACAGAGAGAGAAATAGATGGAGTGAGAGTGAGAGAGAAAGATTTTCACTCTTTCATGCCTTTCCTGATGTACTTGGACAGAATGATGTAGATGGCAGTACCTCTTTTCCTTTTGTCAGTTCATATTTTCAAGAGGCTCTACAGTCACCCTCATTGCCTCTCCATTGCATTGGGGACACTGGAGCAAGATCAACCCAGTCGCAAGGATCCACACAAGATGAGTCCGCACAAATGTATAAAATAAAACTAAACGTATGACCATACAAACAGACAGAATGGCACATTTAAAGAAATGGAATTCAAAACAAATCTCTTGACACCATTTTGTGCTTTTAAGGGTGAATATGTATTGTAATTTATTTTGTTAATTTAGCATGACCTGCATGGGGTCAATGAGTGGGATATTTGAAATAATCCTTTTTGTTGTGGAGAAAGTTCAAATGGCTGCCTCACTCAATCTTGCCCTGTGGATGACTGTACTTTGTCTAGTATCAAATTAAAAGCAAGTGTTTGTCAGATGAATTCACCACATGAAATGACACAAGCCAGGCAGGCTGTAATTTGTGATTAGCGGAAGGGTCGCAGTTTTTCACTTTTTCTGTCTAGGTCAACGTGTGGAGCAATCTGATGAGGAGGCAGCCAGGGTTTGATTTCAGACACCAGACACAAAGAGACACACACAGTACCACCTATGACTCAGTAAAAACACGCAAAGAGGCAAACCAAAAAATAAAAAACAGCATTTGAAAAGAACAGCAATATCTCTCCTGTAGTCATATCTGTTAATGGTTGCTTGCTTTTGGAACTGGGTGTCCACGAATGCAAGAATGTAATTTTCTCTCAGTGTATGTGTGTGTGCTGGCAGTGCATGTGCCTCCGACGCTACCTGGTGGCTGTAGGTGGCATGGCGCTCCAGCAGCAGTGGCGTGAACAGCTGGACCAAGTGCTCAGTGCTGAGGACATGGCGCTCCTTGAGCAGAAGGGCGTGCTTGAACCAGCGATCCCACAGCTGAGCGGCATCAGGAGGGAGGCTGGCGCTGTGGTTAGGAGGGGTGGGGTTGGATGGAGAGAAAGAGTGGCTTTCTTATTATACAAACAGTGGGACACATGAAAATAAGTGACAGATAAATTAGAAATTCTTTGATTATCATGCAAAAAAAAACCAAACAAAAAAAAACAGCGGTAGCTAAAAAGTATGACCCACTTTTATTATGTGAAATGACAAGACAAACCCATTATAGTATTTGGGTTTTTTATTTTTTTTTATTTTTTTATAAAGGACTGTGAAAGGGCTGCCTGTAATCCCATTTTAAAACACTTTAGGAGATAGATGATTAATGAATTCCAGTTAACACTGAATAGACACAGCCAGCAGTGGATTGAAAACTGGATAAAAGGTCAAAGAGCCAATATGCATCTCCGCGGGAGGGAGAGGGACACCACTAGATGTGTGTCTTCGGATTGAGTATAGAGCAGGGAAGGTCTCAGTGAAATCAATAGAGTAGTGAAGCAGAGCATGGATTTGGCTCAGAGTATAACTACTCATTATCCAAAGGACTGGAAGTCACAGATAGGGCATTTTAATTTACTCATGACATTCACCCGTGCAGTGTTACCGCAGGAGGTGACACCAGAGATGACCTTTACATTTGCGGACAAGGGAGACTGTATCGAATGGTGGTGTGCAATATCTCAGCGACGTTTGTAAGTGTGTGCCCCCTCCACCACTGTCTGTTCAAAAGAAGAAAAAAAATGCACAGGCAGCCGTCCACTCTTTGTGTGAAAAGTGGAATTCACCTCACTGTAAGTTCACTTTTCTCTATTAAAGGAAAGAAAAGTCTATTGAACTCTGTAGCTTTCAGAGCACTGATATCTGGGCTCTGGATTACTCCTATTATACAGTTGAAAATGTCTCTGTCTGCACAAAACATATACACTGTATCACACAACACTGAACTATGTAATAATCAATATTTCATATATTTTGCTTTTTTTCCCCAGCATCTCAGATGTTGCAGTTAGCCACATAAATAACAAAATGGAAAGGTATTAAGTGAAAAAACAAGGACTACATAACTATGTTTTGTACAAATGAGCAACTGAAATTATGCCACTGTGATTCTTTCTACATTCTCGCAATTCTAAGTTTCATTGGGCTGAAAACAAATCACAAATAAACACAACTAACCAATGAAAGAGAAAATACTGATGTCAGTGTTTGGAGGTATTTTCACATATAAACTAGAAGGCCTTACCTTATTTCATTTGGCTCAGTGCTGGACTGGTGAGCAGTCACTAGATCCTGTGGTAGAAGGCAGCCCTTCACTGTGCTCCATGACAACCTCTGAAGCTCATGAAGGACGACTGCTCCACATGCTTTAAGGTCCTCGCCATTCAAGCCCGTTCCACCATTACAAAGGCTGCAATATATAGAGAGCAGTCAACTATTGTCATGGTGCTCTGGGCTCAGCTCGCAGGTCAGCAGTACATGGAGTATATCCAACAGCTGCTAACACTTCACAAACACATTATACAAGTGTAATCATACAAACCAGCGCACATATACACAACTACACATTAATAATATTACAGTGAGACTTTATATTGTGGGTCATGACACAAGATGGCCACTATTTATCATTAACACCCATGTCTACATAGGTGGGGATAGGTATACGTGATAAGTAAAAAAAGCTACATTAAAAAATTATTGGCAAATTAATCATGCTGTGAAACTCCCAAAAACAATTCATTAGCTTGGTTACTCTAACAATCCCACATGTTTAAAAAACATTCTGAAATGAAGACATGCAAATATTCGAGTTGGCACTCCATCTACACTGAGAGCGCTCGGCTGAAGGATAATGCATTTTCCTCATCTGCACAAACTGCTCCATGGCCATCTAATAAATATACATAGAGGTAGAGGTAAGATAGTGAGAAAGTTGAAAAGAAAGACAGAGGGGTATACCTGATAATTCTGTAGAGTTGTTTTTGATCAATTGAAGGGTTACTATACACACTGATCTGTTCATCATGAAGCCGTCCTTCGATGCAGTCTAGCAGGTTTAAGAGTCCTTTCTGGGAGAGTCTGAAAAAAAACAGTACCCTAACATGATGAAAGGAAATAAACATAGGAGGAGGTCATGTGATCAATAGTCCACTATTTGTAAAAACAAGGTGCCATTTGATCAAATAAAAAAAGAGACATTTTTCCAGGCAATTTCCTTGAGGTACTCAAGGACTGCTAGAGGGACCTGATCGTTAGAAAGCGACCGTCACATTTCAGAACTCCCATTGTGTCTTCTGATAATGCCACATGTAATGATGGGTTGTATGGGAAAGCTTTAGAAACCTGCCATTCAAAACAAGAGCTTGTAGAATTTGCTGCCGACTGCGGAGGCAAAATTCCAGATATATACAGTAAAATGGAAGAGTAATACATTACAGATAAGTAGCCTGATAATAAGATATAAATAGAAATTAAAATATTATAACTATTACCACTATTACCAACTTGAGCTAAAAAAGGAATAAAAAGGTTTCAAAAAGGAGGGGCCTCCACATGCTTTTTTTGTAAGAGATTTACACTTTAATCTGGTCCTGTGTGAGGCTGCAAAATGAGAAATGGATGCCTAATGCATGTGGATATTGGGAATCCATCTCTTTCTGGAGCATTAAGCTCTGGGTGGCCCTCATTGAATTCGCTCAGGAACCCCAGGCCGAGAGATCCTGAGCTCTCTGTATAAAAGGGGCCAAAAAGAATTTATGACAATCTGTAATGGGCTCCTGGGTTAGAGGTCAGCAAACAATTGCTCCCTCTTTTTTGCAGGTTGTTTCCTGGTAACATCCTGATTAAGCTAGCAGCTTGAATTATATCCATGACATTCTGTAGTGTGCAATCCGTCTGTGCTAAGTCCTCTTCAGTGTAGCTGAAGTAGCACAGGCAAAAGCTCTGTCTTTTTTTTCCTCCCTTATCGTCAGCGTGGGCCTTGAAATAGTCATCTTTCTCTTTCCACTTTATTTGTCAATGCTCTTCAAAAAGAGACCTTTAGAGAGGGAGAAAGTGAATTAGTTGTGTTTTTTTTCTGCAAACCTCTCTCTCTCATTGTATTGTTGCCAGCTTTCATGTCAAGGTCTCCAACCTCACTTTAGATGCCGCTGTTGTCCGCATGTCGACATCATCAGGAGCATATTGTTAGCTAGGAGGAAGAGGTCAGCCTCTCTGCAGAGATATTGCTCTACAGTGTACAGTACTGACCCTGAGGTGATTTACCACACGGAATGGCCTCACCATTGAGTGATTGGTGTCAGAGGAATCTCATTGGCACAAACAGCAAATATAACACACAAAGGAGTGGGAAAAATATACCACAAGTAATAACAGCATAAAGATTGCAGGGACAGCCTGACTAAAATTGGGATAAATCCCGCAACTCTGACAGTACTTACGAAGTACTGAAACAATGTGCAACAACATCACTGAAAATGCTATTTCAAACCAGAAAAGACACAGGTGAGTGTGTTTTTTTAAAGAACGCATATGCATCTGTAATACGCTCATGCATATTACATTTTACCTCTAGATTTGCAAAAAAAAAAACTTTACTTCACATGCTGTCACCAATCAAGCAGAACCATTGTGCAGTTCAGGGACGACATATGCGAAAGCTGGACACAGAAAGGCCATTATGATGGGTCTTGAAGGAACCTGGAGGATATTTCAGTCGTACACTTTCACTCCCCCCCAGCCATGGTGGAGGAGAAATATAATGGGATAATCTAATGAATTGCCTGGGCTTGCTTTTCCTGACTGTGAGCTGCATGGAGGGAGCGATATAAACTCTAACCTCAACAGAGAGGAGAGAAAGAGCGAGAACGAGAAGGAGAGAGGGAGAGGGAGAGGATGGAGACCGGGTGCTCTCAGAGCTTTACATCAAAGCCACTAGCTTTCTCCTCATACACAGAAGCCCTCCATGTTAACAATGAAAGCTGCAGCCCCCACCATCTTCTCCCAGACACAAGCTAACTGCAGTTGCGCTTGAGGTCACACTATAAACAGTATAGCAGACCACACAAAACACAGCTGGATACAAACAAACAAATATTTTTCAAACTATTTCAGGTAAATCAGAGACCACAATAACATTTAAATTAAACCCTTGAAAGGTCTAGATTTGTAGTTACATGAAAACAATGCACTTGTTTTAATGACAACAACCTTTTTAATGGAACAGCGTGGAGGCTGAATACTGCATCTAACAAATAACTGTTAATATTCATACTTGCGTTTAAATCTTGATTTAAAAATAGCAAGGAAAGAAAAAGAAATTAAGCATTGGAAGCACTGGAAATGACCCAGAGAATGTAGTAGAGAAAAAAAAATTGCACACAAAGTTTCCTTTTCCTTTTTTTAAGAATGTAAGAGGCCCTGTTCACAAAATGCTGTATATTGTAGAGTAAATGGCGAGGCTCTGGGTGCAAACATTCACATGGGATTTTCTGTGCCTCTAACCCCATCCAAAATGATCCTTCAACTCAGAGGCCATCATCACGCTAAGGATTTGTGGCCGTAAGTGCTGTCCACATGCCCACCCTCCAGAACACTCTATGGTGCCACAAATTTCCTCCTCCACTGGGGACTTCCTGAGGTCTCTCAAGCAGAAAATTGCTCTGTTACAGCATTATCTTGGATTATGGCAATATTGTTGGTGACAGGTCCTGAGCTCTCCCTATAAGATGCATCACTGCCACCACCACAGCAGCTGCTGTGCTACACAGAGCACGGTGGCACGGACCGTGACTCCCACAATCCCCTCTGTCAGTTTCAGATGCGGTTTAGCATGGTCATGCAGAACATTGTCCTTTTCCATTAACTTGGCCTTACATTTCTGAGGTAAATACTGACAGCACTGTGCACATTTTATGACAGTATGTTCCATAAAACAATCAAAATGGTAGGGTTTCTCTCAATTGAGTCCACTTTAAAAATTGCAGACAAAAAAGTACAGACATTATACATACTGTACCTTTCCAAGGTCACCTCTGGAGATGCATTCTTGGACACTTCAGAGTGGAAAGAAGAGTCAGGACTGCTCTGATTGCAATCACCAGGTCCTTCAGAGGCTGCAGACTTCTCGGGTGCCTCACTCTCTGGTAGATCTTCATCCAGTTCAGATTGTGTCAGAGAAATGGACAGGTCACTAGCGCTGCTTACTGACAACTTCACATCTGAGCTTGGTGTACTCTCACAACTTCCTGAATGCAAATGTGAGCACAAGATATCACGTGGTTTGTTTTAAATCTCTAAAGGCTAATGCATCAAGTTGGTAAATATTACAGAGAAAAGAAGATCAGTAAATTAAAGAAAACACTACAAACCTGGTGCATCTTGAGATTTTTTTCCAGTGGCACTTTCAGGCATCAAGTGGCTGAGACCTCTCTCTGCGTCTCCCATTGCAGGTGGCTGATGAGCCAACTCTTGGGAGTCTGTGTCTTGTGCATGGGGATTTTTAGCCCACACGGGGCCTCTGCTGCTGGGAGACAGATTCTCCTCAGGCCCCGTCAAGGTCATCAGAGGTGAAGGTTCTTGTTCATCATCACTTCCAAAACGCACATTCCCAGCTGTGTCTGTTAAGGCACGAACAGATGGGAGCACTGCCACCGTTCTTTCATGTTTGTCACTCAAATTACAGCCGTCAGGGGAATCGTTTGAGCCTGAAATGTCATCTGATAAATGTGCTCGGTTGCTGGCGGCATCCTCTCCGCTAACTCTGAAGTCCTTCAAAAGGCCACTTGGTAGACGTTCGCGGAAGTGCATGCTGCGATTGGGTGAACGATGCAATGCTTGGTGTGAGTGTACACTTGTGGTGCCAGCTTCAGCATCAGACCCACTGGAGGTCTGGCAGCCCATTAAAATTAAAGCTGGTGGTTTTGTAAAATCCTTGGCTGGATGAGAGAAGGCGATATCCTGGTAATGTCTATGTACTTCCTGCAAATATGAATAAAAAATAAATATATGTAATTGTGGAATATAAACTCTCCACTACATCATACAAATTTTATCTGTGTACAAAAATACAGTTCTTCTACATTGTTACATTTTTACCTTAAGTTGAATAACACTGTTTTGAAAGAAATTCGCCTCAAGGGTGTTAACTATCCACTTAGAATTTTGTAAGCATTTTGACTAAGTGTAGCTTTTTTGGGCCAAGGTCGGAATTCTTTTCACAACATATTTCAGAAGAATGTCTCAGGATCAATGTTTTAACTTTTAATCTTATTAGAAATCCTTTAGACAAGTTTTGATTCATGTCTTCAATGTCACCAAGGGGAGGAGAGAGATGAGCAAAAAAGCCTCCCTCCAAACATAATAACAAAAAGCATGGCTTCTGTTTCTTTTCTGATAAGCGTCTTAAATACCAAACAGTTAGCTGCTTAATAACATTCACTGTAAACCATGCAGCCTGCCCAGCAGATCCACAAAGTAGGTAAAAAAATAGGAAAAGTTAATTTCTTGGCTGAGTGATTCCATCGGTAGCTGCAGGGCAAAGTAGAAAGTGTTTCACTAAAGTAGCAATTGATTCTTCTATCAATCTGCGGCACGCGTGTGCTCTTCCAAGGAATGTATTAAATATGAAAATCATATCCCGTTATCATCTGTCTCCAGCTTTCAGCCCGGTAAGCTTCCCTTAATGAATGCTGCAGCCTGAGGGACATGCACACTGCCAGCCAATGGCTTGTATGCATAATGGAGTGACGGTACCATTTTGCTCATTACAATATCGACAGGCTGAGGGGGGTTTTGCACACAGTTACAAGTGACTGCTCTAGACAGCATGCTCCAAGTTATTATGAGATGTCTTAGACATTTCATCTAAAAGAGCTTTAACTGCTTTAAGTGAAGGGAGAAAGCAGCTATGGGCTTGAACTACATCGCTTGTACAGATGCACCAGCTAGGATTAGACACCTGTGCTATTACAGATACACAGTTTAAACGTAGACTCCTCTACAGATTTACCAGGCATAATGTCTACTTTTCTTTGTTATTCGAAACCTGCAAACACAGCGTGATAGAAGTGAGATTTGCATAAACCTTATAAACATTTCAGAAAAGAAAAAAAAAAAATCAACAAAAAAAGCAAGTGCCCTTTTCTCAAACATAACAAAATGTGGTATGCCGTACAATACTTATACAGTATGTAACATATATACTGTTACATATACTGTTACATATATACGTATATGTGTATATATA
>JAPQRN010000016.1:10612346-10638788 GCA_037367275.1 Coranthus polyacanthus | reverse complement strand
TCTCAAAACACATAACGTAATAATGTACAAACACAGTACATTACATACAAAGAATGGCATTCATCATGATATATGTATGCCATTCTTTTTACTATACAGGAGTCAATACAAATGTAATGTATTGGCCTCAAGAGCATTACCTTTGCTGCTTCATGCTCTTGCTCTTTTCTCATCCTTGTTGCCATACATTTGGAAATCTTGTTCAAAACATCAGCCTGTAATAGATGAAAAGGCAGACTGATAAACAGACAGGACAGGCAGATGCCTCATAGTGCTGTGGATATACTGTATAATCTGCATGTGATAAAAATGCCCCAACGTCAAGCATAGCTGCTGACACTTTATAATAATTATCTTACTGGCCAGACTGACTGCCTTAATCCTAACTCCAAATAAAAACCTAATTGACTTGTAAAAGGCACTAGAATTTCCTCTAAAGTGCCACACCCTTTCATCAAAGCAATCGCAGTTACCGGACACTGGCCTTTTTAACAACAGTATTTATCATTTTTAATCAGTTTGTAAAATGTTGCAAAAATAAAGACGACTTCGCCTAAATATTATTCTACATATATGCAGCTGATTGTGTGACAGTAGTCCCATAAAAAAAAAAAACATCGTGCGACATTTACATTAGAAAACAGAATGCAAGAGGACAAGCAAAATAAAAACAACCATGCAGGACCCATAAAGCATCAAGAGGAAATAAACCAACTGCTTGAGGGGAGAGAATGACTAAACCTCTGGAGCACTTCAGAGTCTCTATATTGGGCAATTAACTCAGCGAGTCATAATTAGCCAATTTTGTTAATTTGATATTAAGCTGTCAAGCACCGTCGTTCAGTTTTAAGTGATAATCTGACTGGCTCATTGTTTTCTCCCTCTCTCATTTGCTTGTCATGATAAATTGCACAGTCTGAGTGTTTACTATTGTCACACCAAGCAATTGCAAGTAAATGTTTCTGCACTGTGTTTAAACTACAGCATGATATATATTCATCGCTATATATAACATTCCTTGTAAAAAAAAAAAAAAATAAATCTATTTTTACTGAAACATTAATATATTATTACAAAGTGGATCAACCTCAGTAAACTAGTTTGTTCAGCATTCTAATTAATAGAACTCCATAATGATAGAAACCACTCCACTGAACAAATGAATTGTTGTGTGAGCTTGCGTGTTATACCTTTTGTTGCTGCAGAGTGCCATGGTCAGGACTATATTCCTTCATGTTAATTTCTATGCACTCCACATCTCTCAGAAGCTCAAGGTTTCTCATTTTCGCTCGTGCTTCCCTGTCAGAGATTTCCTTGAGATAACTGCGCAGTTTGGAACACTTTATCTGTGAGCTGAAGGCAATGGAGAACTATTATTCAAAAGAAATATTATCTAAGAGCATTGTCAAAAAATAAGAGGTACACTTTTCAAAAGAAAAGGTTAAGCACAATATGTTCTAAATTTAAATGTTATTTTTCAACTCTGATATCAGCAGCAGCTTTACTGTTTTGACCTTTTCGGGATAATATTTATGGGAATCATAAATATAATGAAAACAGGCTGTGTTGCTCATATTTAAAAGGGGTGCTGTGGTTGTGTCTGTTGAATAAAATAATTTAGATTAACAACAGTGTGTGATTTGATTGGATTTATTTTTACTACTCTTAACATTAACAGAAATATGTGCCTTGATATTTATGCTTAATGTATAAGTCAAAGGTCAGGAACAAGGCGAGACAAAGTATTTTTGCAGTTCAGTCATCTAGATCATCAACTTACATTCTTTTATCAGATCTGGAGTATGCAAATAGTTCTCTCTCCAACTCCAGCCTCCGTCTCTCCCTGGACATACACACACACAAAACATCTCCATGATTCACTATCGCTTCTGAACGATGTGTTATGTTATGCCTTTTGTAGTGTAATGTGTAGGTTTATGTTGAATCCGACTTTATGAAACAGCTAGCTACAAATAAACGCACTAGCGTCAACTAACGCTATGTGGGAACTTGGGCTAATAACGCAAACGCTAGTTAACGTCACTGTCATGTAAAGTTATTGTCTGTTCGGCAACAGGCAAGAAAATACACAACGCTACTGCTGTTGGTTGTAGATAATGTAGATAAGCAACTAGTTAACTACCTGTGCAGAACCCCCGTTTAACTTGAATTAGCTGTTAAGCTAGGTAGCTACTCCCTGTAGCAGGCGACAGGAGGCGGCTACCAGGCGGCGGCACAGCACGGATTAACGTTAGCTACAACGCGAGCCCGCGGTTTCCTCCGGGCCGTGTTTCCGTTAACATAAAGACGCAGACCTCACCTTTTATGCATGCTTTGCTGAATCGATGTTATCTTTTCGTTATACCGGTCCTCGCTGTGATTCCCGCCGGTCATTTTCACGGGCTTTGGTAGCTAACGCTGTAGAGGCGAAAAAAGCAGGAGGAGGAGCAGGAGAGCATGAATGGTGTTTACGTTGGTTACCATGAGCACCACATCCCAGAAATCCCTGCTCATAAACACAGAGATCACGTGGTGCGAATACGGGCGCATTCAGGGCGCTTACCTAGATCTTATGAGTTAATACAATCCATGCTTTTCCCCCCATTTGGAAGGGAATCTTGCATGAAATCTACATAAAGGTGTTCTCAGAAACAGTATTAGTGTCAAATAAATCCCACACAGTGCTCGGCTAAGGCATTTTGTAATTTTAATCTTTTACTCTTTAGTGTTGCCTTCACCTTTTAATTGTCTTACATATCTGATGCCACACACACTGTATACGATGCCAAATTACTCAAGATTAAAATTATCAGGCTTATTTTACACTTTGATAAAGCATACTAGTAGAAAAGACTGTATAAGTTATGTTTCAGAGACAGTAAACTGCACCATTTGCTGACAAAACACGTCTTACTCTATGTCTAACCTGATTAGTCAAAATACCAGCCATCAAAAGGCTTTCTTTATCTTTTGCTGATATGTCTCCCCCTCTATGACAGATACACATTGATGTTTTATTTGATCTGATGGTGCTGTATCATCCCCTGATCTTGTCTTGCATTATCAAAGTTCACTACTGACAGTTCTCATAATGTCATGTTTTGACTGTGCCAGCATGTCATTTTTTCAAAGCGACAACACTACAAATCCTTGCTGGGATTCTGAAATTGACATCCCCTCCAAATGCACACCCTAATCAAGCAATTTCCCCAATTCCAGTCCCATCAAATTGCTCTTTAGCTGTTGAACTGGGGAGTTTTGTTGTTCTTTTATAATGCTAATCTACCCTATTTAGCATCTCTCTATGAGGCTATTTGTTGTGAAATAAATCCCCTTGTTTGCCCCCTGCATGTATAATTGATATTGTTGCTAGGGTTTTTGTTTGTGCTGTGGAGAGCTGAAAGGCGGTACTTTGGAGGCGATGAAGAAAATTGGACTTGCAACACTGCTGCTCCAGCTGAGCTCAGCTGAGGATGGTGCCAGTGTTGAACCTTTATTGGATGTCATACCATGTTCTCATGATTATTTTCAGCAGATGATGACTCTCAGCATACAGCATTGTCTAATCTGCTACCGGTGCTCCTCCTATTTTGTATATCATGTAGACAACCACCAAGATGTACTGGCACAAACACTGAGATTGCATCGAAAGTGAGGGCACTTCAGTTAAAGTGAAAAGCCTGGACTTAACTTGAAAGTAAATACACGTTGGTGAGTATGATCAGTCACTTTGATAGAAATACATAGAAACCTGCAGCCCCAAAAAAGTCTTATTACCTTCTCAACACTGTATTCTTATCTAAATATATGTATATATCTTAAATATTGTGCAAGTCAAACCGAAATGCAACTGCAAATCTGCAGCATATCCTACCTGGTTAGAAAAGCTTCGGCAGCCTAAATGGTGCAATATACAGCTTTGATGATAAAGTAGCTGTAGTCTTACAGTAGTTTATCCATAAAACAAAAAAAGGGCCAGGCATACATTTTTCAAATCTTACTACATGAAAAGCAGTGTTGAAAATATTTACTTTCCCTTTTGTGTAGTTTTACAGAGTTTCTGCACTGTTTCTCCCTACTGCCTCTCTGAAGACATACAATGTGTATGGCTATTGATATGCCCTAAAAGAGGTCACAATTTGCATGAGAATTAACAGCTAGTAAATTAAATTGATATTCAGTGCACATCTCCATTGAATCCTTCAGACCTTTGTTCCCCTGCCTGGCAGAGCCCGTGTTCTGCCCCTAGCAAGTCAGAAACATCTGTGCAGTTAATAATTTGATAAACAGCTTACACAAATGCTAAATTATCTTCTCTACCCACACCCCACCCCCTTGTGTAAGACTTGGAACAGTTGGCTCACCTCTCTGTGTTGTTGGGTTTATCTCTCTTTTGTTGCTGTTCTTCCACAGTTCTGGTTTTCATGGCTCTCCCTTCACTCTTTCCACTATCACATAGATACTGAAGCAGCGTTTGGGGTTAATGCAAATCCTTAATTCTCATCTAAGAAGAAAAAAGACATAGGAGTTGCCAATTGTGTCAAGTTTAAATAAACTTATTCTGTGTGATTGAACATTTGTTATTCATTCATAGTTCTGTTCGGATGGCATTTACAAAAAAATAGTTGAAGAAGAACTTTGACATTTATCAACACATATTAACATTTACAGTGCCATTGTACCTCCACTGAATTAAAGTCTATTGTTTGCCCAGAACTCAGGTGACTCCCTGTGAAATTGCAAATTAAGGTCTGACATATTTTTTTTCCAGAGTGCATTCTACATCAGAGTGCAAAAGCTTTCAAGTTCCCTGTGTTAATTCAATGGTCACTTGTTTCTATAATTGGCTGATACCACTAGCGAAAGAGATTTGACTGGGCTTTAATAATCGTTTCAAAAAGTAGGCACTTGTAGTTGGCACAGGTATAGTTTGATTTTCACAAAGTTATATTAAAAAGATTAAATGTGTCCAGATGATGATATTAGTAGCATCTGTTTAAAACCTGCTCTGATTAAATTTGAAAAAGGAACCAAAATACCACGGTCTAATCTTTATGTGTCTGTGTGTGCCTGCATGCGTGCATCTGGTTTATTTGTGTCTATGTTTTGTGAGGAGGTTTTTGTCTATAAGAGGACAGCAATTAGTTAAGTGCTATCAAGTGGATGAAAAGCTGCAACAAATCCGCTTTATAATTTCATGGAAAAGAAAGCTGAAAAAAATAGAATGGGATGGAGGGGAACTAGTTTCCAATGCTTGCCTTTTGAGTTGCTAGTTAAGAAGAAATTGAACACTAAGAGGCTGTGTTAAGTTGCATTAAGACATTGTGTGAAATGACTTCACTTACACAGAGGAAACACAGTTGGTTGTTCAAAAATAAAATACAGTTTTTGTTTATCCCGGCTCTTCTATCTGTAAGGATAAGTGAGGAAATGAGATACGCCATGTTGTTGCACTTGTTGGTTATTTGAATAAACATCAGGGCAGTCTCGAGTGCTGTCTGAGAACACAATGCCTCAGTGTGGTTTTAAACAAAGACTCTCAGGTCTAATGACAGTGGTCTGTTGTTAGCACATGTATGCCTTGTGATGGCGTAGTTTACAGAGTGGATTTGTTCTGTGTTTTGTTCATGTTTTGATTCTTTCCCTTGGATATCTGCCACTGGGGTCATCCAGACTCTTTCCAAACATTTTCACATGGTTGCAGTCAATGGGCAAGTCCTGTTAGTGAGCAAGAGACAGGAAGAAGAGCATCATCTCTTAGTTTGACAAGAGTATTGTATGTGCATGCAGGTTGACTGACAGCTGATAGCAGCAGTGGTGTGGCGCGCAGCGGTGAATAAGGGCAGCGTGTGCAGTTGTCAGATGATGAGATTCATGTGGGCCTGGCTGTTTGGGTCAGGTGAATGACAGCCAGGGCTCGATGTTTGCTTCCTTTGTGGGCCTGGTTGATTACACTGATCTCTGGCCGTGTTAAAACAATTCCCACCACCCACCTCCATGTTTACCAGCTCAGGCTCTGTGGTAGTGAAGTGAACTGACTGCTGTGAAGCAGATGTTTACACAAAAGTGAACCTGTCACTGTGGCTGAACTGGAGGTTGGCTTGTGTTGTTTTCAAGATTTTCACTGTGCATGAGAAACTCCTGAGGTGATCTAATGTACACCAATTTTTTGAGTACATTACATTAATATTGCACCCATATTATTCTGTAATTGTCATTCTGTTTTGTATGTCACCCTACAGCACAATTACTCAAAATGCATATACAGTAAAAGTGTAATTGGCAATTAAAATAAAGCACTTTGACTTAAAAAAAAACATGCAAACATAATATGTAACTTTGTGACGAAGAAGGTTCCACGCAGCCATAAACAGACATTTAATTACATGAACACCTATTCCTACAACCAAAGAACCAATCCAGTCCTGGATGACCCCCTTCTCCTGGAGAGGCCCACGGGACACATGTCATATCCACATTAAGGCATTAGGGAATGCTTTATTTGTTTGTATGAGGGGCATCCTCTCCTGTCTCTTGTGAGGTCACAGTTGGTTGACACTGCTACTGAATGTCATTGCCTGTATGTGGGTTTAGTCTTCCAGGTCAAATTATCCTTCAATTTAAACTGAAATTGAAAATGGCGGAGGCGAGGATCAGCTCGGGCCCAGGCCCTCTCCTCTGTATTAAGCCATCACAGGGTTGTAAGGCGAACTCATATAATGAACTCTGTCACCGCTACCACTGCACCAATATCCCCTCAACACAACATGCATATTGATTGCAGATTGTGAGCTCATGTGCGCATGTGTGTGTCGGTGTATGTTATGTATGTGTGCATGCTCACGCAGGCTCACCTTTTCTAGCAAGGAGCAAGGGAATCGTGTTACTCTCTGACTGATTAGAAAGCTCATGCATAGGAAATCACGACAGAGACACTACTCCCCATCTGCCCGCAGTGCAGGTGAAAACAATTTACACATCGGCAGGCTAATGGATACATTCATAGGGAGCACAGGCAGGGAAAGAGGGATCGAGGGGGAGAGGGAGAGAAAAATGGAGCGAGAAAAAGAGAAGGGTTGTAATGGGCCCAGGCCAATGCAGGCCAGTGGCCCTGCTCATGTGGCCAAGCCAGATAGCAGCGTATCAGATAACACATAATCACTGGGGTCAGGGACTAATGAATGCGGTCGTGGCCTCCCAGAGCAGGCTTTTGCCCGCGCTAAAGACACTTGTAAACAATTCGGCTGGGTGAAACATGGCAATAATATGTTGATTCAGCAGGTAATGAGGTTCTCCCTGAATCAATACCCCCAGCTAACCCCTCTCCCAGGTGGGCCAGTGAAGAGCAGTCAGCCAGGCTGGTGAGCACACACCTTTGCCGATGACCTTTCCATGGCAGTAAGGACACAAGGCAGTCTGAAGAGGACTATTCTCGTATTGCACAAGGCGCTGAGTGTCAGAACTTTCATTCGCAGCAAGCAAATGAACAGGCAGGCGCTGCATGCTAATGAGCGGCAGGCTATTTTCCACCTTTTTTATCTGCACATTATGCTCTTGACTTTGGAGAAGGTGGGAATTAGGTTGGACCTCAGTGTCAGGCTGCCTGATGGCTCCGCTCAGGAAAAACTGGTAATTGAAGCCGATGGCTGCCGCGGAGGAGGTCTGAATTTGGAAATAAACAGTTTCAAGCACTGCACGTCATTTCTAGAGAGATGACAGGGGGAATGGAAATGAGCTGTCTGGATCTAATGTGCTTTCGCAGCAGGGAAAAAAGGGGGCCATCTTTCAGATAACAATTCCACTCATTAGGACTTCAGTGCCACCATAATGATGGGAGACCAAGTTGCTAAATTCAGAGAGGACAATTAGGAAATGCTGGCACCCAGACAAACCAAATAAACAAGGACACATGACTGCGAATTGTACATATACTGTGGCATGACATTGCGACTTACATCTAATATCTTTCAAGGGGAGTTAAAAGAAAGAAAAGTAATAAATAGCCTCCTACTGGGTAATTCTTCTCACAGTAGCTATTATCTCTTGTTTATTAGCATAATGGCCATAGACCATTTAATTTCTCCCTCTTTGGGAAAGTAAGGAGTTCCTGTTCAATTCCATGAACATTAAAGGAAATACAACATATTAAAAACATTTTCATGCCAGTCGGTTTGTTTTGAGCTCTGGACTTGCAGTTGTGAAACACATCATTTTTTGCATTAAGTAGAATTGTTAAGTAGAGAAGTATTGTTTTAGAAAGCTTCCTATTGCTATCTGCTACTCACTACACACAATGTTTACCGGTATGAATGCATGTGTAATAGATATTTGTGCAATACCTGGGAGTATTCACAATTTTAAAATCTATGCCACGTAATACTCCATTGTTTTAAATGCGTGCAATTATTAAGTATTGTCACAATAACATGAAAAAGCTGCAGGAACAGTAAACTGAATTGGCAACAAAAGCTTGGTAATGAAAGCTTTTCTGCAATTTTTTTTTATCAGATATCGCCCCTTTCACCTTAACTCTCACTTGGCCTCAATCCACTGTACCCCCTGTGGCTTCTACCAACTTCTCAAGCCCTGCAGTGTGTGTTGTTGTGCCTGTGTCCACTGCATCACTCTCCCTTAGGAGCCACTGCCTCTCCCTATTTCAATTTCCAAAGGATTATCAACAACAATGCATTTTCTCAACAGTTGTGCAAAGTTCATCCACTCCCTTTCTCTTCCCTCGGTTGCTCAAACAAATTCCTCAATCTCAAATTGTAACTTAGTGGGCATTTTAAGAAGGATTCCATGAGCTGAATGATGGTTTCCTCATTAAAAGCTGTCAAGATGGCAACAGAGTAGATCTCTCTCACTGTATTAGGAATTTGTTTATATACTTTACATGACAGCAGCAGTTAATCTCTGATGCTTTTTAATGTGGCAACAACATGGCATGTAAAAAAATGCAACCTTCTATGGACGCGGCACGCAACCTTGATGTAGCAGGCGAGACCACAGGGGTTTCTTAGACTCCGATAGCCTTCATGCTCATGAATAAAACAGGGGGTTTAGGGGGCTTCCTGTGCAGCTAATTCACAGTGCCGAGCTTCCAATCTGTTTTTATGGTACTTGGGCGGAACAATTTCTCTTCCCCTGCTCCAGGGCTGCCTACAGCACGGAGAGCGGATATTCGGCAGCTCGTACAGGGATAGTAATTTGCCGTAATCAGTCATTGTGCACTGGTGAGTTCAGCACAAGCTGAGAGACATGATACTTTGTGGTGTTTCTTCAATTTTATGCAAATAAACAAAGCAGCACAGCTTCTAAAATTGCCCCTCATTTCTAACATGAAAATGTTGGCATGTAACTGCTCGCATAACTTTCATGTGGTTTTTCAATTTTAGCTATTTATGTATTAGCTAAGCACTAATTTTCCTTTAATATGATTGTTTATTTTGTATTTCTCATGTATTAATGTGATCCTTTATTACAAATGACCGGTGACATTATATATACTTTTGAACAGTGTCTCTTGCTTAAAATCGTTCCCTGCAATTAATAATGAGGAATGCAGTTCTCTACCTCACGAGTCCTGTTTGCAGACTCATTACCAGGCCCTGCTGGTTTCTCTAGCACTGAGAGGAAGTTAAACAAAGCGCCACTCACACGCAGCCCCTCCATAGCGACGACAGGCTCCAGACCCATCACCAAACGCTGAGAAGTGAAGGGCCTGCGAAAACAAACCACTATGACATCCCTCCGTCTTTCTTCTACTCAGCCGCACCCTGTCACCATTTGAGCCAATCACAGCTACCTCAAGAAACGTTAAGCACTGAGAAAACAAACCAACCAAGCTATAAAGCCCACACCTCTCCTTAATTCAACCACGCATGTCACAATGTCACACGTAAGTCTGCCTGACCTTACTTTCATTTAAAATCTTAAATCTACCTGCTTGATTTTTCTCCCTTAAAACACAAACAATAACTCAGTGTTTTAATTTGGCGCATACCGAACTTCTGCAGTAAAAGTGCACACAGATAATAGTGGTTGCAGACATGAGGGCAGATGTACATATTGATATACTGCGTGCACACATGCACATATACACACATACAAGAGGCAGAGGGGACCTAATTAAATGCAGACAGTGGCTATGTGGACTGTTATACAGTTGAGCTGGGCCCCAAGCTGCCACAGCAACAGTTCATCTCGGCCAATTAGATGTGGCATCAAAGCCGGGGCAGCTATAAAGCAGTGGGTTCACAGGCAACATTGTTGTGTGCGTGGTCAGCAATCAGCAACGTCCCCTGCTGGGATCTGCCGCTGTTGAAGCCATAGAGAGAGTAACCTGACAACAGCAAGTACAGCAGAGGCCTGCCTGCCTGCTGTGTGATCTTCTCCTAATGTGTATGTGACTAAACCACTGGCCTCTGGGATGGAAGTAATGCGATCTTAAGAAATATATATATATCTCAACCCCTACTGAGTTTTCTGTTTATTGGTCCTCTTTCAATCAGAATACGTGCGTTTGATCCTCACAGTACCCAAGTGTGACGTCGCAAAGCTAATGATAAAAAATAACTATTTTTTGCGAGGTAATTAATAACACAAAACTGTTGAAATAGTAGCTGTATCTTTTATTACAAGGGTCACAAGCAAAAGTTCCCATAACGCCTACCTGCCATGACTCATATGGATCATGTTTTCTGATTCAGCAGTTTAAATTTGCATAGTTAATTTAGCCATTAACCCCTGCGAGACACTTTCATCAGAATTATAGAAAAGGGTTCAGTTATTCAGCTGTGATACTTCACATCTATATATTCTGGATTCCTTTAAATGAAAAGCATTTCACGTAAGTAATGAAATAACGATACCCAATATAATTTTGACCATAAGATGAAATGATTTAAAAAGCGTGAGCAATGATCTCACTTAGTCTCCCCTACTCATATCACAGTAGTCAGTCGTATCTCCTGTAGATACAGGTGATCCTGTAAGAGCCTTGTGATCCAGTAGACTGTCAGCAGAAGCACCGCAGTCAAGAATAAGCCCATTGTTTAACCTGCTAATAGGCACAGGTACATTTGGTGTTTTTGTCCTCTCTGACTCTGAGCAGCAGTGGCTGGTTCGTTCCTCTCGTCAACCCCAAAGCTGTGTGTGAGGCAGGAGTCAGCCCAGGATGGGTTTCCCAGGATTAGGAGGGGGTCAGGACTGGAGTGCTGCCACTCTTCCTCTCAGCAGCGAAGCCACAGCTCTCTCATTATACCTGAGGAGTCAAAACATTACCCATGGTGCATCGGGGCCTTTAGGACAGACCCACCCCTTATGCAATATAGGGCGGTTGCACTTCCATTAAGTAAAGGAGAACATGCAGATTTTTGTAGTGTCTTCGTAATCACTACATATTCACGTAGGGGTTTGAGAGCTGCTGG
The DNA here is from genome assembly GCA_037367275.1 of Coranthus polyacanthus. NCBI lineage: Eukaryota > Metazoa > Chordata > Actinopteri > Kurtiformes > Apogonidae > Coranthus > Coranthus polyacanthus. The sequence continues at coordinate 10,627,359 of JAPQRN010000016.1, read as the reverse complement.
GAAATAATTCAGATCTTTACATTCTTTTTCTGCGTTTAAACTTATTAAGAACACTTGAGAACACACACTTTCTTTCTCTCTTTTGTGACGCTGCCTTTCCCACATTTGTGTCTACTGTAGGTCACAGTATAATAGACCTGCTGTTGCTTTTACAACACGTAAAGGCATCCATTAACCAATCACATCAATAGGCTTCTGGCAATTTGTATATTTATTTATATATTTCTTCCTTTCCTTTGGTGAAACATAATTGCTGATTATGTAATGTTTATGGCCGGCTGTGCAGATTACTGTCCAGTGTTTGAAAGGCTGCAGTTCTTAGCTTATTAGAGAATGATTAGTGCATGACAAATCTACTTCATTCTCAATATGTTAATTAACAGTCTATGCAGTGGGTGTAGTAGTTAAAAGCACTAGTAACCTCGTGCAAGCTTCAAATGTAACCACACTCTAAATTGCTGGCCATGGGTTTCTTTGAAAGGCTATATTTAATTAAATGCCATACAGTAGCCATTTCGGGGCTAATGGAACTTATATTATATGTAAGAGATCTGGTGAGGAGTCACTTAACCATCCATTATGACTGGGGGTTTCAGTACTGCAGAACGATTTCCAAGCCCCATATAAATGTTGGGAATTAAATCAATATTCTAATACAATTTAGTGAAAATATGCAAGTTTTGAAAGTTTGTTTTGGTAGTAAATTGTTTAACCCAGTGAGATTGATTCCTCTGGTTATCGTTCCCCTTTCTGCAACACTCAGTATTATTTAAATGTTTTAAGTGGCAGTGGATATTTGGATTTTTGGACATAAATTGTGTTGTATTTCACATTGAATGTTAGATGAGGACAGATGCTTTTGTAAAATATACAGTGTATAAACACAAGACCAATCCAGTAAGACTGAGTGGCTCTCCAGGACCACTAACAGAGCAGAGAGCCACCTAGTGTTAGCTCTCACCACACAATAGACGCCTGTAGTAGCCTCGCATCCTACACTGCTGTTCCTGGACGGCCAGGAAAAACACTGGCAAAGGTGTTTAAGTGCATATGGACTTACTTCTGTACACATTTTCAAGAAAATGAATTCAAGGTTGATGTTGGACCTAGTATGAAAAGAATGCAGATATGCATGCTGTTGATGTAAATAAGTGTATGTAGAATCCTTGGCAGACATTATTGAGCGTTGCATTTAAATGATTTTTTATAGTTTCAGGCACGATGACAAACATTAACAGTCACATACATAGCCCTCTTCCATTGTGGCGAGCTGTCTCACTGGTGTAGCATGGTTTGTCATAACTTGGTTAAGGGTGCCCCCATCTGGCCAACAGCACACGTGTGTTCGTGGATTCAGTGAGGCAGTTTGGTTGCTCCCTTAGTTCCTCCTACTGCACAGCTTGTTCTCTGCACTGATTCCTATGACGTCTAGCGTCAGATAATAAGGGATTGTGTAAGTAAAGAACCTATGTAAAATTTGCATCCCCGTGTTTTGATGTTAATTCATGTAGTGATAAGAAGTGATTTCTATAGGAAGTACAGAAAGCATTCGAAATGTATTTTTGCACCAGACAGGATGAACTTCATCTATTTTTCTACCATTTTCTCTCTCCTTTTCGCAGTCACACACATTCAGGGTCAATGCAGCAACAGTTGCTTTGGGGATGTCTTGATGCATTGGGTAAAATACGGCGGTGTGCGGCAGTATAATTTGGTGGAGCCCATTTTCTTGTGCGTGGTCACTTTGTGCTGGGTGCTGTTCATCAGTATGGAAGTCTATGAGGTGAGGAAAAATTGTAATGATGGACACTGAGCGGTGGGAATCAGCTGCTCAATAAGCCCCCTAATTGCTTAGCAACAGTGTTCCAGGGTCTCTCATTTGAGATCAAGAGTTTAGTGGACTGAAGACTCCGCTTTGGAGAAATAGAGCTTGTGCCATTCGATAAGACGGTGGAGAAATGGGCTCTATCTTCTACTTCCTCTGTGCCCTCCCTCCCATGCCTCCACCGCCCCTCTTCTCTCTCTCCTTCTCTTTCTCTCTCTGTGTCTCTCTCTCTTACCGCCTCCCCCCGACTCAAACCCTTTCCCACCAGGATGATTATGTTACCTTTCAACTGCATGATGTATTCAGTTCACTAGATTATTTTCTGTCATCTCAGTTAATTGAATTCTGTCCATCACATATAGATGTTTTCACATTTGCATAAAGGTTAGAGTGGTGAAGAGTGTCAAACTTCAATTTAGACAATGTCACTCAAATAAATATACTGGCCCTTTCTCTCACTCCCCCAATCCCCCACCACCACCACCCCACCACCCCCGACTCTCATGGCTCTCCGGAGGTGGGTATTTACGGATTCTGTCTGAATTTAAATAGATCTGTATTCCTGGGATGTGGTGTCTCTCATATACATGTAAATATGAATATGAAAATGACCGGATGGCTCACTGATACGGGGTGCATGTGTGGTTGAATGTGTGTGAATCTTTCGTAATCTGTATGTTCGCATGTATTTGATTATATGTGTATCTGTTCACATGCTCGCCCTCTTAGCAGGTTTGTGACTCCGACTCTATGTAGGCTTCACTGTCCTCTACAGAGTCTCGCAGTAAGCACTTCCTCCTACTCTCCTACTCATTGTCGAGTGCCTCTAACATCCAACCTACAACTGTTGTGAAAATGTAGGACCCTGTGGTGGGAGGGGTAATAAAAGGACCTACCCGACTATAATGTGTAATGTATCCATGTGCATTCACATGCACATTCACATAAAAGCAATTGCTTAGATATACACGCGCTCATTTTACACACATACACACACTCCTCCATTGAGGTTTTAAAGCACTCTCTCCATGGCAGGCAATCTGTTAAATGGCTATGACACACAGAGGGAAACGGAGCATAATAACATGTCACACAAGGAAACATAGCAAAGAGGGGGAGCGAAGCAGACTTCTCTGACAGACAAGAAGACCCAGGCCAATTCACATTTAATAAGTGTCCCGGAATATCCAATTATGTTTGCTTTTGAAAATTGATTCATGTGTCTTTAGCGGCAATTTTCACATTAGCCTCTTTCAAATAAACATCTATTAGGTTTATGTATCACATTGGCGCATGTCGACAGCATGCAGTCAGAGCTAAAATAAGTCTGTGTCAGTTAGTCAATAAATGGAAGCGTGAAGACGACGGACAGATTAGAGTGCTTATCTCTTTTCATCTACTCTGAATGCCGGCTGAATTGAAGGTCAATATCTGAGGATTCTCCCAGCCGAGCAGGTGTCTGGAGAGTATGGATTGGCTAGTGCTTGCAGCACCTCTGTCCGTCTTTGTGGGCAGGCCAGGGCCAATTTCAAATGTGTCACTACTGTGTTTGAGCCTACAGTTATCCCGGACAAAACCACTATACATTATACTACATTGCTCTTTAACGCTCCTTCCCCCACCACTCTTCTTCATTCTTCTTTCTTCCTGTACATTCTCAGAGTTCCCTCAGTTGGACTAGATATGTCACACCGTGGGCTTTGTCATGTTTTACGACACATGGTGTGTGTAATCTGTGGAGACTTAGGAAATGTCTTCTGAGAGACAAGCAAAGGTGGGCTACTATTTATGATAACATGAAAGACAATTGTGTACTGGTATTGATTGAAAGATTTGCTATCTTTTTTTTTTCAGGAACAGATGCAGGCTCTGCAGTAGAGGAAACTTTTGTAATTGTAAATTACCAAACTCAGATATGGGGGAAAGTACAGAAGGTGAAAGCATGCCTCTTTTCAATAGGCCATCTGTTTACAGCTATTTTCAAGGATGTTTATTATTGATTACATCTCTATTCCTCCGTCCATGCGCAGTAAAAAAAAATTGCAGATAATGGACTATTTAAAACTTACTCAGGCAGTACAACACTATCTTGCTTCTTTTTTTTCCCCTGGTTTTCAGTGAATGCAGAGGTTTTCTTGTTGAAGATGGACAAAGCCTGATAGGCCGCGAACGGGGCAGATGGCGCTCTGCTCTCGCCTCCATCTCCCTATGTTTGTGTTTGAGCTTAGCACTCTGTTCAAACTCTAAAATCACACAAAAACAGTAGATAAAACAACATCGGCACTTGTGTGGTGCCACACATGAAGATATTCTGAATGTGTGCACGTGTGTATGTGTGTTAAAGATTGAGGCTGTGGAGGTGGCGCTTATATATTGAAGGGTCTTGTCCAGTGTGTCAGAGGGCCCTTTCGGCTACTCTCTTCTCAGACAAAGCTTTGGTGAAGGGGCTCACTCCAACAGGACATGGCTGCTGGGGGGAGAGAGCAGCAGCAGCACTCCAGACCTACTCGCCTGCAGGAGGAGGCTGGCTATCTGAGCCACCTAGTCCACTCCTCGGGCTGGCCGATACCTTCCATCGCCACCGCCACCCATGGGGAAGACCATATCTGACCTTATCTCAGCATGTGTGCAGCTGTCTATCAACACACACTGGGAGAGTCACAGAAAACAACCTTTCACAGAGTAGGAAAATCACAAAATCAGCTGCACTTAAATGTGTACACAAAAAGCCCTGTCTTGGAACTGGATATTAGAGAGTGGTCTTAGAAAACCAATGCTACCTAACATCAGACATGATGAACGAAACTGTAGATATGATTAATTTCTTTAGTACTTTAAATTAAACTGCACAATACATTCATATACTTCTGGAGAACTGAATAAAGAGAACGTGCCTGCTGAGTGTTACAAGGAAATGAATGGCTGGCTTTATTTGTGTACGCATCTGTAATGTTATTGTGGCCATTTTTATTCATGCAGGCAAAGTTGTGAGCTCACCCTTGGCTTTTATTTACATGGTAGTCTTTCGTCTGCTCAACGGGAGAGCCTAGCAAGCTGTAGATAGGTCCTTTCAGATACTTACAAAGGCCGCTTCAGCGGCTTTTTGTTGCCGTAACTACCTCTTTCTTCCTCACATTCCAAATATCTTTGGTTCAAACCTGGTGGCCTTGATGAACAAGGTTCTATGGAATCAATCAACTGCTTCTCTCAGAAGATCTTAACATGGTTTAATGTTGGCCTTGCCACATTGTCCTTTTGAGATATAAACCTCATCCAACTTACGTCTGAGATCCAAGTTTCTTTTTTGAGGGGTCTTTTTGTGTAGAGTGGATTTCAGAGAGGCCTCAGTGTGGGGAAAAAAACACAACCAGAGAAAGACAAGCAAGGCTAAGGCATATTGTTCTCAATAATAATAAATGACAGCATACCTCAAGTATTTTTGTGACTCATTCATTCAACACACTCAAAGAAAAATCTTTAAATCAGTCATCTTTAATTTATATTCAACTTTTTACACCATCAGGTCATCTATGAATACACAATTATTATATACAATGTATGCCTCTCATCCGTCATAAAATTATTGCATGGTTTGACAGCAGTTTACTAGTATATAGTTTACTTAACATTTTACGTAATTAAATAAATAAATAACTACAGATATGTAGACATTAACACCAATGACATATTTTTTTGGTAGCACAAATTTTGTAAAGTGTACAGTAGCAGGCTGAGAAAAACAAACTAATGGTTTTTGAACATTATATTTTCACTTTAGTCCTTCAGATGCCAAATACACCTGTAAAATATTTTGTCTCATATGCCGCAGGAAGCATTGTTAGAGAAACAGACAGCTATTCATGGTGCACATATGTGCAAAGCACCATCAGCGTCTACAGCCTCTCCCAGCTTCAGTAAAACAGAAACATCTGCCTTCAGTTTTTATAGCCCACAACATATGTCCCTTCTTTGGTGACAAAGCTGGCTAAGGCTCTCATGCTGTTCCTGTCCCCTAGTCCAAACATACATCTTTAGATACCTGTCAGCCTTTATTATTCAGTCCTCTGTCGCTGCAGATAAGAGAAGTTAAAGTTTAATGAAATGCAGCCCGGCTACAGAGGCCCGGCTTTTATAATTTGTCACAGGCTGGGTGCTGGGAGCCCACTGCTATGTAAACACGGAGGCAGTGGTCACAGCCATTACTTCTAAATGACGGAACATGGACGAAGTGGCAGAAATGTCACTGTGCACCAGCTATTTTCCTGTTGTTGCCTTGCGGTGCGTTGTGTTCCCTCATAAACCAAGATGGAGACATCAAAATTTGAAAAACACAAATCCTAATAAAGCCTGTGGTAATGTCTTCGCAGCAAATTACCCACAGAAACTGTATCCAAATACAGTCATTTCCCGTCTGTAGTTTCACATAAAATTGATAGCCAGCATGTTTCTCAAGCTGTATTCTGTGTAGGTTTAGATGTAAGAACACAAATGGCCATGGCAGCTCTGTGTGTGTGTTGTAAAGCTTACAAAAGCCCTGCAGCAGTGTAAGTACTCTCAGAGACAATATATTGCTGGCAAGCACTGCACTTGTGGCTTGGGGTAGAAAAGACAACCTATTCCCTGCCTCATATATTAGGGCCATAGCACTACTTACACTGCATCCCCCTATATAACCTTAATGATAAGTGGAGATAGGCCTCAGATGCCTGCAGCTATAGTGGTCAAGGAGCTGTGATGCACTTGGACTTGGGTTTAAAATATTTGTGGCCTCAAGTCACTTGCCTAAACATTGTATTTTATTTTCCTAAAGGTCACATTTAGGTTATAGAAATATAAAAAAAAAATTAAAATACAGTGCGTACAGTGTGACATAAGACACGAGGACCATCCCTCTTTACTGGTTTGTCCTGCACTAGACAGAACTCTAGGAAACAGCTTATTCTGCCACTTCAATTTTGAGCTCCATTTTAGCCTGGACCGCAGTCTAGCTGAGAGCAGGGGTCCACACACTGGAAGAGACACGCATACACACATACTGAGCACACGCATAACACCATGCACACTTCAGCAGCAGTTGATGTCTTAATACAGGCAGGATCTAATTTAGCTGATCCTCTGACATTTATCCTTTAGGTAAACTCTAGCCCTCCCCTCTCGGTCCCAGTGGCACCCGTGCCAACAAAACGGAGCAGGCATATTTTAGAGCACCCGCTTCACACCTCAAAGTGCCCTCAGGGACACTCAGTGTCTCCTTTCTGGTTCCTAGTGAAATACTCCACATTTGATGTTATTTCTCGGACCCTTTGTGATCGGGTACATGAAGTTAACTGAGAGTGCACCCTTGATGAAAAAGGGGGGCTTTTATTCTTGGCGGCTGCAGCCATTTTCAGGTGGCGCAGAGATTCATGGGAAGTGGTACACAATAACATACGCTCTCACCTATATTATGGCAAGGCACACCAGTAAAGCCGTTGAACAGACATGCGCAAACACACTAGGCTGTGTGTGTGCGTAGGTTTTTGCGTGTGTGGAATGGCTGGGGCTATAATCAGTAGCTCTGTGACGGGAGGGAGGTGGCGGCTGGCGGGAGGGACAGAGGGACAGGAGTGATAACAGATTGAGCGACTCTGATAAACTCTCCTCTAATGGTTCTGCCTGTCCCTCTCCCCCCTTTTTTTTCGACGGCACGTATTTAGTGGACTCTTTCACTGGCTGCGGATTAGAAACCTGGATAAGGAGAAGCAAACACTGGCAGCTTCTCTGAGTAAGCAACAGAGAGAGGGAAGCAGAGCAAGATAGAGAGAATGAGGGAAAGAGATGGGAGGAGGAGAGACATGAGGAGAATGAAGGACAGAGGGAGAGAAGCGGAGTGGGAAGGGAGCCGGAGAGGATATTCAAGGAGTGGCACTTACCTCGCAGCCATCCATCGTTTTTCCTTCCACCACCCCCCACCCCCCCACCACCACCCCAATCCCCTTAGCCTCCTGTTTTATTTTTGCTTTCTTGGCCCTTGACAATGCAGCAACTGCTTACATAGCACTGGAACTACTCTTTGAGCCTGAAGTCGATGATGGGTTCAAGTGGCAAGATGCAGGAGGTGTCAAACACGGCCTAATTCTGTGTGGTTAACGGCTAGCCATGACACGTGCAGGACAGTGTAAACATGGATTAGGTTGATGTCTCAATCACAGCATGGCAGACTGACAGACAGGCCGCTCTGACAGTGGCAGCAACACGGGGGAAGCTGCTTGGCTATCATACAGGGTTCAGTCTACAGACAGTAAACACATGCAGGGACGCCTTATTAAAACATTTTTTTTTTTCTTTCTTCAGTGCTTTATATATTTTATTTAACTTATTTTTAGAGCGCTGCCATGGATCAAGTTGTGATGCAAATCCACCGCAGTTTGCAAATAAAAGCACCAATTTCAATCTGCACTTTGAACCGCCTTTCAATTCAGACCTTCGAAACACAGTGATAAATACAGAATCCAATAAATGAATACAGACCTTTTTTTAAAGGATGGGGACGGTTTTTGTGTAAATAGGCCTCCCAATGAACAGCAGAAGCAGCGCTAACTATTGCTTTAATTAAGTGACATTTAGATACTGTAGACACCACAGTGTGATCTGATTGAGCATTAGTAAAGAACTACATATTTAGAAAGTGAGATGGTGTTTTAATGGTTATGAATGGGGAGCCTGATTTCTGAGGAAAGACTCAAAACAGAGAGGGATAATGTAACAGTGCAAAATGAAAAGCAAATAATTATATCCAGCTTTAAAGCCTCTATTAGTGCAACACCGACCAACAAATGGAAAATTGCACACTTAGTAATTTGTCCATTTGATTATGACTGCTGAGTATGATTAAAATAGTGCAATTATATCTACTGTACGGCATTCCTGCTGTGAACACGACGTCGAAATATATAACAGCAGTATAACAGTTGTGACAGTTTGATTGATGGGACAAAAAAACCCAACATATACTGCAAAAAAAATTAATGGAATGCTGCTAATTTGATAAATGAAAAGGATGTATCTGTTGCAACTGAAAGTTCAAACCGCAGATACAGGGGTTAATTATTAAAAAACGAAACTATTGACTTTCACTACAGTGTTTCTTTTCAGATTGTACAAATACTAAGCATTAAAGCACCACTCCAGACAGCAGTAATAAATACTGTCTTTATTGAAACTCTTACCACAATGTCAAAGAAGAAATAACACAAATTGCTATACACTGATAGCAATTATGTTAAGTAGCATCGTAGTCGATAGGGTCGTCCTTTAGCAGAGTCAAGACAACGTCACGCTTCTGAGGACCAGTGAGCGGCTTCTCTCAGCCTAACGCTCTAGTGTCAAGTGCTGCAAACAATATGCACTCACGGCAAGCACTGCTCGACTCAGGAGACAACATGCTCCAATGATTGTGCCTTTCCAACAACTATTTGTGACTGACAAAGGCCCATGTAACTCACCATTGACTTTACCTCACAATCTTGTATCTGCCTATATCTCAGCGCGAGAGCAAACAAACGAGCAGTAAATAACTGGCTCACTCGGTCCCCACAGGCCGTCAATCAAATGGGCAAGTGTACACTACGCTGTGTTAGAGAGCTCAGAGCTGAACTAATCCAGTAAATACAACAAAAGCTCCGACCTGTGCAAAAGCCTGTCTGGAGATCCAGTCTCAAACCACAGGAGGAAAGCTGAGAACACAGAAATCTAATGACTCCAAAGCAGCCATGAAGTGTGAAATCCTTCTCTTTCCGAGGAACAGCTGAGCCTGCATGTGAAATGTAGCTAGTAACATTTGTTGTAATGATGCATAATCACATTTATTGATTTACTGAGTGGAGTCATTAGCTAGTTAACAAGTTGCTACCAGAAATATTAGCCATTATTGTGGAAAGCCATGTTGAAAGGCACGTCACTTGAATTTCATAATAGTCAAATTAATGCAACTGTTGTTAAGTCTTTCAATGGCTGTCTTGCCATCATCGCACTCATCATACCAATGCATTACATTGAACAAAAGAGCCGAAGACTAATTATTGAAAGATCCACACAAACTAGTGAGCTAGCTAACTATTGTCAACTCTAGCCAAATTCCCAATCTGCCTCTATTAATTAAGCCATTTAATCATCCACCACACTAATTGCATAATTAAATCACTGCCTCCTGGGTGCTACTGATGTGCAGTGGGTAATCTGGCACAAAAATACCACTCATCAACAATGTGGGCTGGTTGATAATGGTAATGGATGGCTAGGACCATAGGACCTCACCAAGGACAACTTGCTTTATAAATACACAGTTGGTTATGGTCAGTTTATACACCAACATGATTTTGCTGAAATAGATTCGAATAGATGGCTATTGCATACTGCTTCTCTGCACTCATGTTACACAGGATTTTCTGTAAAAAAACAAAAAAAAAACAAGCAATGTTTGACCATGAAGTACATTTCACGACAACCGCTTAAAATGAATTCGTTTCAGTCTTATTTTACTGTACTGTGTCTTAACTGCTGTATTTACCAAGTTTAAAATAACCTGTAGCCTGTCAGAAATATGCGGCGACTTAAAGCTTAAAATATGTCCATTATATATTTCCAGAATGTCTTTCCACAGCACAAAAGATGCAGCCCCTTATCCAAATACACAAACAAGCTGTAGCCCTCCAAATTAACACAATTGTGGTCAGTCCACATGAGTGTGACCAGCACAAACACCTTATGTGTTGGCATTGTTCTGTCTGCTCGTCTCAGCACAAGACTCGGTGGCTCCAGCCAAGTGTTTAAATTCCTGAAGAGCCTCCAGAAGAAATTAGTATGTAATGGCCACACTCTGCAAGAAGAAAGACCCATTATGGCTTTCCACTAACTGTACTTGGCTTTCATTTGTGAGCTAAATGGATGCGCGTGAAGGTGAGAGTTCACTAGCCATTCAAGTATTTGGCTTTAACTGGCTCCAGCACTCTTGCTTTAATTCAAGCAGAAGGACAAGTATGAATAATCGCTCTGGATAAGACTCATCACAACCAGCAGTTTGAGTCCTCCCACATCCACCAACCCCCCATCCCCAAAATGACTGGCGAAGCTTAATGACAAAATACCATTTACATCATGCCTTTTAATTTGCAATTTGCCAGCTTTTGTTGCTGCTATCTGATTTTGGTTTGTTAGCTGCACACTGTATTATTTTGATGCAAATTTCCTCGCAGCTCATCTCAACTGGTTCTAATTTCACATTTGTTTATCAGAGCTATGGAAAATAGCTAGGGAGAAATGGGTAACTCTAATCAAAGTAAAATAGAACACAAAATATCCATTGATTACGAATCCACGAAGGCTGGCAGACTGTGCAGAGAATTGAGGCTGCAGGATGCAATAACCCATGTGGTATCATGGAGACAAAGAGACCACACCCCAGCTGCTACTGGATGAGTTGTAAAAAACTGAGGTTTTGAAGAGAAATGTCTGTTATTGGGCTTGTAACAAAAGCGTAACCAGTTTATTTAAATACACAGGAGTGTACAGCCCGAAACTGCTAATACGAGGCCCCAAGGGTGTTCATCTCATGTAATATATGCACAGGCTAATTTATTACACCAGGACTAATTTCCATTGCCTGTGCTTAGAGTTGCCTTGCTAATTACGGAATGTTTTTTTCTTTTACCCGTTTTTTTCCTCCCTGGTTCATAATTGCACATCCACATTCAGGGGCAGCATCTTTGCAAATGAGATGAGGCCTTGCCATTTGGCATTCACGGCCCCCCACACCCAGGTGAGCCCACAGCCCACACAGGGCACAGGCAATGCTCCATTTCCTTCCAAAAAACACCCACCCTCCCAATCACCAATGCTTGGATCTTTGATGGGCTCTGCCCCCAGAGCTGCTATGACCATCTCAGAAATATCAGATAGGCTAGTGTGTAATTAGACTTGGGACTTTAATTAGGAAAAGTTAACTGTTAGATGAAAGCTGTCACATCTGTGATACGTACTGCTGGTTCAGTGGATGGATCCCAGGGGGGTCTGCATCAAAAGGCCCTTCCCTGCTGAGCAGGCCCACTCTAGCATGTTCTCATGCGCCAAATCAGGCCCTCTGAGTGGCAGCGGATGTAAGGGGACGGAAAAACAGAGGCACAGACACAAGTTAACTGCAAAATAGAGACGAAGAGGAGGAGGAAGGAGAAGGAATGGAGGGAAAAGAGAGAGAGAGAAGAAAGGGAAAAAATCGCAGAGCCACGCGGCTGCTTTTTTGTGTATCTCGTTAAATGGAGAACACGGCAAAGACACAAAGGGATCTGAGGGAAAACAATGTCGCTTAACAAGACATCACTGGCTCATCATTAGCAATTTGTTGTAGGCATAATTTTCCCCTGCCCCTTGCATAATAGGTGCCCTGGGATATTGCCGGCGCTTTTGTGTGCCCTCATTTGGCTATTTATTTACTTGGCTCATGTCACAAAAGAGATCTGGCCACCCCGAGCGAGAGCCAAGATAGCGCTGTTATGGCTCCACATCACAGCCCTATTAAGATGGAGCTCCTTTAATTGACTCCCCTAGCTCATTGCCTGACCTGAAGTCTCACTGATCCCACCCAACCAATAAGAGCTTTGTCTCATAGGGAAAATTCAGCTTAGAGATAGGGAATATTTTTGTGCAACTTCTTTTGACTGCTGCTCTGTCATATGGCCTTGCTGTTAGGTGCACTTGCTTGTTTTTACTCACCACATTCTGAGCTTAGGTGTAAAAATAATTGTTTTTCTTTTCTCTGCTTTCTGTTTTGTGCTCTGTCTGTACTGGAAAAAATACAACAGCTGCAAACTGCTGTAGCAGTGTTAAATATGGTGAAACGGCTTGACGGATATCACTGCCATTAATCACAAAAGGGAGGAGAGAGAGATGCCTTATAATTTCATTGTGTGCCTTTTCCGTTTACCCATCTCCACAGATGGCACTGCCATCGCTCCACAGAGAAGCTCTCACACTGTTGTTCCATCGCCTCGCCTCTCTGTGGCCCTTTTGTAACAGTAAAGACATTGAACTGTCATTTACATTCAGTAGACACATACACTGGGAATAGATTGATGGTCGAATGGATGGATGACCCGAGTCATGGCAACAACGTAGCTACTGGGAAAAACAAAAAGCATTTTTTTTTCTGGAAGTGGAAAGACATTGATGATGCTAGCTTGGTTCAGCACTGACAGATTGCGATGAATATAATAATGTGCACACACTGTCTGAGGAACCGCTGACTTCCTGTGACTTGTCCCTTTTTCCACCCATGGTTCTTTTTGAATGACAGCATTCACACTAGTGTAACTGTAATACGATTGTGTCTGTTGTTGAGGAAATGAAAATCAAGTATTTGACCTTTGTATCTCACAAGTGGCTTAGTGTTACACTGTGGTGGTGCAGTAGCACCCTTTCATGCCACCATTCACACTTCATTTTTTTAATTTTACTTAAGCCTTCACATTAAGCCTAAATAGTTGTAATATTTTCTGACCATAACATGGCTGAAATTTGCATGAATTTACCAGGCTTAGAGCCAATCTGCCTGTTCTTAGCTCTTCATAGCATGAAGCATGTTAAATGTACATTTGCTCACAGCCGCCCATGTCTACTGCTTTGACATAAAAATGTGCTTTGGCAAGGCCAAATGAGAAGATAGTGAAATTGATTTTCACATTGAATTTCACACCCTTTCATCAGGCCCGGCCCTCATGGCTGGAACGCTTGTGATTTCAAAAGCACTTAACATACGCCAACCCCTTTGTTCGAGAAGCAAACTACTTCTGCGGAGACATCAATGCAAATAAAACCAACTAGCAGTGTGAAGGGAAACTCAAGCTCAAGAACAACCAAATTACCCGTAGTTAATACGTCTTCATTACAATTCTCTCTCTCTCTCTTTCTCTCTCTCTCTGTCTGTCTCTCTCTCTCTTCTTTCCAGCATACCAAAGATTCTCAGCGCTAATGATTTTCTGGGTATTAAAGAGGCACCCACTGCTGTCACTCTGGATATGAAACAAGAAAACAGATTATTGTCGAGATCACCCACTGTGAACACCCAAATGATACTTAAAAAATAATGATGTTCTTAACCATACTCATTAACAGCACAGCGCAGGAAAGAACAATACTCTCCTCCAGGAAAGCCAAACAGATTTCAAATTAGAGCATAAAGCAGAGAGGCAATCAGTTTGGAAAAACACAGAGAATGGAAACAAAGCAGACAGTGTGGTGATATGCTGTTCCCACGCACTGGGATTTGTGTACACTAGCAGTGGTTAAAAGTTCCCGAACATTTGGTCATGGTTATTGGTGTAAACTCTGCCTTTGTTTTTAATCATTGCTAAGGCTTGAAAGACAACTGAAAAAATAATCTTGTACAGAAACTGAAACAAATGCCTACAACCTCCTATCTGCATAATGTCCGTGTAGCCGAGCACATCAAATCATAATGCTAATTGTTGTTACCCTGCTGTTTTTCACTTCAAACGCATTCTGTATACGTACTATATATATCAATATGCTGAACATCTGTTACTTTTTTCCTGCTAAAATAATTGAAACCATAAGGTAAGAACAGAAAGAGGTTGTTTTTGTAAATCGAGGGGGGGGGCATGTGATGACATTTTTATATGCCTACTCAAAAACTAAGTTTAGGGCTCACAGTTTGTCCATCGCAACAAGTTTCCAGTGAATAACTGATGCCTAATCTCCATTACATAGGAGAACTATTTGAATGTTGCCCTATAAAGAGACAGTAAAGGAAGTCCAATGTTCCATAACTCAACCCTTGTCATGGTGCACTTTCCTGAATAGGACAAGGGAGACACAGTGGGATTGTTCAGTTCTTGCCAAGCCAAAACGATTCTTTGTCAGCCAGGCATAAATAACATAGTGTTGATTGTTCTGTCAAAGTTAATCTGACAGCTCGGGGAAGCAGTCATTTATCTAATGACAGAGTTTCTATGACGACAATCGATCCTTCTGCAGCCTTGGGTGTGTGCATGTATTTGTGTGTTTGTGTGCGGTGGCGGTGGCAGTGGCGGTGGCGGTGGCGGTGGGGGAGATGGTGGGGTCAATATTCTTGTGACATCAACATGTGTGCTGTGGTGCCAGGCTTTATCCTTTCTTAAAGACATACATAAGTGAAGT
>JAPQRN010000016.1:10601621-10612246 GCA_037367275.1 Coranthus polyacanthus | reverse complement strand
TTGGTAGAAGTAGTCAAATCAGACTAAAAGTCTGTTTTTTACTATTAATATCACTGCTGCTTTAATGTGTGTGTTGCATTAGGTGCGGTGGCGGGGGCTGCGGGGGTGGCGGTGGCGGTGGGGGAGATGGTGGGGTATGGGGGAGTGGAGGGAGGGAGGGATGGAGGGAGGGGTGAAGCATTTGGTTTAAACACAACACAGTAATTCAGGTACAGAGAACAGAGATGCTTTGTCCATGAAGGTCTTAGACTCCTAGAGTCTAGATTCTTCAGCTACCACAAAGTTTTCAGTGTGCATTATTTGCTCATATTCTTAAGCAGCAGAATGCACAATATGTGAAATTTACTCAGATTCACCCAATGTAATGTGAAATTATTACCCAACACTACAATGCCTGCATTCACTGAGAGAAAGCAATATTAATTCAAGAGTAAAAATGTAGCATGTATTTTTCCATAACTTTGTGAAACATCTTCATTCTTAGATTTTTTTTTTATAAAGCAGGTAGGTTTAATGTTGCAAGGTCATGCCGCTCCTTTAAATCCTTATAAAGGCTTTGAAAAATTTGAGGAAAGTTGGGCAATAAAAAATTCCTGGCAATTATCACATTTAAAGGGATAAGAATATAAATAAAATTGTACCTAATCTATTACACATGCACCAGATATGCTGAATAATATTTAATATCATCCCAGTACTATGAAAGCATATTTTGACCATGATAAGATTACTAATATATTTTGCACCCATACAAAGATTGTTTGTTATTGTGTAATATATTTTATTCTTACTGAGCAATAGTGAATGAATAATGGTCCTCAATTGTAATGGGCACTTTACACTCCTCTCTCAGTCTTAGTCCCATTTTTCACTTACAGCAGTCTTAAAAATGTTCTTTGAATAGTAATAATAAAAAAAAAGGATTGGCGACATTTTTGCAGTTTTGGAAGGGGGGGGGGGGATCAGCTCATATATATTTCAGTACTCATCTATAAACGGAGTCAAAAATATCTTTTCTCTCAGACTCTCCAAAACACTTAACTAAATTCTTGCTGTTACATTCTCATTGCACTACCATGGCTGTGTGGTTTTCAGTACTGGAGAACAGGGAGAGAATAGATTGGACTATTCTTGGAAAAGTGTCCTTGGATACCTATGTTATCAAAGAATTGCATTTGATATAATTCGTCTTTTCCTTAGAGTCCTCTCTTGGACTTATTACTTTTCTCCAGAGAAAATTAATGACAGCTACAGAAAGCACACATGCCTTTCTGATGATATACTCTATATCTCTCATAATGAAATGCATTGCTATTGCAAGGAATGCTGAACATTGTCAAATGTATTTTGGATTATAATGAGCTGAAGGACATTGTGGAGCACTGAATGACCCAGTAGCACTAGGCAATAGCTAGCATTGGAGGAATTAAAATATTTTCTTGACAGAAGTTGCATCTGCTTAGCTCTGTCAGTACTTTAAACATCCTATTATTCCATCCATTTAAATTCAAAAACTGTGCCATTGTTGCAACCTGTTTTGTTTCTTTATGGAATGAGAAAATTAAGAAAGACTCACTATCTGTGTCTGCTTTAGCTAATGTCCAAGTGTCCTGATACCTTGACAGAATGTCTCAAATAGAGTACGTGCTGGAAAAAAAAAAGAGGACTAAAAAAAGAGGAAGACAGAACCTTGACAAATATCATCCATAACATTAAAATGGCCCCTATTGTCATTACGGACAGAGAGATTAAATTCATCTCATCAGACGCAAGTATGACAGGTGCCTCAATAGGCTGATGCCAAGCGGCAAGCCTAGAAGATTAGCAGGGCACTGATATCATTATTTCCGCCTATCAGGGATTCAGCAGGGAGGCAATTGTAATTTCTAGGCTTATTAGTCCACACTCGGAAGAGAGAAAGCCCAGCGATAAAGCCGACTGTGACAGCCGGGCATTCCAGCAGCAAGTACTGTCACTGTGACACTGACCAAATGCCAGTGTGCCTCTGTCCCTGTAATCCTGCCTAATGGAGGTTAACACACAATACAAAGAGGTCCTCATCAATGATCACAACAATCCACACATTTGCATTTTTAAGTTATAAGAGTGGTCGCAGAGAAAATAAAAATTAGGGAGGCGGTTGCTTGTGGAAATGAAGAGGAATGAGAGAAGGAGGGAGGGAGAATTTACTGCGAGCACAGGCACATACAAATTCATGCACACACAAACACACGTACACATCAAGTGTATTTTAAAGTTGTGTGGAGAAGTGGAGCAGCAATCTTGAGGGTGGCAGGCAGATCCACTTGGCAATTCGAGACATCTGCCTCTACAGCTTGGGCAGCCTGTGCCAACGCCGGCCCCTGGAGAGAGCCCTGTTCCCAGCACACTAAAGCCCAGAAGTGTTTGTCGAGCCTAATAAATATTGCACAGCGCTTCCTCTTAATCTCATTAATGTTTGTGCATGTCTGTTGGTGGCTGTAGATATAAACAAGGGATGAGCATTAAGCCCTTTAAAAAAAAAAAAGACAGCAGTCATCGACGCCACCGGCCTCCTCCCTAGATATACAACTTTGGTCGGCTTCTTTTAAGCCAGTGAGACGCAGAGCAACTGAAAGACTTAAAGCACAGACGCGTTACTATCTGCTCCATAACACCTGAGTTCATCCCCAGTTAGATTTACAAATGCCAGGCATAGGACTGGGGTGCTGTCATATTTGGGCCAGATGAAGATATCTGCAGCACTGTTTGGCAACATGTCGCCTTAATTATGCCTAATTTGTAGACCAAATAGCCGCTTATCACTCCCACTGTCTGTGACAGCTTAATAATCTCTAACCCCAGTGTGGGTGTGTGTGTGAGAGCGAGCCGGGGAGCGTGACCAGGACCTTAATATGATTTGTGTGTTTTGGTGTCATGGTTTAACAGTTTTATACGTCGACCCAGTGATAAGTATCATGTTATTAGGGAGTTACATATTTGACTTTATTTTTCTCAAAGGAAGCCACATTGTGACCGATTGTATTACAATAATGGCATTAATCAGGGTCTCCTGGGAGGAGGAGGGAGGTGATTTGCATTGCAGCAGCTGACAGTTCTCTGTTCCTATCTTTGTATGCAGAGTAGATTCGCAGTGTACGCTTCAGTAAAGGTTACCTTGTAGGAAAAATAGAAGCAAGCTGAAGGGTTTGGAGCACCTTTTTTCAAACTACAAAATGTCATTGTAGCCCTGTGTGATGGCATATAGTCAAAAGGGGCTGGTGATTGCTTCGGAAATCATTCAGCGTTGTCTTTTCCTCTCTTGATGCATTCCTTCTGTCTCCTCTGTTTCTAGTGTGATTGTGTATGTGTCTGTGTTTGTGTGTGTGTGTGTGTGTAACATAAGGAGGGGGTATGAGAATGGAAGCAGTAGTGGGCGAGAGGGCCCTGATGGCCCTGCAATGAAATCTGCCTGAGCTTACCTCTACCAGCTGCAATTATCATTAAGCCTCCAATGGAACTGGTCCACTCCAGAGACACCTAAAAGCCGCCGTAGACCCACACATAATATTGTATTAAATGGGACCAAAAAAATCAATACACAATGCAAATGAAAAGCAGGGGAGTAGGATCCACTCAGTATGCATATTTCCTGTCAAGTACACTTTCTGACCCGCTGAACGCCGTTCGCGGCGGAACTCAGTACTTTTGAAAATTACTGATGATCTCTTGTTATGAGCCCCTATCTGCCTGCCTGGCACTATTTGTGATACGCTTGTCTAGCCGTGTGTGCTGAAAAACCCGTTCGCTTCCTCACTGAATTAAAGAGTTTGTCCATGAACTGAGGAGAATGTGTTGCTTGTGTCCTTTTTGTACACAGTAAATGGAAATGTTGATAAATACCTCCTCCCATGAAGCACTTGTTTTGTGGCGGCTGTGTGCGGCGCATAACAGCACAAGAGAGCTAATTATGAGAAGGATGAGCTGGGGTAAGGAGCAGGGTGGGCAGCTACTTATTTTGCCGCCTTTCTTTCTATTGTGCGGAGATATTATTTCTGCGATGTAAACATTGTGCTTTGTGTGTGTTTGTCTGTCCGTATGTGTACGTGCGCATCACTGGAGGGTGCATACAGTACATGGAAGAAATGCTCTAGCAGGAAGGAAGGAAACCTCTGAATGCATGTGCTCTGTCAGTGCAAACAGATAAGTGCTTATCATATACCTGTAGCCAGGAGGTCATAGCCAATATAGCCAAGCAATTCCTCCAAGCCCACTTCCCCCGGTTGAATTTGCAATCTTAACTGGTAGGGTGGTCTCTTCTATTGTGAACAGGGCACACACTGGGTTGTCAAGGTATTCTCTCAGAGGCCCACATTCACTCTGTCCCATAGAGGCGGTTTATGCTCTCTCTCTCAGCCTCTCTCTCTTGTACACTTTTTTTTTTGGCTTACTCTGGAATCGTTTTCATTTAAATTTTGATCTGCATGTTATTTACAGTAATGGCATTTTCTGTATCACAAATCCCACACGTTAGTATTTTACATATACATAATAATTATGTACACATTCATTATTAAAAGAAATACATTTTAACCTATTTTGATGTCCCCAAGACAAACAACGGATGACATATTTTACTGCAATGTTTATTTTAATATGTTTAAAGTTATATCTGTCCTGCAAACCTCTAAAATTATGAAAAAGCCCAAAAACTCTTGCCACCCTGATATTTTTTTGTTATTTTGGTTATAAATGACTTTTCCTGCTAACTGCAGCCTTTTTTTCATTTGTCTTTGCCATACAATTCTCTTTAAAAAAAATTCTTCACAGATACTTATATAACTATGATATTTTAATATATTTAAAGCTAGCTGATGACTGTTTTAGTTCTTTGTCAAATGCTAAAATGTGAACAAATGTCTTCAAATCTTCACACCTAAATTTGAACTTTTTTTCAATTCATAACAGCATCTAACTATATTATTTGCATTATTTTATTCAGTTTTATTCTCAATTTCACTACTTGCTGGAGCCTTTTCTTTAATGGTTGTTGTGTCTGTGGTTTTGTTTCCTCTCTAAAACACTTTGTAACATTATTTCGAAAGATGCTATATAAACATTGTTATTAAATAATATTATTAACATATTGACAAAAATGATCGTTACTTCAAAAGATCTGGTTTTCAGAAAGTTAATATAAAATGTTGAAATTATATTGAAAATTAAATTATCACCTCACTCTATTATTCTCTTTCGACAATAGAAATAAGCTGCAGTATTTTAGCATTTGATGACTGCAGAAAAGAGATGAGCTGTTATCTAATTAGCCCCCAGCTAACATGCTTGTAAATAGGGACTTTACACGTGAACAATATTAGACACACTCACTGACGTGGTCTTTCATTTTATCCCTCCTGCGTTTTTTCTCATACTTTCCTGTTTTTCAACCGATCCTCGGTGGTGTAGAACATTTGTGGATTTGTTTTAGGTCAATGGTTATGATGTGAACTCATTATAGGAAAGGTCAGACCCATACATAAATATATACTAGGCTGCCGCAAGCGTGGCCTGTCTCAGAGAAGGATCTCGGGATACTTAAAGGACTTCGCCCTGGGAAGAGAGAAGGGCAGACCTCACAGGAGGTTCACAGGAGCTGACTGTCTGTCTCCACCAGTCAGCCAATCCTGTGTCTCAGTTCACTGATTATGCACACTTCCCAGACCGTAGTGAAGATACTCCACAGGGAAAGAGGCAAAGAAGCAGGGTTTTTATACGTTGTCGTGTCTAAATAATGATGTTGGAGCTATGAACGGGGATTGCCTGCTATTCCCCTTGGAGTTTTGGTTCATGGCCTTTCGCATCTCTGGTTAAAACTCCTGTCTCTAATGACCCATGTCAAAGGCTACCCTGCACTGCAGTAATGACATATTATACCTCATCACTTAGACCCCACACTGACAATTATAATCATATATATAACTTTGGTGGCTGCAAGAACGGGCCACTGTTATGACAAATTGATATGGTGATGAGAGACACAGAGGTAGGAGAAGGATCTGGGTAGAGGAACAGACAAGGAGGCCAAGAGCAAGGGAATATGTCCAAGCATGGAGCACAGCAATGAGGGATGAGTGAAGACACGTTGTGAAGAATTGCAGTATCAGTGTTCCTTACACAGGGCTTCATTCTTCACCCAAGTTATTGTTCATTCACCTCCTCGCCCCTTAAAGAGTCATATCCTGCCCTGTTTGGCTAAAGAACACTTTCTGCCTGTATGGGCCCTGTCACTCCCCTCTTGTTTCTTACAATGGGGGGGTTTTAAGCTGCCACGCTAGATGTGTAAAACCCTTCCCTCTCTGATGGGGCTGGAGCAGGGACCACCAGCATACTTGGCCCCTTTGCCCCATGATGCACCCAAAACAAAAGTGCATTGAGAGTCTCCCCAGTTTTTGTTCGTCAACCTCGAGGTACCAACACCCACAAGGCACTGGACCCACTTCCTGTGCTGCGCTTTGCTGTATATTTATTACCGCGCTTTGTCAATAACATGTCCTCCAAGCTTTAAGATGGATGTTTGCTGAATGAGTTAACCTTGTGTATATTTGACAGTGGATATTGGTGGTCTGCCTCTTTAGGACTGACTTGGCACAAAGAAAGGTTTTGTTCATGATTTTCTGTCTTATCCTTGTGTTCTTCTTGTTCTTCTTTGTTTCTTTGTCTCCATCTCTTTTCCTAGAAGAAAAATACCCTTAAGGGCAGGCTTTTCATTGCCATCTTTTTATTCCCTTTTTTCCACTATTTTTATACTTCCACAATATCTCCCTATAGCCCCGGTTCCCAGTTTCTATTCTCAGCCCAGCTTCCATGCCCCAGCACTGCCTGTCCTGCAGCAGATTTAGCCTTTGTTGGCTAGTGTTAATAGGATTAAAATGGGTTACTAGCTCAATCACTGAGAGCTTCAAACTATCCCTAAATGTAAGTATCTCATGGGGGTCGGGGAGCATTGTGGTTCTGTCTTTCCCCCCTCTGGCAGCCCTCCTGATCGAAGGAGAAACCCCAGGCCTGATGGGGGTGGCAAAGGTTTGGCCTCCAGGAAAATCCGCAGGATTATGTCAGCACTCATTACAATGTACACAAAGACCACAGGATCAGTAGGAGCACAAACGGAGCAGTTAAGTCAAATAGGGTGGGCCATGGGATTCTCCGCTTCCACCCTGACATTGATTAGCCTTTGTGCTCCGTGACTCCCCACATTCAGGCTCCAGCCGCTGGGTTACTGATAGCAATGTCTGAAGTTAGGGCTTGACTAGGTTTAATATGGGAAAGAATCACACTTTTCAGGCTTACTCTTATTTTTCAGTTTGGAATAAGTTTTTACCTCGTGCCATAAACTGCTCTTTTTAGGCTGATGTTTGCATCCAAAGTCACAGATTTTTACTAAGCAGACAAAAACAGTCAGACAGCTGGGATAAAATAAAATCAGCCTTGGCAAGATGGATAGTGGGTATAGAGCATTGTGCCCAGCACCCATACATAATTAGACAGTGGATGAGAATAGTAGGGGATCTATTGTGATAATGTGAGGTCACATCGCTCTTGAACATCCATGATAATGACCATATCCAATGAAGTTGTATCCATTAGGCATGCTGAAGTGTCCAGTACTGCATTCACACAGCCCTGAGACTCACACAATCACACGCATGCATATACCTCATTTGCATAGCGCTTAAACAAAAGTGAAAATAGATAATTAAAAAAATAAAGCACAATAAACAGCGGAACAGGATTAAAATTCTGCTTGTCATTAAAACCCCACAGATGCATCCTGGGTGGAGCATTTACGTGACTATAACAGTGTCACCCTCCAAGGCTGGGAACACAAGGGGCCAGCCAGCTATTAATGTTGTGTTCATTTAAATAGGTACTCAGGGGCGGTGTAACACCCTATGTTCTGCACACATTTTCATAGGAGACGATAACACTCTCATCCATTCACAGGCACATTCACACTTGAAGACACATAAATACAAATGATGTGAGTGCATACACACACGCATACATACACACAAGCACAATATCCTACCATCGTTGCACACACCATCATAGTCAATCAGTGTGCACAATTGTGTTACGCCATGCCAAATGGCCACATTCACTAGTGCTTGTGCATGCCAAAGAAAAGTTGATGTTCCAGCAGTGTGTTTTCGTCCAGTATGGAAGCTTCACTGCTAATGTCATAGAATATATAATAGAAATATAATGCAATCTCCATGTGACCGTATATTCGAGCTATTGCACAAATGTTGCATTGGCAATATGTCCTGGCCAAACAAGGAGAAGTGATTGAAGGGATTTTGTTTCCATTTCTGCTGCATCAGGTCATAAAACAATGCACTTGGTGTACACATAGAGCACACAGTGATTCCTGTTAAAGTAGCTTCTCAGTAAAAATTGCTGAGGTCCTTTAAGAATATTACAGACATATGAGTTTTCCCTCCACACATATCTGTTTATTTATTTACCTAGATTAGATCATAAAATCATAAAATTACCCTAAAATTGCTTTTTCAAGAATGCACACAGCATATATATATATATTGCCCCTATCCTCTCCTGTCAGCGTATTCATAAATGTTGCTGGAAATTTTCTTATTTTAGCAATCCTCCAGATAGCCAGAGCCCATTTCCATAGCTTTAAATAATGTCAATCTGGGCAAACCCTGGATTGAAGCCCCTGAGCCGGAAGGCACAATTTCTCCTTTGCCTACAGTCTGATAATTTTCGGAGCTATTGGCAACTTGGGAATTTTGCTGCCTTATCACTTGGGCTCAGCGAAGTTCACTGCCACTAATCGGTGCAGGGATCACTCATTCAAGGATTGCATGATCATGTTTTTTTCCAGGGCAGTGACAGCTGTCTGCACCAGAGCATTAGCAATGCAGATGAACCAGCCTAATAGGTTAATGCGTAACACACGAAAATTAGGTTTAATCCCCAAGCGAAATAATCTAACATTTACAAATTCCTTGATGTGGGAATAGAGACATTGCTTGTGACTCAATTAGGTGCAATGCGGATCAAAGCAAATTTACCTAGAGCGTGTGCCCTAGATCCCCACCACCAGACATGTGTATGTGTGCAAATGCGTGTGTGCATGTGACAGTGAGGGATATGGCAGTGTGCCTGTCCTCATAATGCTGCAGGCAAACCCAGGGCGGCAATAACATCATCATGACAGGACCTCTGCCTGCTTATTTATTCCCTTTACTTACCTCACTGCTCAAATAATGTCAATGCGCACATGCACACGGACATACACACCGTGACACACTGACACGTACACGCACACACACATTTGAAAATGAATAGCCTTAGCTGTGGAACCTGCAGAGAAGTGATAACTGAGATGGTGTGAGCAGCCTCCGTCACAGCAGCAGTGTTTTCAGTCTAATTGGAACTAAGTACCAGACACATGTGGGAGCAAATATATGTGGCGATTCATATGCATGTGGTCAGGTTGGGATATATTTCTTATTCAAATCTAAATTGAAGGGGGGTTGGCTGAATACATTCCAAATGTAGCACTAATGTTGGATTCTATCCTGCATCATGCCCTGTGATTACTATTAATAAGCTCCTGCCATGTGTACATCGGAGACCCTATACAGTGCCCTGCTGGAAATAGAGCATCAGGGTTGGTTGTGTATGTGTTTGCACACATGTGTGCGTGTATGTGTGTGTATCATTAACAGGGTGCAGCTGGCCATTAGAGTCTTAGGGTGGGTGTTGTTTTGCTCTCCTCCACACTGTGTTCCTGACGGTGTATTTGTAATGTGTTACTCTGACCACCAGCACTTTGTTAGAGGACAAAAACATTTCCTCATTGCCTCTTACACGAGTGTGTGTGAGTGAGGTCGAGACTGATTTCTCAAAGCAGGTAGGGAGTAATGAAAGACACACTCTAAGCCTTCACGAATTGGCAATCGAGAGAGGAGAGAAGACTTCAGAAATAAGCACTGTTTGGGGATGGGAAGCGTCAAAACGCACCAATTACTATCCCCAGACAGTTACCCATCCAAAAAAACACACACTGAAATCAATGAGGACACAAACTGAACAATCAGCTGCAACTAGCTATCAACAATGGAGTGGAATATGCAAAAATGCCAATTAAATGTGTTAGCATACGCACATTTTTTTGTATGATATCCCAACATCTGTGGCATTAGCTGTGGCTCTCTTTATGTAAAACAGAGACAGGGAAATGAATACGCAATCTACCACTGTGTTTTCATCATTAGTGCGCTCCAACTCACGGCTCTGCTGCCTCCCAAGCCGCCTGAGTGGGGAGCGAGAGGAACATTTGTGTGCCCTCGCTTGCCAAATTAATTCTTGTCTTGACATCTTAATTCTCAGTTCTTGTGTGTGGTCAAATCAGCCTACTATAGAAAAGCAATCAAGCAATTATTCCCAAATTATATTTGCCCAACACACACTGATTGGTTATTCTTTTCTTATTGAGTAAGCTCATTAATTCTGAGCAGCTTGCTTGTTATGCCTCTGCCATTACTCCTTTCCCCTCTCATCCCCTCTCTCTCTCTTTCTCTGTCTCTCACCCCCTGCTCTTCATCATGCACACTCAC
>JAPQRN010000016.1:10572323-10601521 GCA_037367275.1 Coranthus polyacanthus | reverse complement strand
ATATTTTTTGCACTCCCCCCCCCCCCCCCACACACACACACACTCCCCCACAATCCCCCCACCACCACCACCACCACACACACTTCCTTCTCTCTCCAACAGATGCACCCTATCTTCCAGCCCCAGCCTGCTGATGTTTTGGAGATGACATACACTACAAAAGCCCCATGATCTGTGGCATTGTCTAGTCGGCCAATTACTATTCCCATCTCTGATTAACTTTGATGTGGAACCTAATGAGATAAGGCAGCTTATCAAGGCAGCAGCTGATAGTGGTCTCATTTATTCCTGTGCCTGGCACCCAAGTAAGTGACAAAAACTAATGAGGAGGAGTTTGTATGTAAGCTCAGGTCTAAGGGAAGTGCAAAATTGTTCATCTGCAGTTCATCAGCTCCTGCCTGAAATGGCCTCGGCGTCGTCAGCGTGCAGCGCCGAGACACTCCACATAACAGCACAGTGTCTCACTGTAGAACAAGAGCCACCGAGTTTGTCTGTCTCTCTCTCCTCCTCCTCTCTCCAGCATCTTTCTCTTAACAGCTCCTTTTCTGTTCTCCAGGCTCTAATGGTGCAGCTAATTGCTCAGGTTGTTTAGCTGTGAGGAATGTAGGAGTGCAAGCTGTTCCCTTTGCCTGATCTGCAAGAGGTGAAACCTTAATTTTCCACTTCTGCCATCTGTGTCTATTTTTATTTTCTTGCCTGTGTGAGTTTGTGTCTTTGTAATTTTCTCTCCACAACTTGAATCACAGAGAATATGGCCTTCTGTGTTTGTGTTATTTTGTCATTGATTTAAAACAACATTCATAGTTACCTTTTTTTTTTTTTTGAATTGTATGATTTTGAAATTTAAATGTAAAATTAGACAGTGAGTTGCAAACTGAATTATGGGTTAGAGAAGTGGATTTTAAATACACCTAATTTGACATTGAATCAATAGCAATAAAGAGCTGGCAGCTGAGTAGAGGTAAAAATAGTTTCTTTTTCTTATTAAAATTAAAATGTGGTCGCTCTTCAATAGTTCCTGTTGTACTGCAGTGTAATAATTACTGCCTTTTAAAAGAGTGGTTAATATTTTCTTATCACTAGTACTACTACATTGCAATGAAACAGTCCTTTTAAATAATACTTTTGTTGTGAAGCAGCAGCAGCACATTCTTATAATGCGGTTGACGAGGGAAGAAAAAAAAATACCCTGAAGTGAATTGAACTGTGAATTCTCCTGCACGGACTGTGTGTAGAGAGGCAGGAAGTGTGTGCCTTTTGATTTGGAGTATAAAAGTAAATAATATTTGTACATCTAACACATACTCGAAGTGAATGAGCAGCCCCTGAATGTGTTTCTATGAGCAAGTGGAGAGCTCTACAGACTTTAAAGCCGGAGCCCAATTAAGCCTCGCCTCATCGGGAGAGGGAGAGGAGCTGAAAGCTGAATACATAAGATAATGCAGCCGCACTAAAGCAGCCAGCTCGCTCAGTGTAAAATTAGAGAGGGGAGAAAAAATCTTGATAAAGGGAGAAGAAAAAGCAGGGACAGACAGTAGGGGGAAGAAGAGGAAAAGAAGTTCCTTTGGGCCAATTTCCTTTGAAACTGTTTAACCAAATACAGCTATTCATATTCAACACAATTAATAGTGTCTCTTTCTTGTTCAGACAGCACATCATAACGGGCAGAGGGGAAGAGAGAGAAGAGGATTTCTTTCTCCCTCCAAATTGTAGCCAATTTAAGGACAAAGCGGTACCCTCTACTTCGCCAGAATAGGAGTCGCACTCATAAAAGAAGACTGACAGTCGACATCCAAATCTCATTCAAGGACGCAATTTCCAAATGCTAATCATAATCTGCAGATGTTGGCCACTGATACATCCATTAATTTATTTA
Organism: Coranthus polyacanthus; assembly: GCA_037367275.1. Lineage (NCBI taxonomy): Eukaryota > Metazoa > Chordata > Actinopteri > Kurtiformes > Apogonidae > Coranthus > Coranthus polyacanthus. The sequence goes on along the minus strand of JAPQRN010000016.1, from coordinate 10,599,645 downwards.
TTTTGGAAGCACGTCTGTGCCCATTTGGACGGCCTGTGAAATTTGAAACAAAGAGGGAAAATCCCTTCTTTTTGAGGCATGTTGAACAGTGTGCAAGACCAACCGCAACATGGACATCTGCACCATCTTCAGATGGGATGTGTTAGCCAACACACACACACACAGTCAGTCATGTGCATGCACTGATGCTCAGTAAAGCACATGCACAGAGGGAAATACAGAGACAGATTCAAATACACACCCATCTACCTCCTTTTTTTTTTTTTTTACTTGTCTTGCTCTCTCTTTCTCTCCGGGTCATTTTAGAGTACCTCAGATGTGTCATCAGACATTGGTTTCCATCTGAACCTCAGGGAAAAGAGAAATACTTGACAGAAAGATATATAAAAAGAGGACACTCTGAATTTTTGACATTCTTTGCACAGCTGCTTCAAAATGAGTACGATGGAGAGGCAAGGAAAAGCAACTCCAAGACGTGTTTTTGTTTATTTGCTGCCTTTTCTCCCTTTCCTCTTTCAGGGAGACGGAGGCAAGCGCGAGGCCACAACTCACTCATCCTTGTATAGAGGGACTCAGTGCAGGGCCATGAAAGAGAAATAGACTTGGCTAAATGAATTCTGGGATCTGTTCTATTCAGCTGTACTCAAAAGGATAACCCCTTTTTTTTCCTTTTAGATACCAAATGCAAGGTGAAACTCAGCTCAGCTTGTCAATTAGGTTGCATTAAATATGCTGCTTCCTTTGAAAGGTAAATAGATATATTGTAACTGTAGCTGCTCACTAGTAATTAGATTTACTGAAATCATGGCTCGTGTTGAATCAGTCAGCTGTGTGTGTTGATGTGTCCTTTTAGATTTGAATTTTCCCGGCTTACCAACTTTACCATGCTTTCTTTTTCTACATTTTTCTATCTTACTCTTGTTTTTTTAATGTATTTGGACATTCTATTCCTATTTAAATACATGAATAATTACCCTTGATAAGTAATAAATGAAAAACCATACATTTCTATCGGTGCTTACTGTCATTCTGCCACGTTTTAAGTAACATTCCATTTTAAATACGAATATTCAAAGTACACTTGAATGAGTGTGTTGACCTCAAGTCGTGACTGCAGTCATGCAGCCCTCTATCATCACTGACTGACTGGCTGCCACTCTGATGTGGCAGAGCCTATCCTGACTCAGTGGGGCTAATACTTGAGAACAAAAGCCACTCATTGAGGTACCACTAGTGGAATTATATTCTGTCACTATTTGTAATATTTCATGGTGGCTTGGAAGTGCTGTATAGATGCTTGTTTCCTTTGAAGCATGTCTCTGGACGTTTCCAGAGCCACTCTTTTGGCTCCTGGCTCTCTTTGTTGACTTTGTCCTGCCTCTCCCCAATAAACAATCCTCCCAGCTGATAGCATGCCAGGTTCTGTTTGAAACAATCAGTGCTCGTGCCCTTCTTAAGCATGCCAGGCCAATCAAAGGCAGGGGAGACAAACAGAGCTGTGCAGCTGTCCTCTGAACAAAATGAAGCACTTCCGGGGCCAATGAGAAAGACCAAGGCACTGGGTGCTCCCTAAATGGACCATTGTACGCTCAGATTTAAAAAGCTTCACGATCACACAGCACCTAATTGTGGGCTGTGTGACACCCCACTTCCCATACCTATAAATCACATATTTACGTTCACTATGCCCTCCCAAACCTTTTTCTTTATTCATTCACTCTGGCCCTCTCCTGGTCCTGGTGAGACTTGTATTCTTCGGGGATGAAGAAAAGACCCACCCTGATAGAAATGGATGGAATGGCTCCAGTACCCCCACCCACCCCTTTTTCCAGTCAGCAGCATGTCTAGCCATCAAAACACTCAACATGCCACAGCAGTCTGACTGGGTGCTGAAAGCGGGTCTGCATTTTAATATTCTGTGCACCAATTCATTAACATTCTATTGGAGCATACAATAGAGACTGGAGAGGCTCTGACCCTGCAGTTCCCCCGATCAAGGTCAGTAACTAAGAAAATAAAATCTGAATTGCATCCTGGCACACAATTGGCTCCTCCAGCCCTGCCATATCCCCGTTAAAGAAAATAAAATTACCCCCCTCCCCTCTAACATGATGAGCGTATTCATTGTGTTCTCAATAGGGGGACTTTGGAATGAAAAGACTGCGCATCAAAAGTAAAAAATTATTTTGATCTGACAACATGAAAAGAAATTCATCTACAGGACAAGCATTTGGCAAAGTACTCCTGGCATTAATGTGACCCATGTAAATTATAGGTTTGTTAAGGTTTAATTTTGTTTAGCTTTCAACATGCCCTTGCACAAATGCACAAATGCTTGCGCACACACAGGGGTCTGAAAAGGTGCTCACAAAAGCTAGTAGTAGTTGTAGTTCACCCCAGAAACTTTACAACCCATGCCAACTACGCTGTGCTCTAAAAGGTCACTATAACTATTTACATCCCTGCATGATATGGACACACACATATATAGCCAAGAGAATAAGTCTAACTGAGCAGTCGATTATGTGATTGGGTGCTGTGACAAAGGGTAAGCATGTTGCTAACACGTTCCCTGTCAGTAGAGGGGCTATATGTGGGCAGACACAAAGCCTCATTAAAATACATACAGAGCCGGTGCTGCTCCAGTGGGTGGGAAAGATGCTCCATCAAGATGTCGTTACAACAAGACTATCTCCACCCACTGGCATGTATCTCCCTCACACTGTCCTCCCCCATGCCTGGACAGCACAATGGCAGGCTCCTTTATAGCCAGTGTGGGCCATTCCCTCCATTCCCTGCGAGGTCAGGGCCTAATCCTTGGGGAGTTCTCACATTGTGTTTTAGCGAACTAGGGTCAAACTGTTTGAAATGAGGGGGTTTAGTTAAACATCTATTAGGCAGGCCTAGTGTGTTGGGGTGCGCTTGATTTATGTGCAAAGCTGTTGTGCTCAGCTGTCCTGATTCTCTGCAGCGTATTGGGCTGCATGTTCCACAAGTCCTGTGTGTGTCACTTTGAACAAAAAGTCCCAAGGCAGGCGTCACTTTAAATAATACTCTCTGACCCAGTGTTCACCCTCAACACATGTCCACCTACACATACGACGTGTCTTCCACAAGAATCGAGTGACTATGTTGCAGAATAGTTCACATGTCTGTCATCTTCTTTGCCACTGAGAGGCGCTGTGCTGGGCAAGGGTTAGCAAAAGAAAAAAAAAATTAGAGAATAAAAGTTGAAAGTGTAGCTGTGTTGTCAGCAGTGCCATGTAGGCCAACTGCCCTGTTAGTGAGGCTGACATTCAAAGAGAGTCAGGATGCCGACAACAATCCCACAACCTCCTGCTGAGAGAAGACATTTCGCATGGTGGCCGAGTGCTTTGATACAGCTCTTGTGATCCTCGCTGGCATGGCTTTGAGAAAGCACACACACAACACAGAGCCCAGGCCATCACCATTATATACCATTTGAACACAGAGCTTTTTATTTATTCTGGAATTTTCCATTATTATTGTCATGAAATCGCCCTGTTTCAGCTGTGCATTAACCACATGTTTGTATGGAAATTTGGCTTATTTGATGCACTGTTTATGGCGTCTTTATGCCGACGTACATTTTCTCTGGTGTTCATTTGTGAAATAGTGTTTTTTATATCATCTGCAGAGGTACATGGAGGTGCTAAATACTCACAGAGAAATGACTACCTCGTTGAAAGTGGCCACTTTACATAACTAAATAGAAAATAATTAAAATATGCCACTGTTCTCATGCCACCCATTAATAGCAAGACTGTCTCTGTAATTGCAAAATGTGACTGCAAGCAATAAGCAGTAATGCAGGTTAGTGAATATACAACCCACTTTTAAGACTAAAGGCAAACAGGCCCCACTAATTACTGAGGTACTATGCAGTCATTTTCTGTGCAAGGGTTAGTGAATGGTTGCCTATTACTTCACTCTCCCTGCACCAAATGCTTAAGATAATGACCAGTTACTAATTGGTGCTTATACCTTATATCAGTTTGTGCCGAATATAATTGCAGCTATTATGTACTAAATAATCATTGGAATTAGCATCTTTTAGCAAAAAACATGCTAAATAGAAGTGTGGAGCTTTTTCCAGGAAGAGGTCTCAGTGTCGATGCACCACCGGTTGATTCATCATTAGCTAGAGGGTTCAGGGCAGAGGGAATGCCTTTCCTATCATATTGTGGTGTCAGTGCATCTTCTGCACAAGCTAATGGAGGCACTGATGTAGCACATTTACTGTGCACAGTGTTGTGTGTTTGCGTGTGTGCCTTTTTCAGTAGCATATAAAGGATATGTGTGTGCTTAATGTGTTTGTGTGTGCGTGTGCCCAACATGATGTGCACGGGGGAAGAGAGGGAGGTCTATATTCTATGCAGATCACGCTCCCCATGCTTCAGCAGCTCCTCCTTTGTGTTGGCCCTTCCGTCAGCTGTTGACTTCCTAAGTGTCTCAGACAGCCGTGTTTCTGTCTGCGCCTCTGTCCACTGCCTTGTCCCGTTCACATTTCTGAAGTCCGCTGACTGCTAATGGCCGTGTTCAGACAAAGAGCCCACTCTGTGGCCACTCTGCAGGGCCAGGCCGGGGTCCAGTGACAACCACGAGGGGGGGTCCAGGGAGGAGACGTAGAGAGGGCTAGGTTTGGGAAAAGGGAGGGCTGAAGCTGGGGAGAGCACCCGGCACTGCCTGCCTCTCTACACTCATGTCACGCTTGTGTGACAACCACTCCTCTGTGCTTGTTTGAACTGTCCTTCCCAATTAGCACTAATAAGTCACTCTGTAAGGATGAGCAAGCATAGTGTGCCCAATCACCCCCAGTTTGCATTCACATAAACAGATTTGCACACAAAACACAAACACACACATGCTCTCTTCCCCCCTGAAGCTTAGCAGCCCATGAAAATCCCAGGAGCACAACCCCGCTAATAGACAGAGAAAGCCCAAAAGCATCTCGTTCCCAGCAAACAAGTGCCAGTAAAGTGGCAAATTAATGACAAGTCGTTTGAGGGGTTTGCCCAAGAATAATTTTACTCTGGCGTCTCACTACCACTGAAGAATTGATTAGATCCCTGCTCAATCAAAGTGCCTGAATCAATAAAGAGCGGAGCAGGCATGCTCCAGCCCAATTTATTCACAGCATCACTCTAACGTAAGAGTCACAGAGAAAAACAGGGAGAGAGATTGTCTCTGACAGGTGACAATGTAAAGGCCTCTCTGAAACTAAAAACCAGTATTGATTGCAGAAAAGCAGGTGTGCACCAATTCATGCCATTGCACTGCTGTTACTTTAATGCATTAGCTTGAATGCCTTCCAGGCTGTAGTCAAGGATGAAAAATGCATTGTTTCTTTAAATTACTTACTTATAAATATTATGGTTATAAACTGTGACGCATTGAGGAAATGATTACGGTTGTTTAGTTTCATGACACATTTCAGCTGTAAGAACAGACACATGCAGTATAGGGAAGAAAAGTAAAGAACTCTGGAATAATGACTTTACTTGTGTTTTCTCAAAGTAGAGACTGGAGGACTTAGTCAAGCTCGGCTGTGCTCGCCTGTTTATTGTTGCCTGCTTGTTTATTGTCATGCAGAAAGCAGAGGAGGTATTAAAGGCAGATTTCGCCCTTATTTTAAAATGTGGTGCTGAAGATTAGAGCGCTTGCCAAACACTGTGGAAACACTTAATTGATTTCCTTTGGACTGTTTACCTCTACTGTAGCCCTCCTAGAGCCCAGCACTCGCTCACACACATGCACACACAAACACACACACGTAGAGTACAACCCTGGCCCCATTGACGCCAACACAGGCCTGCCAAGAGCCTCATTAGTATTCACAGCAGTGGCATTTGCCAGCCTGAGCGTTGCCGTGGTGATGCTGCCCACACAAGTGATGATAAATGGTGCTTTCAGCTTCTCTGCCTTCCATAGAGCAGAGCAGGGAGCTGAGGAGTTGCTGGCTAGGACCCAGCTACAGCCATGGCTAGCAAGGCCTCATCCTAACGGGCAACTGACGCATGACTACACAAGCCCGGGGCTGCTTGAAGGCTTTGGGTGCAGGGGAGTGGTGGGTAAGAGGGGTTTGGTGCCGTATGGGTTGTGTGTGTGGATATGGAGAAAAGAGATTTAGTTTCCACTATCTGTGTGTGTGTGTGTGTGTGTGTGTGTGTGTGTGCGTGTGTGTGTGTGCGCGCGCGCGTGTGCACACAGAAGAGGAGGAGGAGGCGAGGGAAGAAGTGTGTGCTTGAACTTGTTATTGTTGGCTGAAAAAGTGATGTCAGCTTCAGTGTTGCTCGAGTGTGTTTTGTTCCCTGTATTTTTCATTTATGTGATAATCTGATCACAAGTCAGTGATAGAAAATATCTGATTAAACATTTTATGTATCTCTCAGAAATGTACTTTGAAATTGTTGGCTCCTGTGTAAATAAATATTGCACCAACAAACCTGAATTAAATGTTTTTTTTAAATGTTATTAGTGCTTACCAATCTACAGGGAAATACAGTTCATTTTATAAAATTGCAAGTGTTTTCATTTTTGTAAAGGCTGTCTTAATTCACTTGTGACGGAGTAGCTTGAAGTGTCCCTTATATTTCTATTTCACAATTAGCTAAGACATTGTCACAATAAACCCCTCTTTAATTTAAAAATCACACAATTTACGTTAAAGATTGCTTTGAAAAAAATCTGGTTTGATAGTACTTTGTATTTATTTAAAAATGTCAAACATTCATAAAAACAACATTTTCATTTTAAAAAATTCTAAAGAAAGTTTGTGAGCCTCAGTTTAAAAGAAAAAAAAAAACAAAACATAATTTTTCTAGTCTTGTTAAACCATGCATGATTAAATAACCGGACTCGTTTTACACTAAACACTAAAGCAAAAATAACTGATTTGTGCGTAACAAGAAATGTGTTTTAAACTAAGTACTCTTAACAAGGCAGTGAAACAGATTCAGCATCAAATGACTATTGAATCCACCCAGCAGGCTTATTCAGTTCCTCTCCTGTTTCTTTTACCGCAGGTGTCACAGCGAGGGTTGTTTGAGCCTTAAATCAGCGTAGACAAACAGAGGGTTAAGGTATCCAGCTACAGTTACCTTCCCCAGAGCCCACACATACAGATGTGTGAGCAATGGGGACGATGAGGCTGGGCTGAAATCCTCCTGATCCTAGTTAAATAGAGAAAGACTGTGTTATTCCCACATTATAGTACACCGATATGAAGCGCATTAAGGGCCTGGCTGATTTGAAATTACACCCTGTGCTATTAGAAATAGTGCGACAGAGATTGGCACAGTGTCTTTATTTGATGCAGTATGTTTAATGGTTATGTAAACTCTGTCTGCTTTATTTGAAGGGCATCCTTTTTATTTTGCCTTGTTAGGTTCTTCTTGTAAAAAAAACAAAAAAAACAAACAAACACGCAGCTATTATATTTTGGAAAAAGGTTGTGCAAAATATACGTAAGTCGTGGCATACACTTAATTTTTAATGAAAATATTTATCTTCAAGGCAGGAGGTTCAAAGGCAAATTATTTCGCACATTATGAAAATTAGGATAAACTACACAGAATATGTACATGTTGCGTGCATATTCTTGCATATTTTTATTATTTTATTCTATTTTACTTTATATCCTAAGGCTTTCCAGTTAAATCAATATTAAAGCCATTCTTCCAGCATCAATGTTTTACACAACCATACACAATTATTCTACTGTAGAGTTAACTCGCAGCTGGCATTTAGTATTATACAATCTTCTTACACAATCCTGCTATGATATTCATATCATGACCAAGTTACTCTCTTCATCTATTTTTTCTGAGTCTGTTAAATTCTAAACTGGGCAGTAAATATGTCTGATGAAATTACAATGAATCTTGCACAGACCATGAACACAGCCCTCCATGCTCGAACTTGGGGATGACCGCCCCTTCAAAAGATGGCCTGACCCTTCCAAAATCAAGCCTGATTACCCATCTCTAGGACACTAAGAAGCGCCCAACTTCAAAAGGAGAAGAGACAATCACGGGTTGGGTGGCATGGGGAGGGGGGTGTTCAGAAACCTCAGCCCTGTACTGTGGCGGTTTGGGCCAGACTGAACGGTCGCAGCCAGGGGGCTGGAGCTATTAAAAGATAAATGTATTTCTCTATTCCATTATTCATGATGGGAGAAGGTGGGGTGGGAGCAGGGAGCCGGAGGCTTAGCACAGCAGTGGATCCCTTCTCGGCCTCGTCAGGGCCAAGGCCCCCATTGCATCCGCTGCACCCACACCCTGATGAGTGGGGTGGGGGGAGAGCAGGCGACAACTGTGAGAAGAGAGAGGAAGATAAACAGATAATGCAACTGTATGTTTCCACACACACGACAAATGTTCTGATGTTTCAGCAACGAATGAACTGTTAATAGTAATTGCTGTAACACAGATTTGTAACCACTATATATAAATATATATTCTAAATATCTTTGTCAATGTCATGTTTCTGCAGTTTTCAAAATTTCAGTAGAAAGTGTTTTTTGAGTCTCACTTTCACTTCATGTTTGCCTCATGCACAGACGCACACACACAAACACACACACACACACACACACATCAGAAACCTGGAAGGAGCATCAGGCTGTTGTGCTGAATAACCTCTTAGATGCTGATTAAGTAAAGGGTTTGGGTAAATATTTTGGAGACATATTGGACTTCTATGCCGGGGTGAAAGGAAAAGTGAGCTTTTGTCCCACTCGTCTCTGATCTGCAAGAAAAGCAGATTAGGATGACCCCAGTGTCACTCATTTGGTGATGACTCAGTGTTGAGAAAAGCCAAACACACTGGAGAGAATGTCAGACAGCATCAACAGCTCGCAGACATTCACTGCTTTTTCTTACATACTGTATAATTCTTCTTCTTCTTCTCTTATAGTCAAAGGCAGAATTAAACCTTTTAAAACCTGTGTTAAGTATTTGAATGCTTAACGTGTAGAATTGTTTTCAATTTGGAATTTTGATTATATGAAGAATTCCTGAATTGCGTTTAATTCAACACAATGAATATTTTATTATTATATTTTTCATGTATAGGTCCAACAGCAAATGAGATTTTTGAAATTGGGGTAGATAGTTTGTTTAATTCAGCAAAAGCATTTATCTCACATGCCTCATGATGGGAGAAACTACATGTTCATGTTTTAACCAAATGTTTTCCAAATTGTTTTATAATTACCTATAATTGAACACACACTGTGCAGTTTTGTTGTTTCATGCCAGTATCTATTTTCTGCAGTAGGTAAAATTATACTGGTGTTATGTTTTTCTCAAAAATAACAATTAGTGTTTCCTCTGCTATTAATATAAACACATTTGCATGAAATATTTTGGGGAACAATCAAAAATTAAACAAAATGTTTGAATTCTATTTGAGAACTGTACCATCGCCGTTCAGAGACCAGTGATCCCAATTTTAAAATATCACAGATTGAGGTCAAGGCATGACAAAGCGTGCATCCATTCAATAGAAACACTCTCTCAAACCACCCAGTGTAGTTCACATGTCCATTAAAAAGTACTTTTCCCGCGGCACAAGTGGTCCCCATTGCTTATATTTAGAAATTTGGGGAACATTATACTGGCATAAAATGCACACCAGTGGTTGGGAGAAAAGACAAGCTCTATGACAGAGTGGAGGGTGGTCTGAACACATCAGTACTCATGACTCCATGCTGCGATCATTTGTTTCCAGACAAGAGGGCATAAGGGTGGGAAAAAAGACGGCCAGGAGATGTGGGAAGGGTGGTGAGGGGTGGGAGCCGCTGGTGCGATGTGTGTGCATGTGTGAGCGTGCACTTGGACAGATGAGTATGTTTTATCTGTCTCTGTGTACTTGTTTATGTGGATCGCTATTCATGTTTGCCACTTTACGCATTCTGGCTTGAATTAGACACAAGAGACAAAGGGCTTCATATTTGTGCTTGCATGTCAAGGATTACTTGTTCCATTGAATGTGTCCCCCCATTATCTGCTTATCACTCTCTGTGCTCTTTAATCTCTTTCTTGTCTCTTCTCAATGGCTTCCTCTCACTGTCTCCCCATCACAAATGTAGCCTTTCTCCCCTTCTATTTTTTAACACTTACAAAACTGAAAAGGCCTGGCCTGGTCTGGGCCACCTGGAAGCACCAGTGAAGCTTTCTCCCAGGCCTGGCTCCCTGCCACTAGCCAGCTGTAGCATTGTGAGTGGCCCATCTCAGTTAATTCCATGCATTGCAATTGTTGCCGGGCACTGTTTACAGCCACCTCCTACTCCGCCTGGGTAGCCTCTCCGATTGTCCTGGGGCCTCCCTTGTTTAATACTGTTTTGCAAGTTATTAAGCCCTGGAAGTCCATTAATCACAGTTCACGGGCTGTGTAAGCCCACACAAGGCAGGCAGAGGTGGGGGATGGGGAGGCACACTCGCTTTCCTCAATGGGCTTAGACGGTGGTCCATTCAGATCCCTAACGAGATCATTACCACTAACTAAATACAAACCTGACCCCACGACCTGCTGGGAAATTACGTAGAAGCTCCCTGGTGCAAGACATTAATATACACACCCCTCCTTTCCCTCCATCTCAACCCCTCCCGTTTTCCTGCACCAGTGCGTAAACGCCCACCCCCAAAGTCTCCCAATGCAACCCAACCCCACTCCCCTACCCCACCTCTTGTCCATTCTCACTTTCTTGCCAATGGACAGAAAACTAAACCTGTCATCAAAAGAGGCCTAATCACTGCTGTGATTGTGGTAAACCAAGCCTGACAGACATTTCACTGAGGCCTCAATGGCCACATCAGTGCCACCTCCCTATCCAGCCCCCCTTCTTTCTCTCTCTCTTTCTCTCAGCCCCTCGCTGTCTCTTTTTACCAGGCCCCTGGCCAATGAGCAACAAACACCCGGGGGCTTTTCAGATTACTTGACACACTGTGTCCACTTTTGGGAGGGAGACCACCTGGTAAGCTCATTTTAATACAAAACCAGTTCAGTCTCCTCTCTCTTTTTCCCTACTCCTCTAATTCCGACTCTCAAGCCAAGCTACCACCATGAATTCTGTCTAATCCAGTGACCCCCACAGAACATTCCTGGTTTTACACTCCTCGGAAGAGGCTGGATTTTGGAGGATTACATGCTTCCAGTTCTGTTTGGAGGCACCTGTGACTGGAGGTGGAAGGAAGGACCGACGATGACAGTGAAACACAGAAAGAGAGTGAGAAGGATTCCTTCTTTCCACTCAAACCTCCACTTTTTATTTTCACTTTTTGAGTCATGAGTATTCACCTAAAATATTGTTTACCTGAATCCTTTCTATTGTGGAACACCTTCCGAGCGACAGCATGGTTACTGTGTTCTTCGGAGGGGGTGTGGTGGGTTAAGAAGGGTGACAGAGTGGGAGTGAAGGATGTGGGTGGAAAGAGAGGTTGGTTGGGGGTTTGCACTGACTTTCACTTTAGCCCCTCAGCTTATGTTAAGATGTTGTCACTTTCACCATCTCAAGTGTTGCCACTTCAGATGCCGGAGCTTAGCATTTGCAGTGGGTTCTGGGGGGGTTGAGGGAGTGAGAGAGGGCAAGCGGGAGGAAGTCTGGGAAGATTTCCATTTAAAACAAGCACAACTTTGTTAGACTGTCACCTGACTACCACGGCACCCCCTTTTCAGTGTTTCCCAACTTCCTGTCTCTTCTTTGCTCCTTTCGTGTCTCCTTCTCTTTAGCTGCCTCTCTTCATCTTTCTCAAGAACTCTTTAAGGCGGTGTTTCCGCCCTCAATTCCTCTGCCAATGTGATGAATTGTATCGCACAGCCTTTTGAGTTTTGTGGGTAAGGCACTTAATTGTTTCAGCCTTTTTTTATTTTTTCCACCGTATCATGGCAGATGCTTATGCTGTGGGTGCAGTTGTAGATGTGCATATTTTAAATTAGGAGTAATATCCCCCACTTTAATCCATGATAAGATCTCAATTGTTCTATGATGTGAAATGGAGATGCAGCGACAACCGGGGCTGAATTAAATCGAAATCTTAATTTACCTGGATATTATCCTCCAGTGAAATATAATCACTCAGTGAATAACTGGGCACAGCAGCAAATTCTTAATTGACTTTTAATGAGTGTCATGGAACATACTGTAGGCTTCATTGTAGATGCATAGATTAGGAAAAGATAGTTCAGTAAGCTTAAAAAAGGAAAAATCTGAGCCAAAACATATCAAAATGACCACATGCAGATATACACACATACACATGTAAACACACTCACATTTTCAAATTATCCACTCTGGAAAACACAACTATAAATACAGAATTACACACAAAACCTCACAGCATAGGCTGGTTGTGGAGTGTCTACCTGGCGCTGCATTGATTGTTCCTCAACACTGACCAATTGTAAGCTCATAATGATGATCTCTGGCATGACAAGTGATTTTAACCTGCCTGTGGGCCGCCCCCGCACAGAGTCACAGATCAGCTGCCCCACGTAAACAAAAACATTAGGAGAGCGTTCCACATTTAAGAGCATGCTAATTACAGTCATTCCCATGTGAAGTACTTTCTGCTGCAATTTGCTCAGATCACCAAACCTCCAATCCCTCTCATGTAAACAAATAAACTCTCACGCAACAAAGAGATAAAGCAAATAATAAAATAGACACTGGCGCTATCGGAACTCGCTGGGGGCACTGTGTTTGAAGTAGGCTTCAAATAGTATCATACTACTCTACAGTGTTGAGTCCTAGCGTTGTGCACATCCCCAGTGAGGAATAATTACAAGGGTTGTTGATGTGCTCAGGAAAACAAATAATTTACTTTGGAATGGCAGGATGGGGGGTTATAATTCCAGTGCAGGGAAAGAAAGAAATTATTTTGTAAATAAAAAAAATTAAGTGTGAGTACAAGGTGACAAAACCACACATAATAATGTAAATTACTTAAAGGGGCAATTTGTAGGATTAAGACTCCTTCATTCAAATTACCTCCAACTATTAATAGAGAGGGGCAGCATTTTAACAGAAAGTTGTGGTGTTGGTAGATAACTGGCCTGAAGCATGTGTCAATAGACAGCTAACAGTCAGTAACAACTTAGCCAACTTACCAGTCCAGACATTCAGTCTGGCGTTAGTCATCGAACTTCACCACCAATGATCACTCTCGTTTTGTGTCTGCTTCTTTCACTTCATTTCTTTGCTCCCAAAACTGGTTTCTTGTCGGGAGAGGGTGGAGGTGATGTTGGTGATAACTGTTGCTTGGCAAGAGTTTCAGCCATCATTGTATTTACTATTTACTCTTGGGTTTATGGTTCCTTTCAGAGAATACCTATCCATCCATGATTGACAAAAGGTTAAAATACACCCTCTGGGCAGCGCTAACTAGTCTGTTGGTAGTGTCCGGTCTGCTGGACTGACGACAGAGTGGACACTACAGTGACTTGCTACACCTCTTGAGGTACAAAATGGGATTACAAGATGGCACAGGCCTGGGCTAGCTGGTTAGCATGCTAACTTCTCTTCAACACAGTACACTGATATCTTTGACATAACTGCTGATCATCTGCTGATGGTTTTGGTTAATTTTTGAATGTTTGAAAGTAAAAATATTACAAATGTCCCCTTTAATACATTTTTAATATGTTATTTTTGCAGGTAAAGAGAAGGGGTTGATCTAAATCATCTAAAACCAAGAGGTGTCTAATCATTCAGTTCTCCCACACGTTGCTTCTTGATATTGATTACTTAATTACCAATTACTGAGCATCCATGCTTCGTTTTATTTGTTGCCAACCCCTCACCTTAGCCCATAGACACCAGGGCTGATCCATCACAACAGATAGGGGGGTGAATGTTTCCACAGACCTCTCCAGCCCTCCAGGTGAGCGTGTTTCTTCAGTAGTGAAGGAAATGAAGCAAAAATGATGGAGTGTTTGTTTTCTGACATTTTGTCTCTCTTCGGCCTCATCAGGTCTGAGCCTCGCAGACGTCAAGTGTTAATTTAGGGCTCCTGCCGAGCGTGAGCCTGTCAGCGGCAAGGCTTGGAGGAGGGAGGTGAGCTCTTGCAGAAAATGACCCTTCTGGTCTGATTGTCTTCTGGCCCGCAGACTGGCACTGAGAGGAAAAACAAAGACATAGGGAGAGAGAGAGCAAGAGAGGTGGCTAAGTGCTAATGCACCTTGCAGCAATTAGAGGGGCTTACCTAACTGTGTGAGCACAGCACGCAAAGACACGTACACACGGGGTACACTCAGTAAAGTACACCCCCCAAACCCCCCCCCCTTTCAAAAAAGCACATGTTGGACACCTAGGTAAGTACATACAAACCAGCTGATGTCAGCACATATACCAACAAAACTGATCCCTTTTGGAAGAACTTATTCGTTCAGCTAAACGCACACACACAAATAGACACACACTTAAACCATTCCCAGTGGATGGCTTCCTACCACCTTTTAGCCCAGTGATTAATTGGCCTGAGCTCACGATAGTGCAACCCTTTATTCTATGAAACTTAAACAAAAAAGACAGGCCTCTCTAAAGATTACAGCAGCACATTAACCACAGAGTGAACCATGAAATTGCTTTTTCCCCTCCTGCAGTGTTGTGACTCTATAGTGGTCTTTGCCAGTCACGGGAAATGTGCACGGGCATTAGTGTTACATCACTGATAAACAACGGAACATGACGTCTGGGTGGAGCTTTGCTTAGTAATGCAGATCATCTGACCAGCACAGACCAATATTAAAACAGTCACAGGTATGGTGGTGAGAGGTAATAGCCTTTGTTGAGATAATAGGTAATGCTGTTTTATTCTGCAAAAGAGTCAAGTTTTTCCAAGAGAGTCCGGTACATCATATTCATTGTGATAAAGAGGGTTTAGAGGGCTGTCACAATGGAAGGAAAGGTTAATTCCGTAATTATTTCAGTGTGAAAAATAAATAATGTACCCTTTGCCGTTTCCATCATTTCCTAATTCGCTTGGAAATTCATTTTCTTTTCTTTTTTTCCCTCCACCTAGCCCAATTCAATCACTTGAGTTCATCTGTCTGTGTTATGCAAATCTGAGCGGCTGAGATTGAACCCATTTGAATACCTGGTTCAACTCATGAGCGGAGGGGCTGATAGAAAAGATGAATTCTTCCGTTTCAATGTGCCTCCCTTTTTCACCCAGCCGTGTGCTATCAAGGCTACCTTTTTACATGGTGCTCTCATTTATTTTAGCCCATTGCACAATGCTGCTCTGGCAGTCAAATGTATGAATAAGGAGAGGGAGTTACTCTCTTTTTCTCTGTCACACTCTACAGAGAGGCGAGGTCTGTATCTAAGATCATGGACACTAGCAGTGAAGACCAGAGAAGATAATTTTGACGAACTGAGAAGAGGGTTCATTTAGCTCTAAGGATTGCCCAAATATCTGTCAGTGACTTTTTTAATGAAAAGGAGAAGAAAAATTGTTTTGCGCTGTAAACAGTCGTTAGTACATCACTGGTTTGCAATCATTGAGATATGCTGACTATATGACTCTCTGTTCAGGCTTTTGATCGGCAGCCAGCCCTGGGCCTGAGGAGGGGTAAGGTCTGTGTCTTGTAGGCTTACAGACATAACTATTATTCCAACTTATCCCTAGGAATAAGTCCAGGCCGCCAGGGGAACAGCAGGAGGCTAATAGACTAGCCCAGTGCAGCCCCCCTGAAGCTTGATGCTTTGTGTCAAGGCCTTGTCTACTTCACGCACATTAAGGATCACATGCCACAATTTCACACTACAGCAGGGGAACTGGCCCCCATCCCAGGCCCTGATTGGCCAGTGATGGATGGTGTTGACAGTTACAAGCCGAGTACCAAGTGGAGCAACACAAAGGTCAAGGTTGAAGCTGCTAGTGTGGTCTGGTTAACAATGGAGGGTCTCCATGGAAGGAAAATGCTGTTTATACTAAACACTAACTATGCAGTGTGTTATATGCCCACAAAGGGCTTTAGTCATTTAAAGCCACGGTTTTCATTAAACAGACACAGCAGCTTACCACAGTATTTAGCCTTTAGGTACAACTTGACAAAACATAATGAATGTTAAAAAGTCCTAAAAAACAATCTCAAAGAAAACGAAAAATGTACAGAACTGTGCATTTGCATTAGGAAATCACTTTGTTTGTGTAACAGATATCAGTGGACATTGGATTCTGTGCCACATCTGTGTCAGAGGGAATAAAATAGTTGCTCCCACTGCAGTGTCCTGCAGGAGTGAATTTTTTCAATATAGCACTTCAGGTTGAAGACATTTCTCCTGTCATTTTCGTTCAGTACTTCAGTGTAATTCTTTTTTTCTCTCCCCTCCATTTTTCCCCGGCGACTGCAGTATGTGGCAGTCTGAATTGTGTGTTATTACCCAGCAGGAGACAATATCATTACCACATATTTGCTGTCAAGGGTCTGCAAAGAATGGTGCTGTCTTGGGCCTCAGTGATCTAACAACCTCACACAGGGCTCCAGAATTACCCACTCCTGGCTGGGGGAAGTCAAACACTACCAGTTAGAGAGGGGAGTGAACAAAAGAGAGGTACCCTCTCTCTCCCCCTGTTTCTCTCTCCCTCTCTTGTGAAGATAGAAGGGGACACACCTCCTCTGCGCAAAACGGAGGATGCTATTCTCCAACGCCTTGATAGAAATATATGTTTGGTTCAAGTGCTGAATGATATGAGGCTGCAAGGTAGATTTGGGCGGGCTGCGCGTATGACAGTCTGTCATTTCAGATAAAGAGACAAATTGTAATCTCTGTGGTATACTATTTTTGTTGGATGAGCAGCTCATAATTACCAGTACTTTAACTACCTTTGGATTCTACACTATATGCAGGAACCGTGTTCAGTCAATAACATCGGAAGTGTAGGTGTACACAAAAAATGTCAAGTTCCTTGTCTGTTTTCCTCTTAACATATCACATTGTGACAGGGGATTCGGCAGTTGAAACAGTTCATGTCGATATGTCATATAATGTCTGAGGAAAATAACTTCAGAATGGACAAACAATCCCTTTCACGAAAACTACAATTCAGACTTTGTAACAATGTCTTTCTCATAAGACAAATAGAATTGTTATCATTTCCGTTGACAGCGTACAACAAACAGACCCAACAGTTTATGCATACTGAGTGACAAAGCCATCTATTTTCTTTCCGGAAAAACAGGCAATACACACTCTGGCAATTGAACCACAAATGAGGAGTGAAAATTCAAACTTCCTCTTCCATCCACCATCATTTATATGAGCCATAGAAATATTTGATTGCTCTTGCATATCTCTGTAAGCTTAAGGAGGCAACCAACCAGTACATGGCCACGTAAACAAAGTCTGGGTCTCTATATGAGCCTATCATTTAAGAATCCAAGCGAATCAAGCTTGCAAACAATCAGGAAGGAGAGGAAGAGAAACTCTGTGAGAGGTTCTTCTTCCAGTGCTTTGAAGATATAAACAGAACCCCTTATTTAAGGTAAGATGTGGCTGTACAATCCTTGATACACCTCTGCACTGAAACAAGGCAAGAGTCCTTGATTTTCCACAACAACAGGGGCCAGCCCTTGAGAAAGACACATTTGTATTCATGAATGAAGGATCCATAGTGGTAAATTATGAGCATGCTGCTCCATCGTTTTTTTCGTGACGGTTGAAATATTCTAAACTTGCAAACCATTTTAATAACTAGATCTTGTAGAGGATTCGTGGACTAGAAATAATATATACTCTATTGTACATTTCTAAAGTGTACACTATAAGGAAGTGGAGAGTCTAATTAATTAAATCTGATTAATTGTAGTGCCCCTTCAGCAAAATACAGAGGAGAGAAATGTGAATACCAAGAAACAAGAAAGAAAAACATGGCATGTAAGGTCAAGCTAAGAGTCCAACAGTAAACTACTTGCCATGTTGTCCACGAAGAAGGAGGGATTTTCATCTGCACTATAGTTACCTTTAGTTTTAAAGTTGGACTGCATAGTATGCATATTACAATTTAGAATTTAATTAATGTGCTTTCCCTTCATTTACCATCCTGCAAGTGATATCCAAGATCATGCATCAGTCAGATACGGTATCTGACATGATATTAAATTTGAACAGAACACCTTACAAACACAAAGCACTCAAAGACATCAGCTGATAGGATGATATGAAAACGTTTTGAAATCGTTGCCACTAAATTAACCTGATTCTAATGGGATTTGTGGTAGATAACATGGAAAATTACTGTTTTCTTTTCAAGGCAATATACAAAATGGAAGCGCTACAAATTGATTTCTATTTCCTCCCTAGATGCCCTCCCCCATCCACGCATTTTCATAATTTGAGATGAGGCGATATGGCATTAATATTCCCTATCTTATCTTGTCACATCCTGAAATTGTTGGAGAGGATATGATTAGCTGAACAATAGCATGAGAAATGCACTTTATGAAGGCTATCCAGGTTTTTATGACAAAGAGAGTGGAGAGGTGCAGAATGGGCCAGGAAGCAGACATGATGGCAGTCAAATGCCCTCATTTCTGGATCTTGATTTGTCAAAGCAGGCATTTAGAAGAGCCCAGGATTTGCCGACACATGCATGCCCACCGGTGCTGGCCATTCATACATGATTAGCATTTTATTATTGTTTATAGGCCATTTAGGGACCAGGAAGACAGCCTCGAGCCAATGGTGCAAGGGCTCCAAAGCACAGTGTTTTGGACTGGTTAAATGCACCATTAAGCCTTTTAAAATGAGCTCCACCCGTCAGAGACTAAAAACAAACGTGGCTTTCTGGCTATCAATGGGCACCACTTAGAGGAAACAATGCCCTGTTGAGGCCCACCAGTTTCCTCATCAATGAACATCAAAGATGAATGAGCCCTGGCTGACAGCTTTGTTTTGAGTCTGATACCCACAAAGCCCTGCTCAATATCATCCTGGTCCTGCTCCTCTGGGCTGCCCTAACAGGTGCGACCCCTCTTCTCAATGCACCGTTTGACAAGACCACGGATGGGCAGGGGTGGTGGGGGGCTTTGGTCCACATCCGCCTTAATCCGTCCTACTATAAAAACACTTTGAAAAACAAACGTTTGTTTGGCTAAAGTCAAAGCCCTGGAGCCTGGGGCTCATCCGTCTGTCTGCCCAGGCTTTCTCCCCTTTATTCCTGGCCGTTTTGTCAGAGCTTCAACCCTTCCCTGCTCATTTGGACAGGACATTAAACAAGACCCGAGAGGATCTGATTCCAAGCCATTTCCCACAAGAGGAATACATACAGTTACAACAGCCAATTGTTTGGATTATGATAACAGCGCCTGAAGAAGAAGAAAGAGTGGAGAAGGAGGGGGGGGGGGGGTCCAATAATCTCACAGACTAAAACTAAAAAAACTACCAGCAGCGTCAAAAGACACAGAATGCGGATCAAACCTGATTATCATTCAAGTTACACTTTAGACGGGGAGCATTTTAAGCTGGTTAATTTCTGAGCTGGTCTTTCTGCAGAGAGAAATGTGTGTTTTCTGCCAGTGATAGGCTCCCACTACTTCATGGGGAGATTAGAGCTCCTCCACTCAGGGATATAGAAAGGCCTTCAGCCTGGCAGAGAGAGAGAGAGAGAGCCAGTGTTGAGCATTTTAATGTAGAGTCACAAAGATAAGATGCAATGGCAGATCAATATGTGCTCTATGGTGGCAGCTCCCTGAGAACTTGTCTCTCAGACTGTGTACTAAGAAGCCTTTACCCTGTGTGCCCCATGGCTTCATTTCTCCACAGACCAGCTATCTGTAGTGACTGTCTCTCAGTGACATCTCACACCAGGGCATGTTTAACCCCAGACACCACGCAAAACAGACAGTGAATATCTAAATAGGATCGCCTGTGGAATTTGCTATGATAAATCTCTCTAGGAAGCACCCAGTTTGAATATTTGATATCACATCTGTCTTTGGCTACCTCAGGGGGCAAGGCAGCTATGATAAGGAATATTCAGAGGAGTGATGAGATAAAAGAGAGTTAAATTCTTTTTTCATTGTGGGAGATGCATAGCAATAGTATTTGCACTCTGCCATGTCTGTGTGACTGAAGTAAAGTGTATAGGTAGCATTCAGGATGTCATTTTTTTTTTTTGCTTAATTTGTTCTCCTTTGCATCAGTGCAGCATTCCATCATTCCACAATCATCAGATGCTCTGTCAATGCTGAGGCATCATAAAAAGATAAAATGAAAATTCTTCTGTGCTTTTGAGAATCTTCACGCTGAAAAGTGAGACACCTTGAACTCCTTTAATTTTCAGCCAGATAAACTGCTCCCACAGCATGCCATTATGTTTTAAGGAGACAGAAAACTCTCATTCGCATGCCCTCACAGACATCGTTAGCACACACAAGTGGGTTACAACTCTCTTTTTTACGTTATTTCCAGCAGTCTTTCATCGCAGCCCACATTATTCCATGTTTACCCCCGTCCTTCACATTTCAGCATCCTGTCTCCGGTGATGCTTTTGCCACGACTGTGTCCTAATCAGAAACAGATCATTAAAGGAATAAATGCAGGGTATTGTCATATTTGTTTGTTTTTATCCTGGGCAGCAGTTCAGATACAGCAAAGGCTCGGAGCCAAACACAGCCCTGATAATTCAGAACAAAACACTGAAAAAAAAAAGGAAAGTACTCCACAAAATCTGCATTTGTGGCCACAATACATGTACTGTAAAAGACAACTGCAGTGCTTTGACTAAGGGTGGGTCTTGCTTGCTGTCTGTGTTTGTGTACGTGCAAAGGTGCACACGCATGTGAGTGTTTGTATGCCTGTGTGTTGTGTGACAGCAGGCCTCGATGAGGAGGACTAGCAATCACTCCATTCAGCATCTGCTGCCACACAGCTCATATTGTCATTCCCCAGTTTAAAGGAACCTTGAGCGGCTTCAAAGATCTTTTCAAAGCCTTAATCCTAATAGGTCGCGGTTTGTTCTGTCACATCAAAAAGGGGGGGGAGAGGAGGTGGAGGGAATAATGCATCGGGGCTGGCAGAGATTCTTAAGGGCGGAAGATTGGCAGAGGATTTGCAGTGCGGGGAGGACTGAAATCTGAAATATCGGACACAGAATGCCTGCTGTAATAGATATGAAATAGGTCTTCTCAACAGCATGAAAGGCTGACATTTCCAGAAAGTTTGTCATGAGAAGGTTCTTTTATTCCCCTTCGTCTATCTGCGTTTGTACTGCCACCTTGTCCATAGTGGAAATTCGCAAGTGTCACTCTAACAGGTTATAGAATAGGATTGGACATTTTAGATTTTTTTTTTTCACCTCCACTTTCTCTTTTATTGAATGTTTAGAATTTCCAGTGAGAGACCAATTGAGTCAGAGCCATTTTAGAAAACTGCCTTCTGCATGGCACTCAAGTTAAAAATTCACACATAGCACTTGTTTCCTGACCCTGTGTTACAGCTAGCAGAATAAAATCTCGGCTTTTCAAATATTCTTTACTCCTTCACAGCATTACAATAAATTATTACAACTTGTACAAAATGTATTACAAATATTATTTGAGATATTTGACAAATAACAAACCCTAAGTGTGAAATGCTTCAGTTCTAATCCTCTGTCTGCCAAAGCATATAGTGGGTGTGAGACACGCTAGACCATAAGTGTCACTTATGTGTTTACTTGTCACCTCTCTGACACTTTATCAGCTCGGAAGGTGTCTCTCATGCATTTCACCTGATTGACTCGGCAGACAAAGAGAACTGGCCCATGTTTCAACAGTGCACAAGTGTCTGGCTAATTAGGTGCTCATGGGAAACCGGGCATTGATTTTCTGTCAGCGTGTCTGTCCCCCAAAAAGAAACAGGGCTGTTTGTCTTTTTCTAATGATGCACCGTGCGCCATTGATAACAGCGATAAAACAGGCTAGGGGTGAAACATAAGCAAACCTGATCACACTATACCCGTGGGAACCCATATATAATGATGCTGTTTAATTGTATGGGGTTTTGCAAAATAGGTAGGCTGCGAGTAGTGGGGAAGTAAACAAAGTTTGTTGGGAATGGAAATGGACTGAGTTGTCTGACAAAAACATATCTTTTCAGCTCTGTAAAGGCGTGAAATCCCTCTTGTGCTTGTTATTTCACACTCCTGTGGCTCTAAGTTGGGCCAGTGGTGGCACGGTAAACAAACAAACAAACACATGTGAATTCACACAGACCGACTACACACACACATACGCACACTGTATACTGAAGTGAGGAGGTTTTGGCAGAGAACTTACTAATGACCTCACATTTACAGTATCCTCACTGGCACATAGAATATGAATCCAGGAATCACACATTTTTTGCAAGTTATTTCCATTGCGTCGAAGATAGCAGTATGTTTCCAGCATAGGCAGAGTCCAAATTTTATTTTTCTAGAATTTTGAAATAGCCAAGGGTGTCTTCTGTCCTCCATACATTCTCTCTGAGGTTGGAAACATGGTTTTACTAAGCACACAGAAAACTGTCATGTATAAATAATGGTTTCAGTATCACACCAGACAGTGCGCCAGCCACCTGCTGATCTAACCACACACAGGTAGAGCCAGCCCGGGTGACACAGGGCTGTAGACATGGGCATTCAATCTGCCAGCAAACTAATCAGTGAAAGGGATGAACTCCAAGCTTATCAGAAGGGGTCATGGATGTAGGTGGAGGAGGCAGCAGTGGGAGAGCAGGGATGTTTTGCGCAGCCACAGCAGGGTGACAGGGGCCCTAGAATGGGAAAATTCAGAAATCTCAATGTAGGAGGTTGGAAGAGCACAACCCTCAAGAAGGTGAAGAAAGCTTGACTGCCTACCACCCACACATTACCTGAACATGTCAGAGTCTGACGCTAACACCTTCAGCTTTACCATGATATCATGAATGCCAGGTTCACTTGCTTTGCAATGGATCTGGTAGCCCTTGTATTATTTGTAATGGCTATTTATGAGTCTAAATACAGTATCATGATAAAAAGCAGTATATACCATGACTTTAAAGTGGGAAAGTTTAATAAAGATTTGAAAGAGATCTTAGTAGAATTGCTAGAAGACTCCTTGAATCCCGTGTCTGATATTACACGAGCAGGCTTAAGCATTGCATTGTCTCTCAAGCACTACCCTGTTAAAAATAACAATTCATTTCACTAGATAAATGTCTGTCTTTGAAATGCAAGGCCCTAGATTGAACAGTTTGTCTTTAAATTCAACAATGTTCTTTTGCCTCAGCACAGTGATGCGCCATTGAATGGAGGCATTATTTCAGCTCCTTAACTGATCCATTCTGGAAACCATTCTGTATCAGCATTTAAAGGTGCAAGACTGTAATTCAGGAGGTAATTTCACATCTTAACAGAATCCAATTAAAAGCATGGACATTTCAATTAAACATCCCCTGGCTTGTCACTACAGTGTCAGACCACAAGTGAAATTGGAATCAGATTACGGAGAGAACCTGAAGAACTATTTTTCAGCGACATATGGATCACGCATTCCAGATAGGGACCCTTGTTATGCATACTGCATAAAAGAATAGCCTTTCTTTGCCCATATTAGTGATTTAATTCTCCCTCCTTATTAATTTCACAGCAGATTACCTGAGAAGATACAAAATGCTGTCAGCAAAGAGTTTTAATTAAGTATGGGGTATGTTGCTATGAGTACCTTATGTGAAACTGCTGCCTTATAATGCTCTTGTTTTAATTACTTCAGAGTGCTCCCTCATTAACCTCTATGGAGATGTGCTCCAAACTACAGTGTGCATTACAAACACTAGACTCAGAAATTGCTTATATCCATACACTGAGCTTTATATTTGAACTGTTAGAAACCTAAGTTATGTGAACAATTCAGCAAGCAAATGTAAGTCATAGCCCCATTCTGCGGTTGAGAAAAATGTCAAATTCGTCTTCTTTTTTTTAAATAAAAAATAAAGACATAGACAGTGCAGTTATGGGTGTTGAGCTTCGAACATGTCAATTGTATGATAACCTTGGTAGCTTAGGACGCTATGACAGCCCCTGATGGGAGCTTAAATTACAGTCTCTGATTTGTGACTTATTTACTGAAACCGCAAAAAAAAAAAAAAATTGGCATCAAGATTTCCCATATTTTACCAGTTAGCTCAAAATAAATTCAATTCCTAGAATATATTAATTTAAATGAAACCAACACAGTTTCTCCTGATTTAGAATTTAAATCCACAGGAAGTAAATTGTAAAAAAGAAATAAATAAATCAAAAATAGTCAACAAAAAGCAACCTGAAATAAATAAGTACGATTTTTTAATTTTTTTTTTTTAAATAAGAAAATAAGAGGCGCTATTAGTCTGCGAGCCTGGTAAATTCAAACACAGATTTGGTTTGTTTCATCATGTTATTGCTCTGTTGTTCATATGTCAAGCAGCTGTGGGTGGTCTCAGCTAAAGAGAAGAAAAAAAAAAAAAAATCAGCAGCCCAGTGGACATTTCCATTTGATCCCTTTCATCCTGAAGTTTCTGAATTGTCCAATATAAATTTCAAAAAATGCCCCAACAGTGGGCTCCTATTCACAATACATGGACGAATAACTGTGCCACTGTCCACCCCAACACCTTAATGTGGTTAAACAGGATACATTAGCTTTTAATGGCACTTAATTGTACAAAAAGGAAATCCATAACCACATAAGGAGAAAAGTCAAGTATTTCCAAGCTCTTTATAAGAACAATTTAGAGCAGACAAGTGCTTTTCAAACCTTGGATTGGAATCAGTCCGACAGCCCTGCTATAAGAAGGGCCGTCTACATTTGTAAGGCTACAGTGCCACCATTTGGTCGTGAGGCATTTATTTCACTGCCAAGGCCTGGCAACTGGCAAATCTAGGCCTTCATGGAAAAGAATGAATTATGTTGGTTTATACGCTGGAAATCTCGTTTTGTAATGAATGATCTCATTCAAAAACAGTTGGCACCATAATTGTACAATTCTGCACTGAACTATCTCAGAGAATGAAGTGTAGAGCTCTACAGTGCACTATAAAGTTGAACCGTCTCAGCCTATAGTATGTTATTTCAAAAATGAGTTGGATGAGCAGGTGCAGGATTTGAGAGGGAAGAAAACACCCAGTCGCGTTGTTATTGTTGATAGATTATTGTACAGTAGGTCCATGCCATCTTAGATAATGAGCAATAACCTGCACTTCAAGAACAGGGGAGGTTTGCCAAGAAGGAATGGTGATTACAATCAATTAAGACTGATGACAAAGCACCAACAATAACCCCGTGTGTGTGTGTGGGCTTGTGTTTTATTTGCATTTCCTTCCAAACTACCCTGTTTTGTGTAATCAACATCTGTTGTGACAGGCAACCTCCTCCTTTCTCAGAATGGCCCACTTCAGATAATGAGTGTCATACCAAACTGCAGGGCAAAGGCTGATTTTACTCCTCTTTTTACTCCTCCTCTTTGGCCTCCGCTCTCACTACCCCTCTGTTCCCTCTCCTGTCATTCAAGACATCTATTGTGGAGAGCCTTGAAAAAGGCTGACGAATGTTCTCACAACACTGTCAGCGCTCAATATGCGGGGATGGAAAATGAAATAAAATGCAGTCTCGTCTTCTTTTACTGGGACTACGTGAAAGTTTTCATGTTTGTGGATGCTCTACATACAGAACTGAATTATTAGCACAAAAGTGAGTGCAAACATCTGACTTTTACTATTATTCCTTTAGTTATAGTTTTCCTACTCAATAACATTTGAAACAGTTGACTCTCTGTACTGATGCTACTGCTCTAATTATAGAATATGCCCATGCCATTCATACAAATAACATACAAACAACAGACATAATAATATATTTAGCTTGTATCCATATGTCATGTTGCTCATCGTCACTTCGTATGGCCATAGCAATGGTTTAGGCGCCATCTCCTGGTCAGTTTAGATTTTCTTTAAGATCCTAGGACATGTGTCACTTGCTGTCTTTTGTGACTTAAAAAAAATAGTCATTCTGTGTGTACTTAACTCTAAGAGTGAGAACAGTTGTATTATATTCTAATATGTTTTAGCGGAGTGCAATGGCACATTAATAATATGTTATTTCTTTATATTAGTAGACTTATCCACAGTAACGTGAAGTCTGAAAAGATTTTTCAGTCACAAACTTGAGCTCTATTTTAACTCTCTAGTATAAGCCCTGTCTTCAGTGAGATGTGTCTAAGATGTGTAAATAAAACAATTTTCCCAGCTTAGCCTCAAAATTAATTGCCTCCGAAATAAGACAGATAGGTTCAGACAAGCGAAAGTAGGAGATTGCACGGAATGTCAGTTTATTGGGGTTGATTAATGAATGCATCCAATTTCTTCGAACTTAAGATTCAGCTCAGAATATAAACACATTTTTTTTCATTTCCATGATGGAATTTGCTGTTTGCACAATCATGTAGAACAAATTATTTTGAAAATCCATTAAAGTCACGAGTACACTGAACTCTGTTCAATTTAGCATAACCCTAAATTTACTTTAACTGCAGGAGAGCTCTCCTTTTTAGAAATGCCTTTGTATTCTTATATTCATCCATTATAACTTTTGGTTTACAGTGTCAAGTGGCAGAGGCTCGAATGAGCAGCTCTTATATAGTTTTCAATTTGCCGTGCGCATAGAGGCGCATTTTGCCTGTGATATTAAGTAAGACAGGTGTCTTTAATCTGGAAGATAAGAACCTTGGTTCATTCATGACTGTCCTGTCACAATGGATGTTTTAGCTACAGGAGTTAGTGATAGGTACACAATATTTTCATTATAGGCTTTGACTGCAATATGACAAGGTTTCAAAGTTGCAGTAAATTACTGTTAGATGTAATGTACGCTTGTGTATCAATATATATGGAAACAGGTCAGTCACACCCTCATTCTACAGTACAGTGTATTGTTCCACATAAGCCAACACAACTGTATCTTAGTTTTTTAGACATTTCGATTTGTGATATGAGGAAAAGCTATTAACCACACTAACAAGACAAAGAAGATTTAATTTGATGTAAGTGTACCAGTATGCACTGAGTGAGCTGACATTTTACTACCAGGACCATGGAACTGAATTGTCTGCATGGAATACAGCCATAATTAGCCCAACAGTGCATCCGTGACAGTATATCTGTGCCTGTCATGTTAAAACAAATCCAGCCTGTAATGACAAAAACAGAGAAAATAACCACGTGCACTTTGCCGTGAATATATTTATATTACAGTAAGACAATACACTGTCACCTATGAGTAGGTTTCTTTCGGTATCTAAATCAGTATCACGCAT
>JAPQRN010000016.1:10556364-10572223 GCA_037367275.1 Coranthus polyacanthus | reverse complement strand
ATATTTATATTACAGTAAGACAATACACTGTCACCTATGAGTAGGTTTCTTTCGGTATCTAAATCAGTATCACGCATACCAAATGAAGTGACGTAAAACATGGATTATATTTGGTTAACAGAGTCTACAGCAGCTTCAAGCATTTATTACTGTGTCAAAAACTACAACTTCCCCATGGTCACCCATATGTGGGTGTTGGCTTAAGAATGACAACGCAGTAAACATCACTTGTACTGTACATTAATGATTAGGCTACTTATAATTGTTTGCTTACAACTACATTATAGGCCAATATATTTTAAACTATTGTTAAACGTCTACATATCGTTTACAAATATTAGATTTCGAGACTTAAAAGTCATCTACATTTGATTAGGGAGCGTAGCCTGCACGGTTATTTGCATTCAGTCTTCTTTATCTCTATTATCTTTTATAACTAACTTCTGCATGAAGCAGACAGAGAACAGATCAGTTTCTCTTTTGATAGTTGATGCGTCTAGTAATTTTCATTTTATCTTTTATGTATAGACTATTTGGTTCTGGGCTGTTGGTCAGGAAATGATTATAGATTTATAGTTTGATAAATTAAGGCTCCAGCGTAGAAGCCTATATTTTACCTTGAGAAATAGGCCCAATCAAGAAAAAGAAATTCACAGATGAATCACATTAATTACTATGATTGTTAGCTTCAGTTTTTTTTTTTTTTTCTTTTATTGCAACTATTAGTTGACACAGTGAGGTATATCGTTGGAACAATTCATCCTAGTACAATCAGATAGTACAATTTCCATATACTGGTAAGTGAACAAATGATTAAATAAAAATAAAACTCAGTGATAAAAAAAATATATATTAAAAATAAATAAACAAGAGAAATGAAGGGAAAAAAACACAAATAAAGAAAATGTGCCAGGGGTTGATATAAAAATAATAATACTAATAACTTAGATGAAAACAATAATATCTTTTTTGATTATAGTTGCATTGCAGTTACCGTCCAGGTTTCCTTTAGGGTGATTTGGGATATGTTTACATTTCAACCCTCTCTCTCTCCTCTGTGTTGTGTACATATTTAAAAACACCAGAGGGCGCTTGGGAGCTACTGTAAGACTCCAACCTGCTTTAGTCAAACCTTATGTCAAAGACGGTCAAAGGTGGTGTTTATAAACCTTTTGTTTAGAGACAAGCCGAATTTCCAACGTAGAGTTCTCTGGTTTAAGTCAGGACAATGTAATAAAGTTAGCATTTTTCAATATCAATATCACATAAGAGCTATGGGAATTAAATGAGAAACACCTTGTTACACAACGCAGCAACTTGGCTTAAGGTAGAAAAGCGAAGTAAAGTATATTAAAAGGTTCAACGATTTGTGAGAATGCATGAAAAATCACCGCTGGTAGTGCATGGCGAAACGCTTATAAACAAGGAGGCGTATTCATATCATTTGACCACTCCTCTCTGTCAACCTGCACTTCCGTGTTTACACACCCACAAAAAAACAGGACACTAGCGGTCGTCGGACGAATGTTTACCCAGCAAGCATAGAGTGGTGGTGAGGAAAGTGACAGTCACACAGGAGGGTTGGTGTATGGTGAATCACAGGTGATTTGAGTTCCCACAGTTGCATTTTAAAGCGGAATGTTCACTCGAAGGGGGCATGGAGACGTCAAGAAATCTACACAGAAAGTTTTGGACCCAAAGAAGGATGTACTGACCCGGTTGAAACACCTCCGGGCACTGTTAGGTGAGTGAAATGTCACAGGGCTTTTGATGCTGCATCGCCGACGCTTAGCTAGCCGAAGCTAGCTAGCTCACATCAGCCGACAGCTAACGTCAAACAAGGCGTCAGGTTAGCCGGCTGGCTGTCACTGCGGTTACTACACCAAGCTAAATGACAGGATACGTCAACCTGCAAAATGGCAACAAAAAAAACCGCCTTTGCATTTTGAAGTGCTTACCACACACGGCCTGTGTTTATGGATCGACTAATATCAGACAAGTCACACTGTTATAAAGCATGCATGCTAGCTACCGCTAACCCCCTTGCGGCTAACAGTCAGTGTTAGCTAACTGATGCTGCCTTGTCAGGGCATCAGTCGATAAGAAGCCCACATTCATAAGCGTTGTTGTTACTTAGTTATGTGTGATCCAGGCCGTTTCTAAACGTAGTAACTGTCTACTCAGTGCTGAGTAATACAAAGAAAAGTGGGTATTTTATGCAAAATGCTTAACATGACAGCAATGCCTGTACTTTAGCTAGTTGCTTGGTTGAGCTTTTATCTTTGCGCCAGAGGTGTTTGATTTGAAATTGATAAAAATGTAAATGTGTCAAACTGGCGTGATTATTTCTCCTTATGAAAGAAGGAAGTACAATATTTATGATAACCATAAAACTGTTCTGTAGCAGTTGTTCACACCCTGTGTCTTTCACTGTAATACCGAAAATGACATGAATATAGTAAGTAGTGGTCTGTTTTCTACAGCATACCACACTTTGAATAATGTAACATTTTTACCCGCCAATAACTATGAAGATGCTCTAAAAGGTTCATGTAGTGATAGTGGATTTATTTGCCCCTTAGACTTTGAATGGCAAATATTTTGGAGAGTCAAAAAATTAGTAAAATGTCCAGGTGAAACTGCCCATTCATTCTGTTGAATGAATTCTACAAACTTGACTGCGTACAACTACATCATAGGTGCTTTAAAGTATTGTGTTTAGTGTAAAGTGTGTAAAGTGTTTATATATGATATATTAATGTTAGATAAAAAGAGCTTCCAAAATTTGGTTAGGGAAGGCATGTCATTATTTGCATTCAATTTTGTTTCACTCTAATATTAGTTAAAGTTTTGCAGAAAATGAATCAGTTAAAGCTTTGATAATTGCTATAATAACCTGTGTACAACAAGGAACTTAAATTTGTATTTGTAGCATAATTACTGTGTTTTAGGTATGCAACGTGCACATAAAATGTTTATTGCATAATCTCACTGAAATAGGTTTATTTTGTTGCAAGTAAGAGAACCCCTTTAAGTATTGCTTTCCAGAGCATATGTAGGTCTTACACGTTCGTAATGTATAGAGTCTCCGAGACAGAACAGGGTCAGTGGGTACTTTGGGAATGTGTGGAGAGGAAGAAAGTTGTCAAGAGGGAATTAGAGTAAGGAGTAGAACTCCACTGGATTCATTATGAGTACAACCTATGACGTGCTTTCTCCTTAGAAGTAGGCCAGGGCACTGTTATGCCATTTCTTTGTATTCATAGAGTTGGTCTTTTGTAAGGATGGACCTTTAAAGGTAAACTATGTAACTTCTTAAAAAGAAAAAGATTTATAATTCAAATCATCACTTATGACTCACTAGAAATGAGCGGGGGTGTATTTATCAAAAGAGGTACTGCCCTCTGCCTATACTTTCTTATTTTCCTTTTGTTTTGCTGTGTTCAGGGCATTTCTGAGTGTAGACTTTTTGGATGGGAGTTAGCCAATAAAACCATTTTTTAAGGCAATAAAAGCATTGCGCAAGGTATGTGGCAAGACTCTGTAAGAACCTAGCAACTTCGGTTACATGGCCAGCTCCTCTCTTTGGTCTAATGACATACTAAATGTGTGTCTGTGTCCAAGACAATGTTTGGAAATGAATTAACACAGGTACACACATGCTACACAGGCAGGAAGAAGCGTGTGCTTTGGCTGCATTTCCTCAAATGCCTCCCTTACAGCTGTGCGTAGGTGTATTCATTTATTTCTTTAGAACATAACCACTGTGAAAGAATCAGAAAAATAACAGCTTTCTTCTCACTAATGCTGCAGTCTCTCCTCATTCACTCAATGCCTCCCTCAACCTTCTCACAGAGCAGAGAGGAGGGGTGAAGGGAGAATGGTCTGTTTACAAACAAACGACAAATGATATGTAGTTTACCTTTAAGTAATGCATAACGACACATGATATGTTTGTGTTTGCGCATGATAACTGGAAAACTCTGAGTAAATAACTGTTTTTTAATAGAATCTGTAAATCTTTAAAAGACAAAAAAGTGTTTTTAGTGGGCATCTGTGATGAAATTAATATTTTGGTAGTTATTGCAGCATTATGTCTATTGACTATTAAAGTCAACAGTGTGCAGATATTCAGAAATATACTCTGAACTGTTAACCTTGAGAACTGTTGACCTTGGGGTCATGTGTTT
Organism: Coranthus polyacanthus; assembly: GCA_037367275.1. Lineage (NCBI taxonomy): Eukaryota > Metazoa > Chordata > Actinopteri > Kurtiformes > Apogonidae > Coranthus > Coranthus polyacanthus. The sequence goes on along the minus strand of JAPQRN010000016.1, from coordinate 10,568,033 downwards.
GAGTCATGTGTTGGACTGATTCATGCTTGATTGTAACCTTTACATAGTGGTATGTTTGTTGTTATATTTATTTCTTGTACAGTGGCACCAAAATCTCTGCACACTATCTGTGATAGCCAATATGCTTTGTAGGGATTAAATCATAAGCTTAAGAAATCTATTTAGGAAGTCAGTATGGTGACATCTTTGTGCTATCAGAGCACACCTTCAATGTCAAGAAGAGTACAACCACAGTGGAGGTCAATACAAAGTCCTGGCAGTCTGCATGTCCTCTGTGTTTTTCTTTCCCGTATGTGCAGTTATAGATAAGCCTGGTCTGTTTGTCCAGCAGCTGATAGAAATGCCTACATGTTCATATCCCCCAACCTCCTTGATTTCACTGTGCTTTCAGCTAAGGAAGGATTTCCTCCTAGTGCTGCTGGTTCCTATGTGGACAGGAAATGGTGGTGAGAGATGGGGTGCTGTGAAAGATAGGACAGAGACTACACTGTAGCTATTCTTCCTGTATTACTTGCAGTATTCTGTAAATCGGTAGTAAAAGAGTAGACTTTCCCTAGATGATAAGATGACACTTAACAGGAGAAATAATTAGATGTTTCTAAAATGTAAAGTTTACACTCTTACATGAATTGATTAGTGTTGTTAATACACAAACATTAGTTAAAGGCAAAGTATGTAACATTTTCCTTAAAAAACACTATATAGACTGATATGATAATTCTTCTCAAACATCACTTTTGAGTCTCTGTCAGTGTGTGGTGGTGTATTTACCTACAGAGATCCTGTCCTCTGTATTTTCTATTTTCCTCTTGTTTTGCCGTGTTTGGGACGTTTCTGGGTGTCGACCTTCGGACAGTGAGTTTGCACCTCCAGCCAATAACAGCATTGCGCATCATGCAATATAAAAACAATGTGACTCTGGTTTTACGGCTCTCTCCTGTTTCTGCTCTTCTCACTTAATGCACAGTCTGTCTTAGCGACAGGAAGCTTGTGATTTGGCCATATGTTGCCTCTAGATCTTTCCTGTAGAGTTTTTCATTTATTTGTGTTTTTAGAATATAACCGCTATGACAGAATCAATGAAGAAATGTTTTATTTTTCAGTTTCACAGCTTTTTTTCTCCTGCTATTGGCACTTGCTCTCTCCATTCAGTCTATTGCTTGCTCGACCACCGCTCTCTCTCCCTTGTTCGCTGAGCAGAGAGGAGGTGCCAAGTTTAAACAGTTCTGTTTACAAACACATACTTTACCAAGAAGGCACTGGTGATGTTAAGATAATGTCTCACATAGAGACACATATACTCTCAAGACGTTCCTCAAATGTTCACTACAAAAGTTGCATAAGTGTCAGTATGTTAAGTTTGTACTACAGCAGTCCAAAATTACCTTCTTAGGCTATGTAAAGGTTGACTGAAATATTAGATACATTTGTTCTCATTGTGTCTACGACTTTGTCATAGACATCACTTAAACTAGCTTGTTGAATCTAGTTGTAGTATCAGTGGTATTGTAGTTGAAAGGACAATCTGTGGTCTGGGCTATTTTCAGAGTGGGCCTGTATTGGTTTTCTGCTCACTGAGCAGATCTGTGGGATAGAGTGTGAAAGCTGCTGCATGTTAATTTGCTGGTCATGCCTGGCTGGATTTGGCTGTTGTTAATTACAGGAGCCCAGCAAACCACCTGATCACTCACTGCTTTTCTCACTGAAGGCCCAAATGGCTACTCCTGACGCTTTTCTGCTCAAAATCTCTCTCACCTAGACTTGGGTATCATTCAAATATTTTCTGGTACCAATACGATACCTTATTGTCAACAACGCTTTTTTTCAGCTCATTTGCATTTTTACACACTCAAAGTAGTTTTATGACATTAAAAAAATAAACCTATTTACCATAACTTGAAGTTGTTAACCGATTGCAAAATTCTGTGCTGATACCAGTACCTTTTCATGACCATTTCATGGTCAAAATATTAGGGTCAATGTAGGAAATCTTACAAATCTGACAGTCTTTGTCTGGGAAGATAACCTTTGAACTTTTCTCGAGATATTTCAGCTGCAGACATTTCAGTGCTTTTGGGGATAGTACTGTAGAGATTCAGCATCTGGCTTCTCTATTATGAGGTTTGAACCTGACTAACTATCACTAATCAATCATCTAATCAACGACACAAAAAGCAGTATCCTACGTAGGTATTGTTTGTTACCTTTTGTCCTCATCACCTGATATAAACATGCTCTGCTCTAAGCTGTTGGTGAACTGCATGGGAATAACCGTGCATGAGTGCAAGTGTTGTTAGTGATAACACCCAGGTATGTTTGTTTGTGGGTGCTGGTGAGTCTCAAGTTGAAGATAAGGCTTTTTGCAAGATAGATGCTTACTGATAAAAAAAAAGTACTTTTCTTCATGTGCCGGGACTGAGTGTTGCTGAGGTCAGGGTCAACTCAATGCGCTGCAGTTAGAAGAGGAAATCACAAGGTGAAGCAGTGGTGGAAACAATAAGCACAACATTGGAAGGGCTCTCAAGAAGGTCCTCTGTGTGGTTGAAGTAAAGGCTGAGATCACTCGACTTCTGATTCTCCCTTTTGCAAAACACTCAGCCTCTACTTGTGAATAACTTCAGCCTCTTGTCATGTTTTCTCTCAAGCTATTTAGTCATGATATTGATACTTAAAGGTTTTCTTCCAAGTGTAGTTCATTGTACTCACAATAGTGAATCATAAATTGATTGTTATAAGCAGGGTCTTTAGGCCATTTGTCTTTTTGCATAATACGCTATTACACACAGAAGTCAATTAATTGTCCGTTGGTTGTTTTGACAACACTTGTGTTTGGATAAACAAACAACTTTTCAAACCCTATAAGTCCTAACATGCTGATGCCTGTTGAAGCATTTGTAATTACAATTACAATTCTGAAACTGACAGATTTACTCCAGAAATATCAGACTTTTATGCTGTATAATACACATAAAATATTTAAAACAGAATGAGACTTCCCTTCATAAGTAGAGAAAAAACATATTTTTAGCCTTTACCATTGAGGCTGTTAATAACTATCTGAACAAAACTATCTGCTGTTGAGATTAGGTGACACTAGATAGGCCTTGGTCTTGTGTTGCCTGGAACAATAGAAGCTTCTGTCATTATGGTCCTGGCATTTAGCATCATAGATCTTGCCCTCAGGCTGAGATCTGCAGAGCTGTTTGTTTAAAAGACGAAATGAGAATTCAGTCAAATAAACAGTTTTCCATTTCTAACCATTTTACTCATGATGTTACAGCGGCATGCTTTTTGTGTGCATTGTATACAGCTGGGTAAGGCCTTAAAAAACTAAATTCACATTGACTTTATGGAGTTGCATAGCTTTGTGGTAACCAAATTCACCGTCCAGTCACAATCTAAAAATACCCATACCCGATAAGCCACTATGGGCTGATAATCATGGACTGTCATGTTTTGGTAACACTCTTTACTTTGCTGTTTACCTAACTTGTACTGGCTACCTAAAGTTAGTTGGAGTGAAAAAATCAGTAAATCACATGGGAAGGCAAAGAAAGCCTTGTTCCCCCTACTACCTAGCTGGGAGATATTGGAATTAGCAATGTAAGAGAACCTTATCTGACTTGAAAATGGCAGTACTAGTGGGATTTGTTGTTTCTGGATATAAAGTAATCATTGTATTTTGGGTCCAGTGACATCGAGCCACAGGGACTTATTTCAGTTTTATTTTAACGCGTTAAAAAACATTAATGAGATGATCACGGAGGTACTGGTGAAAGTGGAGCGAAGAATAGCTAAGTAAGTAGGTGGAAGGGTGAGATATCAGCCAGCACTTGTCAGATACCAGGTGATTGCAGAATTTGGTGTGTGTTGAAGCACCTGTGAAAAGTGATGAGATGCAGTCACTACTAGGATAATGAGTATCTTGTTGTTTTGTTTACAATAGGTTGAACAGCGTTTGGTATTACACATAATTATGTTTTTCTGTGCCAATGCTACACAGAAGCTTGTATGGTATGATAAGTCTTTTAGGCAAAGTCATGAAAAAGGGGGGTAAATGAAGCTTCGAGATTCAGTCTCACTTTTACAGTGGCATGGCACTGTCAAGATAAGAATTTGGCAACACAAAGAAGTCCTGTGCCACCGTAAGGGAACCATTAAATTGCAAAATATGTCATGATAAAACAGAATATGTAGCTATTGGACATGATATTTATTTCCTGTATCCTTAGGCCACATAGCGGCTGGAGTGTTCTTACTGGTATCAGCTTTACTCATGCTGCAGAAAACTAGATGAAATATGTATTTTCAGTCACCTTAACACATCAAAGAGCAGACATTGTAATGGGCTGGGAGTCTTAAAACAGATAAGAGTTGAAACATACCACTGGAGGTTGCATGACAAGTACTTGTATGTTTTTCACTTTTCAGTGTCATCCCTCATTTATACTTGAAATAAAATGGCAAGGCTTAAGACATTTGTTTAACCACTCTATAAATGTGTTATTTATCAGGGTACATGTAATAACTTGTGTCTTATATGTAGTTATGTCTGTATTTCAAAACTAATGAATGCTCTTGTTGTTTTTGTCTTTGCCAGTCTTGCTATCATGTGTTTCAAAGCTTATAAAACCCTTTTTTTTAATTTTATATAAATCACATGGTGGTGAATGAAAGGCTTTTTTCAGCTGCTGTCCTACTTGAGTGTTAGAGATAGGAAAACACCAGTGATCTCTGTTCTGTTCTGTGTGTTCACTGGTGGATAGTATCTGTATGATTTTACACACAGCACACGAAAAACCAGTTTGTCTAGTTACGCTGTTTACCTGTCCTCCTCTTCTAATAACCAAACCTAGCCCTGGACCTGTGTTTTATTGTAGCACTTCTTCTTTTCAATAGAAGTGCTCAGTTTGGATTTACATTTTATGTTGTCTACCTGTATTTTTAAGATCCAGCTAATCTGCTGTGAAAATGCAAGCTCCAATTCCATGGAAGAGAAACACTCAGTTTTGCCTTATTTGTAGATTACTACATATAGTGGTTGGAGCACTTCTTTTAGGTTGATAATAAAATATTATGTAATAAGCTGAGATTCTCAAAAATGGCCTGTGAAAACATTTACAGTTATTTCATTTTTAAAGTAGAGCAACAATAGACAAGAGCTGACTGGAACAACAATTTGGGCCTAGAGTTTGACTGTGTGTGTGTGTTTTACTTAGCTAGTGTTTTTGACTGCCTGGTCCTTTACTGGTGAACATAATGCTTATTTTGCAGTATTTAGCTCTGTCTCTCTGCTCCACCTCTCCTTTTCCACTGACTGTCCATTTCGCTGATCGACATATCTAAATGCTATCGGCAGAGAAGCAGGTAGATGGTTGCTATGTGCATTTTCAAGAGACATGATGACATGGCAAGAGTGTGAGTCACGCCCGATGCATAGATTCTGAGAGGTCAATTCATTCCTGCTTGGTATATTATCACTGGTCAAGCTGATTGTTCACAGCAGGCCAAAAACGACCAGCATGCCAACAGGATATGTCGCGACGCTCCTGACATGTAGTCTGTGAGTGATGGTGGAGAGAGTCAACAGTGTAATTAAAACATTAGAAATTTTGTGTCAACCTTGTCTCTTAGCGGTTTTGTTTTGCTAACACCACATCCCCATTTATTAAATTCATATGTTTCTGACTCAGCTATTTCAAAATTTTCGTCTGTTTCTAATTAAGCTAAATAAATGTTTCTGGTCTTCATTTCTTTTAACAAAAACATGTCTACATTTTGCCATTATAACCTAAGAAACATTTAACAACTGTAACTTTGCATTTTAGATTTGAATATAATCATTTTTAGAGAGAGGTCCGTTCCATAGTACACCTACAGTGCCCAGCACTTCTGATTTTACAAGGAAACCGATGTAACCTCTGCTACCTGAGGAGAAGGAGTCAAAAGTTGCCAGTTTATAGCTGCTCTTCTCTTCAGTGTTAAGCAGCGGAGATAAGCCACTCTCTAATGTGTGAGCTCAGACTGTGATAAGGTCAGGCTTTGCCAGGTCTACCATGACTGTTTCACACTGTGCGCTGTATAGACTCATAGGCCCCAATCTGCTACACAGCTAGACACTGACAGCCAGTTGAGAGGCACTCATGCAGTGTTTGGCACAGTGGCATCATAATGAAATTATTTGCACTAGAAGTATTCTGATTGCGAGGAAGGCCCGTTTTTAAAATAATGATTACATTTCTTGAATCTATTTGAATGCTTTAATTAGTTGCATTGAACCCAGAATTATAAATGACACTCTGCTATAGCATTTATCCTGAGCCTCACATTACTTCAAGCTTGTTGACATTTTATTTTATGTTAAGAGGGTTCAGTTGTACCTCATCCTATTACCCTGTTAACTCAAAGAGGGCAGGATACATGGTTCCATTCTTTAACCTGACAGTGTATTAATCATTCTCTGTATATACATTTCTCAGAAAGGATGATACATGGCACAGTCAAGCCAGTTATTAATGTTCTTTTCCCCTGACAAGCTGTGGCAGCTCTAAATCAGCCAGGCAACAGCATGTTTACAGGGTTCACTGTTACACTATACTACAAACTAAAAGCTTTATAAGCTAAGCCAACCCGTATAAGATGAGTCTCCTGTCTGTACAAAAAAGTGTATTGCCCCTGATAAGAAACATCAGTTTGTCCTGAGTGCTGAATTATGATTGACATCTCCAGACTGGCACAGCTTGAAGCACATCCAACAGTATTAGAAGCATCTGTGTGGCAACAAGCCCTCAAATGAGGCTCATATTACTTGCTACCTATTGTAACTCTGTAAACCGCATCATGTGACAGACGAACCCTCCTCAGCTGGTTGCAGCAGATTTATGATTAACCTCCTTTCACTATTGTCAAACATCAACCACCTCATCCAGCCACGGGCCACATAGCACTGGCTCTGCAGCTCTCTTTCTGTTTTCCTCATCAGTCATTTGCAATACACCACCTAACAACTTGCTTTGAAACACAGATCTGAAAATTAGGGTGAACATTAGGGGTGACTTTGTTTAATGTCATCTTGTGAAGTACTATGTGTAGCAAGTAAGGGTGGATTTTATTTGATACAATGCTGCTTTCTGTGGTGCATCCACTAATTTGCACATTAACTACCACCCCTGTATCGCTACAATGCTTTGGCTGCCTTCGGTCTGCTGGGGCCCTTAAAGAGTCCTCTGTGTCTGATCTGAGCATACTGCCAAAGAAACATTTAGCTCTCTTCGCTTTGCTAAACTCCATTCTGGCAAGAGCATAGTGCACCTGCAGTGTAAGCTAGCCCATAGCTAATGCAAATGAGTGTGTGTCCGATCAAAGGCTTGATTAGGCTTCTTTTTGAGTATGACATGGCATGTTAATGATTCTGCTCAGGGTTGTATAAATGGTATGCATTTAAAGGTTAAATGTGGTTTGACACACCCTGGGACATTTAAATGTATGTTCTCATTACTGCAGGTGTTGTGTGCTGATTAAGTCTGAGCAGGAAGCTGTGGACAGAATAGCCCATTTGGATTGTGCAAATATACCATAGGCTTCAGCTGACTAGATGACCTTCACCCATCTTGCTAACAAGCTCAATGTGCACAATGAAGTGTGCACTCTCTTAGTGCTTGCTAGGCAAATACAGTTTGAAGTCATTTTTATTAGAATTGCAAGTAACAGAATGGAAGACATATTAATGTGAAGCTTAAAATATGCTTACTTTACCATCAGATAAATTGTGCTCCTGCTATGGTTACTAACTGAAGTGGTTATGCACCAAAGGCATGCTAAAGAGTCAATTATTGATTGTTCAGTTGTTCAGTCAGTCAGCAGTTCAGTCCTCTCTTTCACCCCTCACCAAAGTAACACCCAGTCATAGTGATGAGAGGTCATATGAAACATAATTCAGCCAGAGGTTAGAAAATAATTGCATACTCTATGGGCCAGAGCCACAAAAGGATTGCATGGCTTTTGCACCCCTAAAGCCAGTGCAAATGGTGTGTAATTCACAAAGCAGCCGCAAAGGATGAAACTCACTGCAAACTGCACTGCCAAGTAAATGGTGAAATAGTGCGCCTGTGTCATTTGCATGGAGGTAAATGAGGTAATATTCATAAATTTCGCACAAAATCGCCCCCTTTTTGTGCAAATGAGCCTTGTTGCAAAAACTAATTCACAAAAGACCAGCAAATTGACTCATGTGGTTAGACTGGTGCAATTAACATCTGCAGAAGGTTGTTTTTAACTACACACAAACTCACTCCTCAGTCTCTCTTTCTCACTGTCTCTCTTCAAATCTTCAAGTTTGCAAGACTTGAATGATATTGAGTTCATGTTTAATGATATCAAGGGCAAAATCTTCAGTCAGACAATGGGGGGGATCAGGTGGAACTCGGACTTTGACATACTGTCCTAAAAAAAAAAACTGTCCTCACCACACTGATGGAGATCAGGTTGCTTTATTACATACACTCTATCTTATAAACCTGAAAATTTGATTCTAACTACTTCAGAACACACAACATTGATGCCATCAGATCCTGAGTGATCTGGACCTGAGTGATCAAGTTACCTCTCCTGTACCGTGAGTAAATGCGCACAACCTCTTTTAGAATTCAGAGATGCCGTGACACGCAGCCAACTGTGAGCACCAAACAGCACCAGTCCTACATTCAGAGACACATGAACAACATTATTTTAAGATTCAGACTTGGATGGAACACATCTCACACCTGCCTGAGTCACATTAAAAAGCTGTAGCATATTTTGACATTTCAGCAAAAGAAGCAAAATACACCAAAGTTGTGATTGTGATTGTGGAGTGCTCTGTGTGCGCATCTCTGCTAATTAAAGACATGTAATTTGCTCTCTGCAGTTTTATAATTGATCAATCTGTGTGCTGTAAGGTGGAGAAAAATAAGGCAAATTGCATTCAGGTGCAAAACTTAATGGGTATGTTTGCGTTGGCATATCATTAGCGCAGTCTTTTTTAGATAGGTCCGTAAAATGGTGCAGATTGCAGGTGCAAATTTAGTGCAATTTATGGCACAAATAGCAGGCGCAAACCTTTCTTTTGAGGATTTGGCCCTATGTGTTTCAATATTGGTTGGATATTTTTCCTAGCGTTTTGTGGGAATGACTATAAGTTGATAGTATCTGCCTCCATTGAACATTCGGAAATGGCTGTCTGCCCTCCCGATATTACATTACAGCCCTCAACTCTGTCTGCACATTATTATTTTGCAGCTGGTGTTCTTCCATGGGGGTGGAACATCTCCCCTTGCCTGACAGTTAACAGGAAACATACTACAATGGAGAACTGTTTTACCCAAACCTGCCACTTCTGGTCTGTTTGGCACCTGTTTATTAATTTCTCTATATAAGATTGCAGGTCTTTGCACCACTGTCACCATTATCTAGACCATTTATTCACTAAACAATCTCCTTGTAGATTACTGTAGTTGAGGGAATTCTTGGTTACTAGCAGTATTTAGCTTCTGTCTATGAGAAGATAAATTACTACCATAGTATTTGAAGCAACACCCTAGAAACTCCTTCTGTTGCAGAAGTCAGCTTGATTTTCTTAGTATCCCTCAGTTCCCTCTCATCTCCATTGTATTAGTTCTTTAGTCCTCTCTTCTACAATAAATGCCATTGTGTCTAATTCAGATTGTTGAGTGTTCATTTAATGTTGCTTGGATAGAGGGGTTCTGAAAGCAAGAAAAACAAGTTGCCAGTGTTAAGACACAAGGTTTTCTCTGACCGTAACAACCCTGCGTGATCGCGGCTCTCTACAGCTGCTGTTCCTCCAGCAGTGCTTTCCTGCCTTTGACATGAGAGTCCAGCAGATGGAAGGGTGTCAACTGAAGGGCACTGTTATCTTGTTGGGCTCGGAGGATACAGTGTCATCCCCACGCATTCCCAGGGCCTGGAGAACAGGTTCTGTGTCTTTCTGTCTGCACGCTGCTACCTGAGAAGTCAGTGAAGCCCATTTAGTGAAGGGTCTCTACTCACAATACCGACATCCATTGTACAACTTTATTCTTTCAGCCAGACAAAGTAGGAACAGACAAGAGAGTCGGAAAAGGGAAGAGCTTTTAGAAATGGTGATTTGTCGTGTTGTTTTTGATCTAATGTATTTGAATACACTACGCAAAAAAAGAATTGTGTGACAGCGTATTGTCTGTTATGTTTAAGACGAGGTGGACAAGTGTGGGAAAAGTCCACCTGAGATTCTTGAGAAGTCAGAAGTCTTGTGATCTTTTTTTCCCTTCTTTTCCTCTGAGGCCTCTCCCTCCATCCGTCATGCTCCAGTAGCTGTTTGGGGGTGTTTGAGCAGATGGAGAGCACTGAGGCTGGTGAGCACAGGATGACAGGCTCTGAGCACTCTGTGACATGCAGCATGACATTTGAAGTTGACCCAGCCTCCATCAACTACTCACTCACTCAATATTATTCGCATTACACTTCCATAGTTATTATGCGGGCTTCCTGTCTTTCCTTTGTCTGTCTGTCTCAGGTATGCACCATTTGCACATTTTTAGTGGGAAGTATATTCAATGTTTCTGTAACAACTATATTACTGGCTTAGCATTGTGTGTCAAAAAGCCAAGTAACCAATTTGTTTACACCATTTACACCCTTTGTCGTTGAAACACTTGTCAGAGTAGACAGTTGTAGTTTATGATGGCTAAATATAATAATAAAGTTCTCCACAGTATGTGTGTAAGTGGTTGTGCACTCAAGTGTGTTACTTTGTGCTTAAATGTGAATGGAGCAAATATGATAAGCATATTGTCTGGAGCAAGTGTCATTTAATGAAGTGCTATCTTCCTTGAGAGATGGAGTTTGAGTATTGGATATGTTCTTCTATGCGGCTACATTAGACTGAATAAAAGATGTGGACCTAGCCGCCATTAGAGGTGGTGGATTTTTACAGATCACGTTAGTCTTGAGCAGGAAAAAGCTGATAGCGGATGAATCAGCCGATATCCTCCTACAGTCAATTATGAACTATATTTACCTTTACTACAAACTCGATAACTGTTGAACTGGCAATCCAAGTCAAAGTAATAAATGCCTAAATAAATGAATAAATCCGGATCACTCAACATCAAACTCAAAGTAATCAATTAATAAATATGGAACTGAACATCAAGGCAATTCTAGTTAGAAAATGAACAAGGTTTGGCGTATTTGCACCAGTGTTGATGTGTTTCATCATACTGGAGTTTACAGCTCAAAAACACGTTTTAGTGTTCAATATCTCCTTAATAATTTACAACACAATACAGTTTACACTTTACACTTGTTTGCAGCCAGTATCTATCAGCTGCGGTGTTACACTTTTACATACTTGCATTGGCTTCACTTTCAGGCCGTGGTTGCTGCTCCATGGTGACTACCTAATATGTAGCTAAAATATGTAGATTAATCACTGGTTACCTGCGGGGTTTGAATGGATTTTATTCACCCCTTTTAAGACACACCTTGGTCTAGCTTCAACTCTAGCTCCTATACTTCGATTGAAGTAGTATGCCACGTGCCATGTCGTCCCCCACGCACACACACACACACACACACACATTTCTACATTTTTCCAAGGCTAAAGACTAATGGCAATCCTGCTTTTGACTTAA
>JAPQRN010000016.1:10535318-10549380 GCA_037367275.1 Coranthus polyacanthus | reverse complement strand
TCTCCATCTCATTCCCACTCTCCCTTCCTTGTTCTGTGTAAGGAGAGAGAAAGACGGTGTTATTGTGTCTGTGCGCATACACACACACACACATACACACACACACACACACACACACGGAAAAGCTTAAGCAGGCTACCCCGCTGTGTTACCGCCTAGCATAATGTGTCGGCTGCCCCAAGGAGACAGAGTGAAGGAGGCCAGTTCAGAGCCTGCACGGGAGTTGAAATAATCCCATGCAGGATCAATAGCAAGGTGCTGCCACACGCCTGTACACGCATTTCACATCACGTCTGCTGGATCAGACAGAACAGAACAGATAGTCATCCAGTCGCCCTCTTAAAGTGATGTATGTCTTTCAGTATTTCCACTGTGACTGATAATGATGGGGATTTATTCTCAGAGGACAAGAAGGGAACATGAAAGATGGAGGATGACAAGGGAAGAGGGAAGTCAAATTAAATAGGAAAGTAGAATTCTATCATATTGCAATAGTGTTTATTGTTGTCATTTGGGCTAGTAATAAAAAAAATATTTCTTAAAGGCTAAATGTAAAAATAAAGCACTTGCTCTTCCCTTTCCTTTTTTCACATCTTAACCTTCTCAAAGAATTTTATTGCTAAACATAAAATCTCAATGCATCTTACCATTATTCTTTTTTTTCCTCTTTCTTTCCCATTCCTCCCCTTTCTCTTGTTCAGTGAGAGAAGTGAGCTGTAGCTTGTCCTTCCAGGATTTTAAATCTGGGCTGAAATAGCGTCAAGGCTATTCTCATACACATGTGTAGGTGCTCACTGGTGAACCTGGAACTTTTCTCTTTTTATAGCACACCGTGTGAAATGACTTTTCTGAGTCACTTATTTCTCTGACAGTTATCTCTGGTCACGTCTCTCCCCATGTGTATCTCACTCACTGACTCGCAACACAATGCTTTTCAGCACAGAATTGATTGGCTGAGTAGGAGCAGGCAAGTAAACCTGTACTGGTTAAAATGGAAATGCTGTATCAAAATTTATTTCTCAATAATTTGTAGGTTATAAGATCTAAACCTGGATAGGGTGGTGTCTGAGTCTGGATCTGGATCTGGATCTGGATCGCAGTCAGCCAGTTGGTTACTTTGATTTTGATGTTTATTGCAATGTTGACAGTATCTTCTACTTTACCTTCAGAACACAGCTTCACTTGCTCACTAGAGCTGCTCCAGTGTGCAAATGCATTTATCTGTGCCCATCTGTGACACAGCAGCCTTTAGTATTGACAAGCTAATACTTGTGATGTGTAATCGATTATTTTCAGTGTCCCTAATCAGTAGAATCAGTTCATTAAGAAGATTTGTTCCTGCAAACAAATGACTTGAATTGTATCCCTTGCAACTGACTGAGAGCTCCATGGAACCAAGAAATAAATAGAATGTTTCAGAAAGCAATTCAGTTCAGTTTGTTCACCAAAAAGATTGGATTTTTTTTTTTTTTCTTGAATGAATCATTCACCAAGTGACACAGCACTAGAACACAGAGTGGTGACTGCAGACAGAGAGAGGCAGCTACATCAGAACCACATTTTTAAATGAGTTCATTTTATTGGCTGGAATCTGAAAAAAAAATTATTCAGATAATCGTTAAATTGCTGAATAACGAATCCATTAAATGGCCAGGCTTATAATGAGTCACCCCCAAATTTTTATGTTCTGTATTTTTCTCCCTGTGTGTCCTTGCTCTCTAGCTCCGATGAGCTTTTTATCATGCAGGCCTGAGTTGCTCGTGTTAGAGCTGCATACATAAAAGCCGTAAAGGACAGACTTGACCTCTACATTGCAATCATGAAGTCTTATTGGGTCAGTGATTAGGATTTGATAAGTAGTGAGCCATTGAGGAATCAGTAGCTCACAGTGCACAGACTATTAACTAATTGGAGTGTGCACACACAAACACATGTGCCATCCACCAGCCTTTTTTCATCTCTCCAGAGGGACCCAGTTAACCTGTCGCGACATTCAAGAATAATGATAGGCTGCTGAAAGGTTAGGGCACTCTAATTGAGTTATAAAGCGGTTGTTGGGGAGGTGATGACATTTCTCAGTGCTGCTCTGTGCCACAGGGATCTACACACATGTTAGGCCAAGTGGAGGGAAAGGGTATAGACACGGCATTCCTGAAGTGTTACCTGCTTTGGTCAAACGGTGCCACTTACCCAAACAAAGTCAATCATTGTTTCATTTTTGCTCTTTTGATTGATGATCAAGCTAGCCAGTAATTAGTGACCTGCTTAATGAACACCATTGCAGAGGTAATTGTCATCACAAAGAGAGATTTCACGTTAAGCCTTGTGGATGCAATGTAAGCTACGTGAGCAACATAATACTATGGTTACTGCTGATAACAGTACTTTTAGAAGGGATTCCAGTTTTGACAATGCCAGGTCACTCGGTTAGTCTCCTAATAACTCTGTTTAATTTTTTTCATCAGAAAATCCTACAACTTCTGCCAGAAAAAATCTACAACCGATGGCAGTTTCACAGCATAGGTATGTATCATTTTGCATCATGTCTCTCTGTTCATGTCTCACAGATTCTTTTGCTTCCATAACCTCTAAAATGCACTTAAGGACAAAAAAAAATGTCACCACAACCAAGCTTAAGCCTTCCATAATGAAGAAAAAATAATTAGTCTAAGAAGGGGATGTAAATGGGAAATGCAAATGAGCTCTTCATTTGAAATGCAAATAAGTAATTGAATTATGCTGGCAGGATTTTAGTCCCACACAAAAAGGTAAACCCTTGCAAGAAGTGATAACCCCAATTATAACTGTTGTTTGTCAGCCCTTGGCAGCTAAGCAGTATAGGTCTAGATCACTGTTATAGATTTGTCTTCCCCTCAGGCTAGTCATTCTAAATATCAAGTCTCATCTCAGGTTGGATGCTCCAGACAAATTCACTGCTTTGTCAGTTTTGGTCAAGAAATCATCACAGGTTTAAAGCTGCCTCTTGGCCTTTTCCTGAACTCATGTAGAATTTCCGTTGCTGCTTATGAGTTCATGCCACTGGTCAAGATGCAGTGTGCTCTGGTCACCACATAGTTTCTTGCCATACTAGACTTTGGGTTGAATTCTTAAGATAACTTTTTCTTTCACAGTTTTCATTAGCTATTGACACAATGTATATCAACAGCATTCCTGAAAGCATTAGTTGTGGTAGAAATCCATTTGGTGTGTACAGTAGGTCAGGAATTACATTACTGACTTTTAGTGGTTCTGTCCTTTTATCTCAGGATTGCAAGGTCACAGACACAAACCATTTAAATCTGAATACAGTTAAACCATTTCTCTATCATCAATTGTTTACTTGCTTTCTTCTGGTTCCTTCTTTCCTGAACCCCAAGACCTATGAAATTATTCCACTCAGACACTCACATAAGTGATGCATGTGTGAGTTGGATAACACTGCCAGCTGTTATCATGGCTGCCACTTAAGTATGTCTGGGTCGAATCACCCAACTGAGAATCTTCCTAATCAAGAGTAAAACAGAGTACTCTAATGCAACCTCAGTATTGGCCCCATATATCAGTCCTGCTAAAAATTGAGTGTGTAATATTTAGTAAGATATAGCAGGGATGTTGAAGATTTCAAGTAACTGAGTAACATCCCACCCTACCTGACAGTGGCCACAAGAAACTTGAAAGACACTTGTTAGGGTCAGTGTTTTGTTTTGTTCGTTCTGGGCTTTTAAGTTAAGGAATTATTAACCCTGGCCCACACTCAAACATAATAGGTAGTGGACCTTAATACTGGATGACACCTGCTATAGAATGGAAAAAAGAAGGAGAGTAAGTCTGTTCAGTGCTACGGTAGAAATATGGTGGCATGGTGGTATAATGAATATTCTATTCTATTACTGCAATTAGATCCTTCTAATGTATTCTCCCTAAATATTACACACTGGACCTTGAGTCCTAAAATTACTACAAGGAGCCAGCATTTCTTTGCAGCCCACAAAGTCCTCATAAGAACAGTGTTGTCTGCAGGCTGTCAAGAATATGTCCTAAATCACACACAGACCTTTTCTGCTGGTATTTAGCAATCAGAGCAGTGTCTCGTTTGATTACAGTGGAACCAGATTGCCTCCATGAATGCATGTCGCTGCCAACTGATGTTAATTTTCATCAGGAAAATGCGAGGCCTTGCCACCCTCCCAATCCGTTTGTCAAGACCGCCCATCAAGGCCAATTTGCCTCAGTAGAGATAACAGGGGCGTCGCTCACTGTCAGCTTTGTGCCATTTGCAATGTGTTGGAGCATCAGCTGTAAGGGACCTCTTTTGAATGTTTGATTTGCAAAAATATTTGACAATTATTCTTCTTCCATCCAGGTTCTATTCTGAAAAAGCTTCTACACACTGGAAATTCATTCAAGGTAAATGTAGTATTCATTGCCACAAGAGTAGTCTGGCTATACTGTAGGTCGCAGTATAAAATTAGATTCTTTTTTGTCTATGTTCATATGTTTTTATTTCCTCCTGTCTAGATCCGCTGTGAGGGGATTCGTCTCTTCCTGCTGTGGCTGCAGGCACTGAGAGACAACTGTGCTGAAGAGCAGTTTCTTATCTTTGCCTGCCTGGTACCAGGATTCCCCGCTGTGCCCTCCTCCAGAGGGCCCTGCACCCTTGACACCATCATTTACAACCCCTTCTCCAACCCCCCTGACGGTGAGGCACATATACTACCGTGACATTGATTCTGAAACCGTCATACAGCCTAATGTGATGAGGGTGGCCACTGATGCACCAATACTCAACTGATATCAGATGTTGAAGCTTCCTTTTCAGTGAAGACTGGTTTTCTTACCCGTGACATTGACTTGAAGTTTGTCTCTCGATCTGAGCAGCCAAGGTCGTGCCTGAGGAGATTACCCCACTAGTGCCGGCTGTGGCAGGCGAAAAGGTTGCAGATGACCAGACCTGTTACATTCTTGAAACCCTGCTCAAGTTCATGGTCATTCAGGTAATTTTCTGTATAGGATGGTCTGAGAGTTGTGGCTTATGATGTTGTTCAGGGATGAATGTGGAATTGAGAGAAAAATGTCTCTTGATCATGTTCTTAACTCATCTGTTGTTGGGTGAAGTCATGATAAGTACTTTAGATTTCCATTTCCCATTTTTAACGTTGCTAGTTTTGGTTGTAGTTTTCTAACAGATAATAACTGGAAAAATACATGAACTCTAAGTGCAAAATATAGTAGTTGTTTGTTCAAGCACACTGTTGTTATGAGCCAGATTTGCTGTGTTATACATCAGTAAGATGAAAACCAAGGTGTTAAGCAGGTAAAGTTGGAGCCTGTTAATCTTTCACCTAACCCAAGCTGTTTTCCCTCTATTTACTGTTTCTTACAGGAACCTTCAAACTGTTGTGTTGCAAACAAAATACTGTCACTGACGTAGTGATGCTGGAACCATCTCCTCTCTCAGTCTGACCTTGTCTGCTTTGTATTGTCTGTCTGCCAGGCATCCAGTTTAGAATGGAAGAATAAAGAGAACCAGGACACAGGCTTCAGGTTTCTCTTCAGTCTGTTCAAGAAGTACTACCTTCCACATCTATTCCCTTCTTTCACCAAGCTCACAAATCTCTACAAGCCTTTATTAGGTAAGCTGCCATACATTATGTTTGTTGAAACCTTTTTTACTGTGAGTGTTCTATTACTGCAATGGTACACATACTGTACTTGAACTCAAGAGCTGCTGTTCGGGCTATAAAATCTCAGTTCAGTAAATTGTGTTACATTCCTAAAGGGAAAGAACTCTATTCAGGAAACTAGCACAATCACATTTTTTATACTTCACTCTTCAGACTTGTACACTTGAAGGCCTTAGGCACAGTAGCACTTTAGTTCAAACAGAAAAATGGCAAGTCCATAGAAAACCAACAAAGGAGCTGATATGTAAAATAAATAAATAAATTGTGGTACGTGGAATCAGCAGTCTAACAAATTTTTGTTTTACAGCATTTAGGATTACATTAAAGCCAAAGTAGATTACCAGATATAGTAATACTTTATAGTAGGTACATTATATGTACCATTTCCAACTTTGCATTTGTGTTTAGACCTCATTTTATTTGCTCTCTCTTTATTCATTTCTATCTCTCTTGCCATTGCCTTTTTTCCTTTTTACTCCTCCTTCGTCACTTTCTTCTCTTCCTGTCACTGTTTTGTTTAGACCTCCCCCATCACAGACCAAAACCCTTGTATGTGCCAGTGACGCGAAACAATGAGAGCACCTTCTGCACCAGGGACCAGTACCTGGCACCCCGTGTGGCCTTCATCACCTGGCTTGTCACCTTCTTCCTGGAGAAGAAGTATGTCAGCAGTGCTGCTGCAGCGCAGAGCGCCAAGAATGGCACCGAGGTCATTCCCAAACTCATCCAGGTAAGCCTGACAATACCCTTCTGTTGGCATTACTTCATAGTGGAGGGAGGAGGCAGACCATAATAAAGGCAAAACCTCTGAGGACTTGTGTCTGTGTAAAGACACGTGGCTATGTGCACAAAGGAATATGTTTAGTGTATTTGAATTTGGGGTGCAAAGTTTCTGAAGACGCACTGCAGGGAGGGGTGTATTTGTTGAGTTTGTTGAGGCTGTTGAGTTGAAATATCAGTCTTTCTCTGGAATCACTTACCCCACCTTTAAGAAGACATATTGACCCATATTTATGGTTAAATGTGATCCTTTAAAATCCTTTATTATTTCATATAATTTAATAGAATATTCAGTACTGTGAATGAAGATGAATGGGGGTTGCAAATTATTGTTTTATCATTTTACTCACTAGTAATTTATTAGATCTAAAGAATTTGATTAAAGAAGTTTGTTATTCAACTAAGTGGCAACTGCCCTATAATTATATTTCTCTCTGACACTCTTGTCTCTGTGGTGCTCAGACTGTCACTGCAGGCAGTAGTAGCCAGGAGAAGGAGAAGGATAAGACATCAGATGGGGATACAAATGGGCCACAGGGGGAGCCTGAGAAGAGCCACTCCAACAGCAGCACGCTGTCAGATCGACGACCCAGTGATTCTAGTTTGTGTAGCATCGAGGAGGAGCATCGTCACGTCTATGACATGGTGCATGCCATCCTGCTATCCACCAGGGACAATGTGAATTTTGTGAACGAGGTCTTTCACCAGGTACAGTGTGGGAACGGATGCTTTAATAAAGATATTTTTAGAACTGTCTAATCACAGCAATATTTCTATCGTTCTGGTTGTAGAAATAATTGCACTCCAGGCACTGTATAGTTACTTCATTTGTTTATCAATAAAATGCAGACTAGGTTGACTAGAAATGCAATAAGATGGACTGTGTTGCCCTCTGCTGGCCATTTGTAAACATAACTCAAAGGTCTGTCCCATCTGCCCCATGTTCTCCCTCCTAAGGCCTTCCTGCTGCCATCATGTGAGGCATCAGCAACCCGAAAGGTGATCAAAGTGTATAGGAAGTGGATTCTGCAGGAGAAGCCCAGCTTCATGACAGAACCTGACAAACGTATGCAGGAAGATGAAGTGGATGACAGCTCTGAACAGACACGCAACACAGAGACAAACAGCATGCATGCACAGGTAAACACACCGCAAGAGACACCCATCCCTAAACCTAACCTATATATACTTGTATTGCAAAATGTCTGTGTCTGTCCTTTTAATTTAAATATGACAAGTGACACAAGTCACTTTTTGAAAAGTAATGCAGTTCTTGCCTTATATTATTGACACTGTTACTAATTGACTGTCCTCACTTGTAACAGGTATTGGAGAGTCACGGCCACAGACGGTCGTCCAGTTGGGGCAGGACCTACTCGTTTAGCAGTGCCATTAATCGAGGCTTTCTCACTGAGGAGCAAAACAGGGACATCAAGGCTGGCATCCAGCCCACACTACAGGTTTGTCTCTATTGCAGAGGTGTGTTTTTTCCAGGATTACTCTATGTCCTCTGTGTATTATTATATTTGTCTGTATGCGTCTTTGTCTTTTACTGTTTGTCACTGTGTTTTATCACTTTCTTTTTATGTGTAGGTGTTCCTGACCAATTCATCCAATGTGTTCCTGTTGGAACCATGTCAGGATGTACCTAAACTGTTGGATAACCAGGTTGAGGTGTGCAAGGGAGTTCTGAGCATCTACAGGCACATGATTATGGAGCACACAATGAGCACACAGACGTGGTTAGTATGATTTGCAGATTTTTTTATTTTTTTTTTGAAGATTCTTCTTCTCACTCTGTTTTCATGAGCCTGACCTGTTGTATTGTCTGTTTTTTGCAGGGAGCAGATGTTGCAGGTACTGTTGAGGATCACAGAAGCGGTGATGAAAAGGCCACAGGATAACCAAAGAAAAGACAGCTTTGCTGAAAGTTTAGCATCTATACTCTTTAGGGTATGTCTCCTCGTGCTTAGTTTTCTATTTCTTGATATATAAAATCATGGGAACCGGGGCATTCACCTGTACACAGGATCACATATGTTGTTATCCCTATTCCTTAGTACTTAATTTGTCTTACGTTACACTTTGGGAACAAAGAAAAGAACATATTGTGGAATTTCACTCATGAGCAACCACCAAAATCCATGTGCTTCCATTTACTGTTTGGGTACATCTTTGATGGGGTGTTGGTTTGATGGAAAGGCAAGGAGACACAATATCAAATTACATGTGTCGGTGTGAAAGTCTCACTGTCACATCTTATTGGCCCCCCTCTGTCAGTACTAATTCTCTCATTGTCTCATCTTGCATTCAGACCATCATTGTGGCATGGGTGCGAGCCAACCTGTGTGTATTTATCTCCCGGGAGCTATGGGACGAGCTGCTGGCAGTGCTGTCCTCTCTTACCTGCTGGGAAGAGCTGGTGACAGAATGGGCCAGCATCATGGACTCTCTGACAGCTGTGCTGGCACGCTCTGTTTATGGCCTGGATATGGCCAACCTGCCTCTGGACAAACTCAGCGAACAGAAGGAGAAGAAGCAGAGAGGACGTGGTGAGGGGGAGAAGTGGGCAGATATGGGATTGGGGTGGCTAGAATTTGGGTGAGAAAAAGGTTTAAAATTAACTTAAGTTATTTTTTCCACAATAGTCCAACAGCAGTTTTATTAAGTTTAGCATGAAAAGTCCAAATGAGAACAGAAGTTGTGTATTACTTCTCTGCGAGAATGTGGGCTGATTAAAATAACATTTTTAAAGATGTTGGTAGAAGTTCATCCTTCTACACCAGACTTCACCTTTAAAGATGTGGCTCCAGTTTTATAAAGTAAAACTTTATGGAATGGATTTTTTTGTTCATATATTTTTTTATCATAACCACTTTTGTCAGACACTAACCTTTTTTTGGGACAGCTGATAATGGCAATGTATATCAGAAACAAGGAGGATAGAGAGAGGTATAATATACCACAGAGTTCCCTGAGTCAGGCTATGTGGCTTTCCCTGCAACCTTTGATGCAACGAGGCTCTACACACAGAAGCATTTTGTACAGAAATGTGAACTTGTTTTGTAATGTCAAATGTAATCTTTCCCTCTTCAGAGTAACTTCAAGTTAAATTTTACATTTTTGACCAAAAAGCTGTATAAACGGCCCAGCTCCAATCTATAAGTGTGCCCTACCATCAGCCACAAATATAATCTTACATGTCAATAGAGGAAATAATGACAGTTTGGTGGCAGTGACTGTTTTTTTTCTACATCTCAGGGGTAATCCAAGACTCCCAGAAGGCTGCAGCAGTGGCTCGCTCCTTCTCACTGAGTTGGAGGAACCAAGGGGAGCAGAGTGGGCCTGGAGTTCAGGAGCCCATGAGGATTCGGTCTGCCACAACATCAGGAGCTCCTGGTGTGGAGAAGGCCCGTAACAACGTCCGACAGAAAGCCTCTGGTAAGCACTTGTAATGTAACGATGTATTGTTCTTTTGGCCTGGTTGTATATTATTGTACCATACCAAATCAGGTAAAAATACAATGCAAAAGGAAAGCTCGAATAAGACCCTTGTCTAATGTTTTTTTTAATCAGTGCTGGGATAATCTGTTTTTGTGTGAACCAAGAAAACAGTACTGATCAGCTTCTTGAGTCAGACATATTGACTACACGTGAAAGACTTTACAAAGGTTTATGTGTACGCCAGCCCAGGTGCTGTTGAAAGGCCTAACAGTGAAGACAAAGAGGCCAGCAGATGGCCCACATTGTTCCCCTCACATGTCACAGACCAACGTCAACATGTTTCCCTGTCAGCTCAATTGCCAGCATACAATTAAATTCCCTGATGATATGTCAAAGGCCAGCTTTGGGCACTCATTGTCATTAGCTCAATTCAGACGCAGCAAACAGCTCTTATCTGATGGGATGTGGCAGGCTAATTATAAGTTAAGGCTCGAAGGCAGTAGAGTAGTAACTTGCCCTATTGCCTGTTTGTCTTGCGTGTCCTAATTTTGTCGAGACATAATCTTAATGTGTGGGGATAAAAGACTGAGACAATCTCCTTTTCTGGCCTTCCGCCTCCCCAATTATTACTAACGTTTCAAAGTGACAAGCTTGTTGAGCTAGGAGCAGATGTATTTGTGCCTGAAGGATGTGTGAGCTGATACATCTCTTTAGTGTCTTGTGTGCATGATTATGCACCTATTTGCTTGCATGCGAGCAAAGACACTAAACACTACCGCCTCAAATTCCCTTCCCTTTCTTTAGCCTAATTGGATTTCTCCCACATTGATCTTCAAAGGCCCGGCAGTCCTCCTCCCTACTCCTCAAGAGAAGGCCCACACATCAATTGCACGCTGGTTTTTGATAGTTTCATTAAGAGTGTAATTAATGCTCATTAATATGCATAAATGAGAAACAGTAGCAGGCGATGTATCTCTCTCACTGAAAGGCTTAATTAAAGTGTGCTGAAAGCAGAGAATAGAATAGTCCTCTTTCATTGCTCTCTTTGAGATTAAGCCTGAAGTGCTGTCCAGACACAATGGCAATGCCTCAGCATTGACAACTGTCAAAACTTGGCTGTGCTTACACATGCAAATACAAACTAATATTGTTCTGAGATTTTGTCTTGGTAATGGAAAAGAAAGCAGGATATTTCATTATGGTACTCATTAAGCTTTTGCAGCCACAGAGGCCCAGTCAAACCAGCTCTCATTCTGCTATTGCAGTCATAATAATGAGGTGTATCTTTCTCTTTAAATTAGAGGTGTAACGTAACACTAAAGTCACAGTTTGGTTCATACCATGGTTTGGGACATAATTCAGGACGAATTCAGTACAAATGAGAAAAAAACAACAACAAAAAACCCAAATACCAAGGTTGCTTTCATTCATTTTTGAACAGACAATAGTGCACATTACAGTTTGTTCTGCCTAGTGTTGTATAACCACCCCCTTGCATTACGGTGCTTTATTTTCTCTGCTCTTTGAATTGAGAATGTATTTATTACCTTTGTCAAGGTGGTTGTGTGATCACTTGCTTTAGTCTGTCTGTCTGTCCCCAGGGTTAACACAAAACTACTGGATTGATTTTTATGAAACTGATAGAGTAGGGCATGGACCAAGGATGAATTCATTTGGAAGCAGATCCATAAAAAGAGGCAAAGGCTGTAGTACTGCTTCTTCTAATATTGCTATATAGGGTCTTTGATAGAATTAGTATGTGTGAGTGCATATCTCTGCCAAGCTAAGCCCTCGTACACTAGAAGATCGGTCCAGCAGTATGCACGTAATTCTGCTGACAGACAAACTAACCAGCAAATAAAGAAACATTAGAGGACTGTGGGGCCTTGGCAGAGGTATGCACTCTCTGAGTTTCTATCTAGTTAAAGGAAGTGCCTTTGTAGCATTCTTTACATAGCTTTAACTGAATACTTCTTCTCCCTTTACCTTTTATCTGTTTTCACTGTTTCATGTCTTTCTCCTGTTCTTTCTCTTTCCCTGATGGAAGCTAAGCGAAGCCAGTCCATCAGCAACTGTGTTCATCTATATGAAGCTTTGCCCACTACTAAAAGCGTTCCTATGCTGCTCCACACTGTGAGCTCTTTCTTGCCTGGTATCTCTTCTGGTAACTCTGCTTGCTCTCACAGACTCTCAGGTAAAGTGTATTCTGAGAGCTGGATGTGTTTGTATGTGTGACTTCCATCTTGTCTCTTCCATCCATCTGTCGCTATCAGTCATGTGCTGCCAGATTATGTGACTGTGTGACAATTACTCAGGCAGAGGGGTTTATGGTTTAGCATGAACTGACAACTGTTATCTGTTGGTTAAACACATTTAAAAATCTCTAGGGCAGCCTTGTTTCTGTTTGCAGTTTGAAGGAATACAGTGAGTAGCCAAAGTATGTGTGCATCACCCCTGCATGTGTGCATGTCTTAGTATCTCTCCAATGTTATCTTTAATATGTCACATCTCCATCTATATGGATAATAGGACATTTGACAGTGTGCTTACATTTCAATATTTGTGGTATTATTTGTGTTAACTTTATGTCCTCTTCTCTCCTGATTGTCAGACGTGGAGGAGTGCCAGCTGTCAGAATGTGGGGGAGAGGAGGAGCTGGGAGGCGGGGATAGCCCTCTGCCACGTAGCAGCAGCACCTCCGACATCACCCAGCAACTCTCTGACACGTTACCAGGTATACTGTATACAAACTGGATCTTCATTTTTACTCTCCATGCTTCTTCCTTGACCTAGACACTTGTTTCATGTGCAAGCCATTGAGTATCTTGATGAAAGAAGCAAAACCAGATATGCCTTCAGTGTTTCCCACACAATTAGATTGTACTTGTGGCAGGGTGAGCTAAAGCTGAGTCCTGTGTGGGTTTGTCACAGGAGTTCCACTTCCCAGTTTTTTTATCACCAAATCCTGAATATAAGATAAACTCTGACACGCCTTTTGTTATGGTAAGCTGTTCTATGCTCTGTTCAATGCATTATCTACTAAGATTTTTGTCAGTCGAATCAGATTTGGCTGTTCAATACAAAGCTTTGACTATTGGTTCCTCTTTTTCTTTTTTTCCATTGGACTGCATTTCACTGATGATTTTGACCACATTAAAATCAAGTAGTCATTTAGCCTACAACAGAGTTATAGGGATATAACATTGTATTCAAAAAGAATACAGTTGCCATGTCCACTGACAGGTGAAGTGCTAATAATGTTGATTATCTCGTTACAATGGCACCTGTCGGTTGGTGGAATACATTAGGCAGCAAGTGAACATTTAGTGCTCAAAGTTTATGCGTTGGAAGCAGGCAAAATAGGCAAGCATAAGGATCTGAGCAACTTTGACATGGGTCAAAATGTGACGGCCAAATGACTGGGTCAGAGCATCTCCAAAACTGCAGGTCTTGTTGAATGTTCATGGTCTACAGTGGTTAGTGCCTACCAAAAGTGGTCTAAGGAAGGACAACCAGTTCTCAACCCTGTCAAATATATGTGGGAACATAACATTGTTACCACCTACCTAATATTGTGTAGGTCCCCTTTGGAAAACAGCTCTGACCTGAGGCATGGACTGTGCTGTGGTATCTGGTACCAAGACATTAGCAGCAGATCTTTTAAGTCCTGTAAGTTGCGACGTGGGGCCTCCATGGATTGGATTTGTTTATCCAGCAAATCCCACATATGCTTTATTGTATTGAAATCGGGTTGTCCTTTGTTAGACCACTTTCAGTATGATGCTAACCACTGCAGACTAGGAACACCCAACAAGACCTGCGATTTTGGAGATGCTCTGACCCAGTCGTCTAGCCTTGGCCCTTGTCAAAGTCGCTCAGGTCCTTACGCTTGCCCATTTTGCTGCTTCCAACACAGCAAAATAGTCTGTGTTGGAAGCAGCACAGCCCATTTTTTGTGCTCAAATTATGCTCAAAGAGCAGAAAAATGAATAATCCCCTCAGATCTGCCACGTACTGTGTCATTTCTGTATCATTTACTCAACCTTTCCTTCCTCAGCTTTCTGTCAGTCTCCCACTGACTGCCCACTGTGTGGCACTGTCCTCCCACAACTCAATTTGGGTTCATTTTGGTGGTGTTACATGTACTTTTTGGC
>JAPQRN010000016.1:10523383-10535218 GCA_037367275.1 Coranthus polyacanthus | reverse complement strand
ATTTGTGTTAAGAATGGGTCACCGTCCGCCTTAATATTTTCAGTTCATTATGAGGCTATGGCGGGGTCAAATTAGAATATAGTACAATGCACCGTACCGCGTCCTTGGCGGAAGTACATTTGTTAAAATTACTTGTTAATAAACTTTAGCAGCCATTAATATACCTGGGTGGCCCACCCAAGTAAAGTCTATGTGTGGGAAACACTGGCCTTTTCTGACTGAATGCAGTCTAATACAGTAGCACAGTAATGACTCTATCATGTTCAAGCTTTTGATGTTAACTCTATATAATACTGTGTGTTCCAGCCCAGAAAAGAGAATACTCCCCTACCTCTTGTGGCTCTGGTAGCAGGACATCTGAGGGAAGGAGAGAGAGCAATGAGCCCCCAGTGGTGAGAAGAATCAGTTTGTACTCCAGTATTATGTTAATGTAATTAATAACATTTTTGTAACCCCTTTTTAACGCTTTTGTGTGTGCTCATAGATCCTCATCCGACGGAGCAGCAGTCCAGCTGAGACAGAGTGCAATGCTGAGGGACACACAACCTACGCAAGGCCCAAGCTCAGGGAGAAAAGTTAGATATTACTAATTATATCTAAAATAAATGCCATTTTTGTATATATTCATATAGTTTTAGTAGTTTTCATATGAGTGCTTTATGTATAGAATCATTTATTTAAAATCAATTGTTAAATCGAATAGAGCTGTTGGCATACTGTAAATATTTTTGCTTCACACCACCTTCATGCCTTATCATACCCCATATTTTCTTTACCCTTTATCATTCTCATTCACCCACTTCACCCAGGTGAGAGTGTAAGCAGTGAGACATCCAACGGCTACCTCAATGAAGCTGAGGTTACCTGGCAGGCCTTTGATGAGGAGGCTGACACTCAGTCGACCCAGTCAACCCACATGGACGTGACGACTGACCCCCAAAGCCAGGGGAGCCTGCTACTCAGCCACAATGAGGCTCTAGCAGGTATAGGATGTGACAAGAACCTGAACTCTCCACACCAAAGAACAATTCTCCTTGTATTAAATTTGCGTTGTCATGTATGTTAAATCCTTTGTCTGCATTGACTACAAATTTTTTTGCTAGCAAATAACGCCGGCGTTCTTTAGGGTACCTAGGCTGAACCTGACATATCATTTGGTCAAGTTTAAGTTCAGTGCAGCGATTTAAGTGCAGAAATTAGTCCTAAAAAATATAAAGTGAAATATACTTGGCTATGCTCTTCACCTATAATCCTTCATCGGTTAGACAAAAAATACAATGTAAAATCTACTGAGAGAAATAAAAGGAAATTTCTTGTTGAAAGTAGATATTTTCTTTACTTTAAATTTGTCTGTTCATTGACTTTATTCACAAAAGAAGTGCTATGGAATTTTTGAGTTTTAGCCTATTTGTGAAGGAGACAGAGTGATCCATTGTTAACTTTTCACACAGAGGGAGAATGAGTTATTGGAGGTGTGTGCCAACCAGCTGAGGTTTTAGTCCAATAAAGTTACTTTTGATAGATTAGTCATCATATGGTTGTGTGACAGGAAACTTGACCTCCTTGTCAGTATCAGCCAAAATACCTCTTAATCTCAGCCATTTAATCTTTTAAAGCTGCTGACAACTTGTGTTTTTGTGTGTTGGGAAATTTGTAAAGGGAAAGTGACCTAGAGCCTCTGGACAGAATAGTATTATATATTTACATATGTAAATAATCGAGTTTTCCCTCTGCATCAAACCCTACAGCTTTTAGTTTATCCGTCCTGTCATTGTTACCCATCTGCCCCTCCCACCCTTGTACACAAACTTGTTCTGTGATGTTCTACATTGTGATCACCATGAAGTTTCACTTCTCCTTTGTGCCTGTGCTCCCTTCCTCAAACCCAATTTTATCCCTGTCCCCTTGTTGTTTTTAGGTCCTGAGTGTGCCCTCCCTCCCCACTCTGCACCCCCGTCTTACCACCACAACCACTACCACTACCCCCAGAACCCCCCCGCCTCACCAGCCCTGCTAGTGCACACAGAGTGCCCGCGGGACTGCCCCCTGGACGACACCATGCATCAGTCTGTCTTACACATGCCACACCATTTGGGTACTGCTTTCTAGCTGCTACTCAGCATATTAACCAAGTCTTCATAACATTCACTCTCCATGCTCTATGTTTCCGCCTTAATTTCTTTTTCCTCCCTGACATTATTACACATTTCTTTTTTCTCATTACTCCATATAACAGGTCTTGTTTGGCTGCTCCATTTATTATAATAAATACCCTATTTTTGCTGTTCAAGATTCAAAGAACATTATCTTTGGGAGAAATTGCTTTTTGGAATCAAAATGACATTTCTCTGTACATTATTTTAATTGTGCCCAAAGTTATGCTCAAAGAGCAGAAAAGTGAATAATCCCCTCAAATCTGCCACATACTGTGTCATTTCTGTGTCATTTACTCAACCTTTGCTTCCTCTGCTCTCTGTCAGTCTCCAACTGCCCACTGTGTGGCACTGTCCTCCCTCAACTCAATCTGGGCTCATTTGGTCGTTGTTGCATGCGACTTGTGCCTGTTTCCCAAAACTGTTTTGATCAGTTTCAGAGTACAAAAATCTTGGTGTTTTGAAGCATTTGGGAAAATGCACAATGAGAATAAGGATTTGATCAACAACTGCTCACACAGAAAAGATTGTTTTGGGAGTTATTACAATTTATGTACTGTATAATAGGTATAGTTAAACAAGCTTCAGGCTGTGCAAAAGCTGTTTTCATGAAAACTGTTTTGCACTTATTGATTAAATCCCATCTCATCAATCAAAAGACATACAGTTCAGTTTGTGTTAGGTGCCAGCACCTACAAAAATGGACACTACCTTATTGTATTCTCTAACCCAAACTCTTTACTTCCCTTCTTTCTTCAACCATGCAGACAGTAGTGAGTGTTTAGCTGATGATGTCAGCATAATCGCGGGTGGGACCCTGACTGGTTGGCATGCTGATTCTGCCTTCGTCCTCTGGAGGAGGATTTTGGGCATCCTGGGAGATGTCAACAGCATCCGCTGCCCCAAGATCCATGCTAAGGTGTTCTCCTATCTCTATGAACTCTGGCACAAGCTGGCCAAGGTAAAGTGGAGAAGCCAAGACATACTTTTCATCATACACATGATAGTTTTGTTCATTTACATAAGTCAAATGTATGCCCACAGATCCGGGACAACCTTGGAATCAGTGTGGACAACCAGTCTTCTCCTCCCCAACCGGCCTTCATCCCTCCCCTCCGAATGCTGGCATCATGGCTCTTCAGGGTAACGACATAACTTAGGCACAGCAGGCAACATTGAAAACACTGCCACAATAGTTCTAATGTTATATCATGTCATGTTTTTTTCTGTTTCTAATACTTAGTAACATAACATAACGTAGTACAGAAATAAAACAAGTAATGCTTTAACAAGGGTAGGATGGTTGCAGGAAACAGCATGAAGAATTTCCACTGAAGTATGTTTCATAATTATGCCCTTGCATCCTGACTGATTGAACACTGTTCACTTTTAATGTTGTTAATGCTTTCATGTCTGCTAGGTTTGTCTGTGGGAGAATCATGTAATGCTCAGGGAACACAATTACATTTCCAGAAACAGCAACATGGGTTCCCAATAAACAAGATTATTCACATTAGCGATGACAAGAACTGTGACTAAATGGACAAATAATGAGCTGTATCTAATTTTAGAAAAAACATAAAAATTAATATTAAAATGGCCCTCTACTCAACTTTGGAGTTTTTCATTGGCTTTGATCATGTCTTGAATTCCTTTTTTAAATAAATGTCCTCCATATCTGTCCTCCACAGGCAACCATGCTACCAGTTGAGTACAAAGCTGGCAAGCTGCAGGCTTATAAGCTGATCTGCGAGATGATGACCAG
Organism: Coranthus polyacanthus; assembly: GCA_037367275.1. Lineage (NCBI taxonomy): Eukaryota > Metazoa > Chordata > Actinopteri > Kurtiformes > Apogonidae > Coranthus > Coranthus polyacanthus. The sequence goes on along the minus strand of JAPQRN010000016.1, from coordinate 10,531,300 downwards.
ACACCAGGATGTGCTCCCCAACAGTGACTTTCTAGTGCACCTCTACTACATAATGCACAAGGGCTTTACCAGCAATGACCAGGTACACCCAGGAGGTGGCCCCTCTGGAACTTTTCTGGTTGTTCTTTTCTTCAGCACTAGATGGCAGACTAGTCAAACTCATATGATATTCTGCATCCGCTTTGACCAAAGACAGGAAAACAATGATTTGTAGTTGCCAATATTGCTATCAACTTTTGAACTATAGGATGTGTCATTTTAGTTTAATATTCTGTGACTCTTATTCACCTGTTTCTTGTAGTAAAACTCAAATTAACAACATAAGCATCTATTATATGTGCGTCGTTGGTGCTAGACATACAATAGAGAGGAGTTTGGTTCAGTTTGATAAAGCAGAGAAGTGAGGACATGAGGCGTTCAGGTGTTTTAAAATTATCAAGGCTTAGTTTCAGCTGGTACATTTTGTTAACTGCCTGCCAACCAGTGGTGATGAAGAAGTGTGTTTTGGCATCTTGCACCTCCTTTAGCCACACCCTGCTTCAAATTTAAATTTGGCCTAGCTCCATTCCTATCAGATGAAGCTGAGTGGAGATGAATGGAGTCCCAAAAACAAAGGACAGGGACAAAAGTCTGTGCGGGTTGAGGGAGGGAAGGGGGGTTGATTTTGGATGCATGTGTGTGTATATATGCCCTCCTGGCTGGGTTTCTATTGCGTCTTGGCAGTGCGACAAGCTTATTAGAATGTTTTCCATGTTGTTAAATAATGTTTTGAGCCCCTGCCGCGTATACGTGATTAATTAAGGATTGACGTCTGTCGTGCTCCGTTAGACTGACACGTCGGCCTGGGGCCCGGAGTAGGCTGGTCTGTCTGCCTGTGTGTGTGTGTGTGTAAAGGAGCGGGAGGGGAGCCTGGGGAACATAGTGTAGAGTAGAGCAATGAGGGGGGCACACTGAGGGATGAGGCAACATTCTCCAGCTTTTGTTGTGGCTCTGTATAATGCGTCGGGGGGCCAGAGCCAGGCTGGCCACTGAAGCATGCTCAAATTGGCCGGAGAAAAGAGTCCTCACGCCACACAATAGAGGACAGCCGCACGCCTGCTTAACATAAGAAAGTGGCTCTTATTCTCCCCCTCCTCCTTCCTCCCTGCTTTCACCCCTACCCCTCCCAAAAAAAGACATATACTTTATCCGCAAATATTCTACCTATTTTTTGCATTTATTTTACCCATTTATTTAACACAAATTTTACAGTCAGTTTCCATGACTGGATTAGAGGAGTCTGCAAATGATCTAATTTGATTGTACTTGTGGGTTTAGTGTATTACAAAAAAAAAAACATACATGTAGTGTGTTCTGAATTTTGACTTTTGCCTTCAGTTTATACTCTTACCTCTCAAACACACTGGAAAGTTTAGCCTATACTTTAGGATACGTGTTTATCAAGTAATACAATTTGTGTTAAACAGCCATGCTCTGCAGAGAATAGGGGACATCCCAATGTAAATCATCACCATTCAATTCAGCTAAGCTTAGAGGAACATGACTTTTCCCTTGGAGAGGTTCTCCTTCCAGCAGAAAGAGTGCCAAGGTCAGTTCTATTGTCCTGATTGTCTGTCTTTCTCTGGTCACTGGTCTCACAAAGGCATGACCATAGCACAATAGCAGTAATCTATCTAATAGGTCTACTGTCTGCACTGCTGTAGTCAACAGAATATTTTGTTTAATATGAGGTGTGCACAAAAAAGCTTTTGGTGGGACCCATTAACATGACATGTATCATTCATGAACCTAAATATAAAGTATCAGTTAACATAATAAATGTTTTTTTGGATTGATGGCTGTCACTGAAGCAGATTTTTGCCTAGTGGAAATGGTTAAACTGCAAACAATGACCAACTGCCACATTACTTTATCACTAAAAGCAAAAAAGCCTTGCACAGTTTATATATTATCATAGAACAATCCACAAACATGGCTGTTAGTCCAGTCTCTGTCTTCATAGTGATGCAGGTGGGTTTTATCACTTCCAAAGAGCCTGTAATGGAAAACTCATAGATATTCATAGTGATGATGGTGTTGTTGAATTACATCAGGAATTCTGATCCACACTTAACTGGAAGCATTCATGTTTAGTAAGCGATGCCAAAATTTTCCAATGTTGTGCTGAATGATGTAATGCCAGAGTGAACCCTGTCACCCCAGGGGCCAGCAGGTGGACAGCGTGTGCTTTCCTGGAGATGAGGCCAACTGAAAAGGCCTGAGGTGGCTCTATTCAGAGTTACGTTAATGCACCTTTTGTTGATGCAGGGGCCATTCCTGCTGCCAGCACAGAACCACATGCAGAGTTGTGTTCCCATTTCTATACACACACCTCAAACCAGGTTCCTTCTACTTACACATACAATAAAAAACACTTTGCATTCTACATTTGTGGCTTCCTCTAAAATGCTCATTTCAGGCAATCAAGCAACAGTTTGTTGCATGCTAATTACCTCTGACTGCACTGCACATTATGCTTCAGAGGTCAATTACGAACAAAATGAGGGTAAAATGGGCCCTCAATCCTAAAGCTCTTCCCACCAATTTTCCACATGCAGTGCACCGTGTTGGTTTGACTTCCTACTTATTGCTTCTGCGTGTTTATTCTGTTCCTCTTTTGTTCACCTGCATTCCCTGTTTACCAAAGCCACGGGTTATTAATGTCCCAGATAGGTGGTACAGTGTGTGTGTATATGTGTGTGGTTGTGTTTGAGAGAGAGAGAGAGAGAGAGAGAGAGAGAAAGAAATGGTGTGTATGTGTGTTTGCTAAGGTGCCCTTTGGTTCAGCTAGAAACAGGCTTGTGTTTGAACTGTCTGATTTACACATGTTTATGGCCAAGGAGGCAGGTGTTTCTCGGCTGGACCTTGCCTTTGTACACAAATATGCACGCGCACATCTAAGATAAGAGAGAGAACAATCATTCTGAAGCTACATTCTCATGCCATTATGCGTTTTCTTATCAAAGCATGAGTATTTTTTTAATGTCAGTGGCACAGTATAAATTCCCATGTTTGCTAAGTAAAACCAACTAAATAAAACCTCTTACTGTCTTTTGTCGTTTTAAGTATAGCATGGCCTTACACTGTACATACTTGAGCAGTGTCTGTGCAGTGCAGCATATGTCAATGTTGAAAGCGCACCCATCTGCCACTGAGCTGCCTCTACCTCGGCAAAACAATACCTTGTCTCTGGCTTTAATTACAGGTTTGCCTGTGTGTGTATATACAAAAGTTGTGGTCTTTTGTTCGCCCTCTTATCCCCTGTGAACAATCCATCTGCTGCCTCTCTGTTTCCTGTATTTCTTTTTTTTATGTCCTTTAGTGACATGTACCGTTGAGTGCCTTGCACTCCTCAACACATGTAATGCTTAGCCTACCTGTTGGAGGAAAAACTCTTTCTCACTGCTGTTTCTCACATGGTGGCCCATTGACAAAATGTTTCTGCTCCCCTCTACTCAACAATATCCTGCACTCATAACAAATGCAAAACTCCCAACTGAGTGTAAACACACTGTAGAAGTGCTAAGACATCAGTTCATTTAATGGATGATGCAGATGGATGACTTTTTTTCTCTACCAATTAGGTCAGTAGTTGATGTCTAAAAATAGAAATGTCTATGTAGAAATGCTGTTTTCCACTAATTCTGTGCCTGTGTATGCTTGTTATCAGGATGTTTTGAACACCATCATTCGATCCTGCTCTCCAAGATTCTTCTTCCTCGGGCTGCCGGGTTTCACAATGCTGGTGGGAGATTTCATCACTGCTGCTGCTTGTGTCCTGAGTTCTGGCTCCCCAGAGGTACATACACTTTTATGTTATTATTATCATTATTATTATTATTATTTCAATCTAACCTGAATTTTCAAGGACAAGAATAAGCCAAGAGTAAATAAAATGCATAACTGACAGCAAATTATATTGTATTTCATATTTTTTGTACCTATAAATCATAAAAATAAAACTAGATTATAATTATTACATTTATTTGCACTAATTTTTAACTCATAAACATTTGGGAAGCAAAGAGCATTTAATAACAATTAATTAGATACACAGATGACCTGTGGATAGACCGTGGTAATTTAATCAACTACTGCTTAATTAAACTCAGTAAATTGTGACCTCAAGCACACCTTATAGGGGTATTTACGGTTGATGTAGAAAGGTTTCCTGCTGAGATGCTACAGATGCTATTGCCATAGGATGTACAGTTGGCTCTAGGGCTAGATGTTTTGTACATCTCATCAGTCATGTTGTTGTCCATCGCCTACCATGTGTCGACAGTTTCCTTTGAACATCAGCAATGAATAAAGACAATTAATTCTGCTGGATCTCCCCAATCCTTTTTCCCTGGATAGTAAGCTTACTGTTCCCTGGAAGTGGATTGTTTTCATGTAGCCTTAGTGCATTAATAATACCACATGTTTTTTTTTTTTTGTTTTTTTTTTCTCCTTCCATGTCTGCCAGGCTCCCAGGATGGAGGCTCAGACCACCTTGGGCTCCCTTGTGTGTTTTCCCAACCTTTACCTCCAGATTCCAATTCTGCAGAGTATGCCTGGCTCGGATGACGTTGTTGTCGGCAATGAGGATATCAAGGTAAATAGTCCACAGTAGAAATGAGATATGGTAATAACACATTCAGATATTTTAAGTCTATTTTTTGTTGTGTTGTCTGAAAATAAGCCTAAGATACTTTTTTTCCACGATAAGATTTATGCATTTACACATTTTTACCAAAATGCAAACATCAGGATCTTAGATATAAAAATTAATACACACAATAAATAAAGTACAAAAGTGCGTCATTGGGCATGTGTAATAGAACTGAAGCTGAATATGTGTCTGTGCCACACAGGACTATCTGGTCAACATTCTACTAGAGACAGCAACGAAGGAACACTGTGAAGGAGCCAGGTATGACTCGCTTTTTCAAAGATGCTAATAAATTATTGTATGTATAATAAAGGTTAAGTACATGAATAGTGAACATTTACTAACAACATCAGAAAAGAGCAGTCATGACTGACTAAACACCTCAATCAACTCAGAGAGGGAAGCAACGTCGAGCCTTTTGTGGTTGCTGAACTGGAGAATGTCCTGCAGGGTCTGAAAGGCGGAAATGCAGCAGGATATGACAACATCTCTTTAAAGTTCATGAAATACCTGGGCCCCCTGAACTTTAACAAAACTGACCCAATTCTGCACCAGGATCAGACACACAAACCTAGTCCCAAAGAAATGACAAACTTTCAGCAAACCACCACTCAGTTTCTCTATATATCTCCCATAGATCCTTTGTGTAGACTAAACAGGCTTCCACAAGGATCACAGCATACTGAGAATACTGAGCCATACTGAGAATGGCTTTAAGAAAAACATCAGTTCAACAAACCACCAAAATGCACAATGGGCCACTGGAACACCTCTTTCCATAATCCTGCCAAACAGACCACCATAATTTATATTTGATGCTCAATTTACAGATTCATTCTATACAAATATATATATATATATATATATATTTTACCTTCACCCCTCCATCTCCCTCTCTCATGGCTCAGGGAATTACTAATTCCTCTATGGATGGAAAAGGGCACAGGCCCTGAGCTATCCACCAGGGTCATGAAATAGTAGGCTTCAAGAACAAGCTGAAAACTGGTCTCAAGACCAATCGATGACTGCAACCAGCAGTCACATTAACAGAATATTTTCTGTCATTGATGGGGTTTTTTTGTAACAATGAGGGCCAAATCTGAAGGCTGGATAAGACACTAGGTAGACTATTCCTCTTATAGCGTCAGTTTTCAACATGCAGGTTAGTAGTTGCAGCTGCATACGCTGTGAGATTGCTTCCTGGGGAAGCTGTTTGGGTAATCAAACATTCAAAGAGTCTTGTCATCTTTTAATCACTTCTCTGGAAAAATGTTCCCCAAAATCAAAACGCTGTCTGACGTGACACTGGTAATTCCATTTTCCAGTTTGGCAAAAGAACACAGGTTCATTGTTCAGAACAAAATTAGCACAACCATGAGAACTTGTCTGAGGCAAAAGTGCAAAACCTAATGACAGTCACCTAATTGTGTAAAACTGCATGTTCATATTTGCCTGTTTAGTGGTCAGAGTGTTTTAGTGTCTCTTCTGTCACTGTGGAGGAAAAAAAATCAACCACCTGCTTCGAGTGATCTTGACATGAAAGGGACGCACAGTCAATGTCTGTGTTTACCTTATCTTTCCACGCCCTTATAAATACATTATCTGTAAATTTGTTCTGCATATTAGGCTCATTATTTCTATTGAGATTGTGCTATTTTGAAAATTATTGCTCTAAATAAGCCTCATTACCATTAAAAAATAAAATGACTGGTAATAATAGATTATGACAGCATTTTTACGACCCTGTCCATCAAAATGACTGACAGTGAAGAAAGTCTAACACAATCTCTGACTGCAACACCTCCAAAACACCAAAGCTGAGCCTGACCCTTGACAGGACTCTGTCCTTTAGGGATCTTTGGAAGAAACGGCAGGAAAGGTGAAGTCCAGAGAAAGCCTGCTTTGCAAGCTCACAGTAAAAGGAAAGGGAGTCCAAGGATGTCCCAAACAAACATCTGGTGTCAGACCTCACTCAACAGGTCTCTGGCACCAACCTCCCAAGGACACAGTGGTCAATCCTCAACATATTCGGGATCGGTCACGGCCCCTTCTTGGCCAGTCTTCACAGGTGGGGCAGCAGCCCAAGCCCATTGTGTGTTTGTGGAGAGGCGCAAACAATGGAACACATCATTGAAGCTTGCCCTCTCCAAAGACTAAAAGGAGGATTAGTCACCCTCCATGCAGCAGACCAGGCAGCAAAGGCTTGGCTTCACTAAACTAGAAAGCACTCCTAGAGTGCAAACCTCCGCCAAGGCAGCTAAATTCTCCACAACAATGTACCATGTTTAACTGACAGCAAGACTGTTAACAGGCAGAGACTAATGGCAGTAAAAACATAACAGAAAATGACCACTTTTCCTAACATTATGAAAAACAATGTGCAGTGTTTAGGTAGATTATGCCAAGCCTACTAACCAAAATATAATATTTGCTGTGCGGTGAAAAGCAAAATAGTTCCTGAATCCTAACTAATTTTTTTTGTTATTTTGTTATTCCTAATTTACATAATTGTGTTCTAAATCTCTGTCTTTCAGGTGCATTGCTGTCTGCAGTTTGGGTCTGTGGGTATGTGAGGAGCTGATGCAGAAGGAAGTCCACCACCAGGTGAAAGATGCCATCAATGTTCTGGGAGTAACACTAAAGGTCAGTGACCTTTTTAGGCAAGGAAGCTTCATCTAACCTTTGTTCTCTACTGTTATATATGTCAAATATAATCAACAAAATATGTCTGTACTTTTTTAAAACCCTGAGCTGTGTTGATCAGCTTTGACAAAAAGTGCGTTTGTTTTTTGAATAAATCACACAGTGTATTTGAATTAAATAAATTGAGCCTGTACTTTTTTTTTTTTTTTTTAACCACAGAAGCGCTATAGCGTTTAGCTCTAACAAAAATGATAGTTGATTACATAAAAGGCCTGCAGAACAATTCCAGTGTAGCGAGGGGAGAAACAGTGAGAGTGGAGAACATGTCCAGTGATGTGACTTATGGGTATATTTTAGAAGTGCCCTCTTTCTCCCTGAGTGAAGAGATGCAGAAAACCAGTGGAGGCTGTTTGTTGTTTTTTTTTTCCATGGAAAAGGGTTTGGGCGGTGGCGTAATTTCCAGGCTGCTCACTCTCAGTAGATGTGGGCCAATTTAAGCAGCTACATCTCCCAGCTTCCTGCTCGAGGAAACCCACCCCCACCCCCCACCCCCCCGTCTCTAATGGAGCAGTAATCACTCC
>JAPQRN010000016.1:10486154-10515400 GCA_037367275.1 Coranthus polyacanthus | reverse complement strand
GCCTGCCTCAGTAGCCAGCTGCATCACCCTGATATGTGTGTGTGTGTGTGTGTGTGTGTGTGCGTGTGTGTGTGTGTGTGTGTGTGCATGTGAGGGAGTGACACCAAGTGTGTGTGTTTCCTGGTTGTTGTATGCATGTGCACAACTATATGTCTCTACTTATGTTTTAGTATTTTATTTATGTATGTTAATAAGTGTACTCATGTCTCCATATAATATATGCCCCTCTATGCTTGTTTCACTGTGTTTTTATTTCCAGGAACTGTTGCTATGCGAAGTGCAATCACTTAGTTGTCAAGCACAGCCGTGCGTTTTTTCCCCCTCCTTTTCTCTCTCTCCACCTCTCCATAGAGGAGGCTCTTCGGGGCTTTGGTGTAGCAGCTGTTTGGTTCAGGTCTTTTCAGCATCAAAACTCCAATCCCTCCCCCATGCACCCAGAGGTCTGCTTGGTAGAATCATCCGCATACTGTCTACATTTCCCCACACAATACTGTTTCAGATGGCAGGGCATGCCTGCCTCTCTGCGCGTCTCTCAGCCAAGTGTGAGCGTATGTGTGTGTACTGAATGGGATTAGCCTTTGCATGGCTTTACCCAAGTTGCTCCACTCTGAATGAGAGGCCCCCCTCATTTACATACATTAGGCATATGGTTTGCCCCTTCATATGCTGCAACTTACTCCACACAGTTATACAGTATACAGGTGTGTTTGGGTCTGTGTGCATGTATGTGTGGCTTAGTGCATGTTTGTGGTAGGAGCTGAGCACAAGGATAAAGTCTTAATTAAATCAAACAGTGTAAACCTGTCCAATGGCTGTAATCAACTGCCCCAGTGCGCCTTATCTAGCCCTGCCAACGGATGCTCTGCCATCTGTTATGTAGATCGATACACTCACACATCACAGGAGAAATGGATTAGTGGCAATAAAGACCCTCATTTCTCTCCTTCTCCCCCTCCCCTCCTCCATTGCCTTATGATGTAGATGGACTATATATATATTTCGCTTTCATATGTTCCTGGATCATGTCACCTTAAAACAGTTACACCCTGCAGGAGTGTCACTGAGCTTCGTCTTTAAGACACAATTATATCCAGAAGGACAGTGTCTGTATTCATCAGAGTTTAAGTGCAGTCATCAAAGTGCCAGGCACACTTAATCCTAACATAATCACCAAGTCTCACTTTCTACTGTTCCTCAGGTGCTTCACTGTTGTGTCTCCGGTGCCAATCTGCACACGCAGCAAAGCCACTACCTCCTCAGCCTGTCAGACCTGTCTACTGACTATGACCTCATGTTGGGTCAGGTTAAGAGCTTTGAGCCACCACCCTCCCAGACTTCCACCACAGACTTTGGCAACCTGCTTACTGTAGCTGAGGGTAAGAACACACGCCTCTCTGCATTTACATTGGGAGGGCAGGAGCAATTGCATGTGTTTTGTAGAAATGAGGGTAATACATATGGGCATGTGTATGTATGCATGTATGTACAGTTGCACATACTGTAGAGAGTACAAACTGGTATGTGTTTTTGCTCCATACTATACTTTTTACAGAATATATACTGCACCTTTGCTGAAATATAAAAAAAATAACAGGGAAAAGCTCCCTCCATTTGGAGCTTGTCCATTAAATGTCAATATCTTATTAAAAGTATGAAAAGGAAATCAACCATCACAGGGAATGGAATGTTCACATTAGTGCTCATCCCTAGAGAGAAGAGCCATTATGGGGTTTAGATAAAAATGTGGATTTTTTTTTTTCTTCTATTTGCGACCTTGTGATTCCATTAGGCTATGTATTCCTCTCTCTCCCTCGTGTCCTCAACTTCTCAAAAGTCTTTTGAGTCCAAAATACATGGTGCATGTGTGAAATACTGAAACAATGTGAGAAATTTGAACAGTATCTTTTGTTTTCTGGAAAATTTCACCACACCTCTGCTTTTTGGTGCACAGCTGCACAGAGTCTTAGTAGAAATAACAAAACACTATCAAAAGGGCAAACCAAAGAGTGCCGGTCTAGTTATATTCATGCCCCCACCTCATATTGATCAAGTCACATCAAAGGGCCAGCACATCTCTAATGCAGCTTGGCCTGCTTTCTGAAGAGCTTTTTCCACTTTGATGGGGATAATGGTATTGATAGCACTGTCACAATGCAAGAGTGCATCTTCTTGTTTTTCCCACATCACTGCAGAATAAAGCCCAGCATGCCTTTCACTTGGGAGTAAAAACAAGTGCATTTACATAAATGCAATTCACTAAGTAGAGTCCTATTCAGTAGTGTGTAAAGATGGTGGTTCTCATTAGCACTCGGCCAGTCTCTGCGCTTGCCCATTGTAAGAAGATTCAATGGGCTTTTCAAAGTTATCTCATCATTAGATACTACCTACTTAGAGGTGTGTTGGCCAAGCCTTTGTGTGAAATGAATAAAGTACCCCTATTAGTAATCATAAATTAAATTTGGCTTCGTATGAAAAGAGCTAATAGAGATGGTAGCATGTCTACACACAAATGTGGGGCTTTTGATGGTTAGCCGAGTCTACATAGGATGCATCATAAAAGATAAGCCCCATGGGAAGTATTTTTATACCTCTTCATTCTTCCACCAGAGAAGCGACGGCGAAACATGGAGCTGATTCCCCTGACTGCACGGATGGTCATGACACACCTGGTGAACCATCTGGGCCATCATCCACTGAGCGGTGGCCCTGCTCTTCTGCACAGCCTAGTGAGCGAAAATCATGACAACCCATATGTGGAGTCATCCGAGCTGTCCTCAGAGGTCTTCAAAAGCCCCAACCTGCAGCTATTTGTCTTCAATGACAGCACACTGGTGTCCTACCTGCAGATCCCTGCCGACACCCAAACTGTTGGGCAGCCCCCCCACCCTTCATCCCAAGTGCGGGTAATTGTACGTGACATCTCAGGCAAATACTCATGGGATGGTTCAATTCTCTACTGCACAACCCAGGACGACTCTGTTGATATGGGCATGTTTACTGCCGCCGACTGCACTCTTTCTACGACTACAGTCACTCAAAGCAAAAATCAGCCCACTTCTCCAACAAAGGAAACATACAAAAACCATTGCTCAGTCTCCAACTCCCTCTCAGACTGTTGTGAGGAGGAGGAGGAGGAGGTAGACATTCTGGATAAGCTGTTGGAGGAATTAGGCCACAGCAGCCCAGAATGCCTGCCCCAGCCACAGCTCAAGCTCAACCAGCCCGCTCCCTCACCCTGTGGCATGAATCTAGAGCAAGAGGGGGCCATCCTAGAAGCCATTCTTCGTCAAACTCAACAGGAGGAGGAGCAGGTGAGAAGGTGGGATGCTGATGTAAGTTTTCGGGCGGCCTGCCAGAGAGAACCCTCCCACCAGGAACCAAAAGCTCCTTTCTACTTCTGCCGACTGCTTCTTAATGACCTTGGCATGAACTCTTGGGATCGCAGGTACACTAGCACCTCACATTGGGTGTGATCATTGCTCTGAATAGTGAAATACTAAAGAAAGAAGGAGATAAATATATGAGAAGGTTGTCAAAAATATGAGCTAAACCTATGTTTACTCTGCTTATAGTCCTCTTGTCTGCTAATACCATTACTTATGCAAGTTACTTTACTTTCATCCTTTTGGCTACATGGAGAGAGAAAGAACAAAGTTAAAAGCACACTGGAGTCTGGAGAATCTTAATCTCCTCTCCACAGGGAAAAAGTGCCCAGCTGTTTTCACTAAGGTCTACCTTGCAGAGCCACATCTTTGCAGTGCTTCCCCATAAATTAAAAGCTTACACCTCTTAATGGTGATGCTGCAACAAGCACAAAGCTAGTAGGAGATTGTTGTTTGCACCTGTGACTTCTTTGCCTTTGTTAATCTTGATTGCAAAACAAAATGTACAGTATGTAAAGGATGTATTTCTATATCTATCTATTTTTGACAGTTCATTAGATTTTGCTTCTTTTTATTGCTGTGTATTTTATTTTGTTTTGAACAAAAAAAATATCATTTAATAAGGATTGTTTCTTGTCAAACAGGAAAAGCTTCCATTTGCTGAAGAAAAACTCCAAACTGTTAAGGGAACTAAAGAACCTGGATTCCAGACAGTGGTAATGCTTTTTAAGTTGAATCTTTAAATTAATGTCATTGTGTGCCTTTATGGACTCCCTTCTGAAGTTGACGTATTGTGTTCATTTATGTAGAGGCAGATTCATAAATCGCACAGGTGCTCAAAGCAGCGTTGTACTGACCCCCACCCACCATTACCACCACCACCACCACCTTTCTCCCACATGATTTTCCTAATCTGTGTCATCGCCTGCTGATCGCCTCCCTGGAAGTCTCTCCCTATTTCTGCTGCTGTTTTTCTTTTACTTTCACTCTCTTAATTCAGTCAGTAAGTGTGCCACATATTGCTAATGACAGGAGCTTATTAAAGAATGCCCTCAGGATTGGACATCATTCTCCCAGATGGCTAGACTTGGTTGTGCAATAACAACCTGTGCACAAGCATGCAAAGTGCCCAAAATCTCACTGTCATGGCAACAGGAAAAGTAGAAGGGGGCAGTTACTATTCTTTTTAGGGTCCAAGCAATTCTGCAGGGACCTGATTGGAATTATTATCATTATCATTATCAGTAGTAGTAGTATTAGTATTCCTCCTCCTCCTCCTCTTCCTCTTCCTCCTCCTCCTCCTCCTCCTCTACTAAAAGTGTTTGTGCAGCAAAAACTGGATGCCCCACAATTACAATACCTGGCTCATAGAATGTAGATTAACCCCACTACTCAGAGACAACAACAATATCTGGTGCATTGCACCCCAAGGTGGCGCTACAATATACCATTTTACATTTTCGCAATTATCTCAAAACAGTTTGGGTTGGAGTAAAATTTTTTGTCATTTTCTCAAATTTCACAACAAAATATTTTCAACATCTCATCAGAAATGGCTGGACCGATCGTCCCAAAAGTAAAGTCATTATCATCTAACTTAAATGCCAATATGTGGAATCGTTTCGATTTTATAAGCCATTCAATTTTTGACAATTAGGTCATTGACAAAAATGGTTAATAACTCATGAATGCAGTAAGATATTCACCTGAGAATTGCAACACATGTTCGGCAATTGCAAAATTGATTACCAAAGTGCACAGTGTTTGACTACTAGGAGGTGCTGCAAATGCAAAAAGTTTCTATCTCATAATTGGCTCAAAGGATTTGCACTGTATGCACAACATTTTCTGTTTCGCCAAATGTTTGACCAAATTTCTCCAAAATATTTGACAATACATGTGAAACCATCAGAATGTTGTGTGATTTTCCTTTTTGAATGTTATCACCAGCATTTAGACTGTTGCAAGCATTTAAAATTTAAACAGACAAAAATGTTGACACACATGTTGTATTTACCTCATCTTTACAGAAGGTGTGTGAAAACAATGTCTTCCCAGTGGGTCATCTGATAAGTCACCTTCTCTGGGAAAACAAAATACTTGGGTTTGAATCCCAGATGAGTCCTACATAGAACAGTGTAGCAATTTGAGGATGTGGTGTGTTTTCAAATAAAAAATCTACATCAGAAAGTATTAATTTAAGCCAAGTATCAAAGTCTTAAAACTAAAATTAACTTCATTATTTATTCTCTGTGTTAAAATTTCATGGCCCTGCAGTAATTGTTGTGTGTCTAAATGTGTGCAGAAGCCTGCCTTCCCCCCTAGTTCAGTGGTAGGGTGTTTGACTGTCAATCCAAAGATCATAGGTTCAAGTCCCACCTCAAGCTCCCACCTTACTTCTCCTGTCCTTCAAGCTGAACCTTTGTGCTCATATTCCTCAACAAGTACACACTTAACCCAAGTATCAAAGTTTTAAAATTAAAAGTTTCATTATTATTTGTCAAAATTTCCTGGATCTTAAATATGTTTTGTGTGTTTGTTTCGTCTGTACATCTTGTGAATCATGCCTTTGTGAATAGCTCAGTGGTAAAGTGATTTACTCTCAATCAAAAGGTCCAGGGATCGAGTCCTAACTCTGCTATACTTCACCTGGTCCTCATGTTCTTAAACAATGACATAAGGGCATGATTAACCTTAGTTTCATCACTGCTTGGTCCCATTATTGCTACTTGCAGCTATATTTTAAATTATGTTAATGCCAGAGACATAGTGGAGAAAATCTCTTCTCCTCTGATTTTGTTTTCACCATCTTAATTACACTAACAAGCACAATTTACCTTGCTAAAATGAATGCACCAATTTTGAAATTCCGGGCTGATACTGATGTTTAAAATAACAATTTGGCCAGGGTAACAGGCTAACAAAGAAATCTCATTATAAAAGAAATTACAGAACTGTGTTAAAGTCTTTGAGCCCTTCATCAGACTTTCTTAGAATGAGCCCAAACTCAGTAACAAAAGTTTATCTGAAAACCAACACAACAAATCAAGATTGGCCACTGCAATTGGTGAATGTCATTTTATTTGTTGATGGGCCAATGGCAGTCAAGAGAGCCAATATCAGCCAATTCTGTACATGGGTGCATCCCTACATGATAAGCAAGGAGTGGAAATTTCAGTCATTGGATTTAAATTTCAATGCTTTGTTATTTGAAGTGGCTTTTTAAATTTTATTGTAATTGGAATATTGTCTGCTCAGTTGCTGTTTATTATTTCAATATAATTTTGGCTGTAATGTGTTGTCCTATAGTCGTGAGACACACAAAATTGCTGTGTTCTACATTGGAGAGGGCCAAGAGGACAAGTGCTCCATCTTGTCTAACAGTGCAGGCAGCCAGGCCTATGAAGACTTTGTATCTGGACTAGGATGGGAGGTATAGACAACACACCTTCAGCATACCTTGCTTCACATATACAAGATACACCGTACATACACAGAAGTTCACAACACGCTAAATTGTACATGTATCCCTCAGGTGGACCTAGCCTCACACTGTGGCTTTATGGGTGGCCTCCAGAGGAATGGCAGCACAGGTCTAACAGCCCCTTACTATGCTACCTCCACTGTGGAGGCCATCTTCCATGTCTCCACACGTATGCCATCTGATTCTGATGACTGCCTCACCAAAAAGGTATGGAGCCTTTTTATGTTTATGGTCATGATCTGTTTTTATCGTGTGTAGGTACATATTTTCAGGTCCACCCATGACATTTTCATTATTCTGTGGATGTTAATTGCTAAGTATGTTAAGAAATTAAGGGAATACTGCTTTGTCTGTTTGATGCTGTGAAATGGCTACACAGTCCTGTCGGCCCAGAGCACTATGTTGTTATAGCCTTCAGCTCTGTGTTAAGCTGTGATCAGGAGGTGTGACTCCGGAGTGCGGGCATTGATTAGTGACCCTGGCCAGGCAGGCCTGAGGAGTAGAGAGTCGCGGGCGCGTGAGTGAAGAGAAGGCATGTGCCGCTGTGGTAATGACTATGATTCTGCTAGCCCCTGCCCCCCTCCCTGTGTGCTGTGACCAGGGCCTGGATTCAGCCATTAGCTCTCCCTGCTAGGGCAGGCGCCGGCCGGATGCCGGCAGGATCCTTTTATCCAATTCCTGCTGCCGCCACAGGAGCGATCGATTGGGTTCTGCTGTGGGATTCTGAGGTGTAGTGCACCAGTAGCAGTTAGCACGAAGAAATGAGCCACAAGGCCCCTGCCCGTGCTGCCAATCTTCTCATACAGTACCCTGCTGAGAAGGGAAATTCATCAGGCTCTCCTCATATCCAACCCCCCTGCAGTCCTGTGCAGCCCCCCCACCCCTTTCTGTCTTTCACAAATAACCACCTTCTCATTCCAAACCCATACTGAACCTGTGTGACCGCTAAAATTAGTTAGACTGAGTAAAGATTTTCACTCTGGTTGGCCAGAGTGAGGCGCTGGAGGGGCGGGTATGCCCACAGATGAGTTCAGTGTAATTGCACATGTACACCTTGCACAGTTTCTCCACCAGCCACAGGCCACATAGAAATTGGCAGACTGGTTGTAAACGCAGATGCTTCAGAAAAAAGACAGGGGGGCAGGGGGACGAAAGAGAAAGTGGTATGAAGAATTGGAATGAGAAACACGCTTCATCTTTGTCCAAGTAGGATGTTTCCCTGTCAATTTAAAAATAACACTTTTAGTCCAGCAGTCACCCACTTTGCTGCCTGTAACCGCAGAGGCATACTGTGGGGGAGAGACGGATGGGGGATCTCTCACTGGGCAGATTGCCTGTTTGAAGACAATGAAGGGGGGAAAATAAGACCTAAACCAAAAAGAAAAGAGGAAAAAAACCATGAATTCCTCAATCCAATTGTGGGTTTTAGGCAGTGCAGGCTGCAGCAGTAGCAGCTGGCTTCAGTAATGTGGTTATAGAAGCGACCTGCAGGGTTGGGGTCAGGCCATGTAGACCGCAAACGTGTATGTGTGTGTGTTTGGAAAAGTGAGGGAGATAGTCGGGTGCTTTGGCTATCACATTCACCCCGAGGCACAAAAGCTTAACTGGGCTGCTACGGGTTGTTTTTTATAAGGAGCCACTTGTCTTCTGGGGTATTCTGGACTGCTGTATCCATGTGTGTGAAGCCCATTAGCTGGGTGCAGGGTCAAAAAAGACTAATTGAACAAGAGCCTTTGACTTGAATCACATTTTATGTAAAAAAAAGAAAAAAGCTTCAAACATTCAGATGTGATTATCAAAGGAGTAAATAGATTGGTGTCGAAGATGATTGACTAGAGCATAAGCATCCTCATTAAACTTGTGATTCAGCTCATCCAAATGCTAATATCTTAACCCAAATTAACATCCCAGTGTTGATTGTCTGCTGCAAATGCATATTCAACATTTTCTCTGAAATTATCCCAGTGACTGACCTGGTTGGTACCTGCTGATCCTTGGACAGACAAACTGAACTGGCGAGTGCCAGTAATCAACATGCCGTGGATTTGTTTAAGATTACTGTATTACCATAATTAAGGGTTTATAATAGAATGTACTAATTGCATTTTTGGTGGCAAGGGCATGTTTCTTAATGGCTCATTAGACCCACAGTACATTGGCAGATGTTTTCTTCTGAGTAGAGGCCCACTTTCCGTTGTCCATGATACCCCAGAATAGGGTCGAGGAGCCTGATTTGCCATCACTGGACCACCAGCTAATAAGTGATCTACACTTGTCAGAGAATATAATGTAGTTGTGTCCATCTATTTACTTTGGCAGGGGGAAAGCTGTTTACCCATTTCAAACTAACATCAGTCAATTTCCTGCCATTTAAGTGTATTTTCTTGTCCTGCCCAGATTCATTTGTGTTTTGAATAGAGTGGAAATGGGAAGCAATTTAATCTTTGATGGGGAAAGTTAATTGGATTTGAATTATTTGGTTTTAAAATGCTCAATTTTGTGCATTTTGTGTTTGCAATTTGAATTTGTAATGAAAAAGGCTATAAAAAGAGTTAAAACTAAAGCTGTGACCCCTATTTAAGTCATCGTTTGTGATGTAGTTGCAAGCTGTCACCGCATGTATTAAAATATTATTTTTAGTTTCTATCTATTTAGATGGTAATCTATTTTTACCATCTTAAACACAATAAATGAATAAAAGAATCATATACAGTAAAAAATGTCACTCTGGGTAGTGACAACTGTTATTTCTTTGTTTATGGACCCTTTACTGCCCTGCCAGTAAATGAATAGTTAACAAAACAGCAGTCATTCTCTTCAACATACGTCCTGTGCATTAGTTCACTCTTCAGCCTTGTGGAGGTGGCCTAAGGTGCTCCTGACTGAATAAACTCTTTGTCTTGCCCTAATCGCTATAAATTTGTGTTCCTATCATCATCACCATAGAGATGAAAATTACCTGCACTTGCCAGGCACTTGATTAGGCTGATTTTGTTTGTTTGGCAGCTGCGTCACCTGGGAAATGACGAGGTGCACATAGTGTGGTCAGAGCACACCAGGGACTACCGTCGTGGCATCATCCCAACTGACTTTGGGGACGTGTTGATTATCATCTACCCAATGAAGAACCACATGTATTTCATCCAGATTATGAAGAAACCACAGGTAAACGACTGCAGTTAATACATCTCATTAAGTCAGTTGTTAATATGAATTAACTAATTTGAAGTGGCAACTTGAAGGCTTTTAATCAGCTGCTTTTTTTGCTTTGGTTCTTAATCATTACTAATTGAGTTATTTTCCAATCACAGGAACCATGAAAAACAGGTTACTTTTTTAACTTCTAATCTCTTTTTATGAGTTAAAGCAGAGCCTTGTCTTTGCTTTCTATTCAGACTTTCCTATTAGTGTAAAGGTTATTTTTCCTATTGCAGTTTCCATCTGAAACCTTAGTTTGCCCCTACTCCAACAGTGCATTATTACCCACACTGTGGGTATGTGCTCTCAGAGATGGTTACTATCATTTCTAGACTAGCTTTCATCTTGGCTACTACATAGTACTGCACTCAATGTGTGGCCTTCCGGAGGATAGTGAAATTTCTTTGAGAACAACTTCAGATGTTCACATATATCCACAATCATTTTATGTGAACATTTTTCTGACCATGAAAAAAATCATAACCTCAGATGACTCTATCGAGAATATTCTGTTTTAATTTCATCACTGATATCTTTCATTTTGTCTTTTGTAGAGAGAGATGAGAGAGAAATACATAATAACAAACTGCATTTTAAGTCTGCGACTCTCTAGTAAAACTATTCACACTTCAAGACCATGTCAAGAAATCTTCATTTTTCTGGCAAATATCTTTCATTCCTGCTTTCTAATCGGACTTTATCATATTAGGTTGAAATGTATAATATACCATCTGAACTATCAAGTTGAAGACAGCAGGACCTTTCTGAGAGACTTTGACATTCACGTCAACTTCCAGGTCAACGACCATTGAGCTTTAATGATTAAGGGCCTCCTTCCAATATGCGTGAACAGACGCGTGTACCCACACTCACACACTGCTGCTAAAATGCATATTGCCCCTTTGTATTTTTTCAGTTGCTCAATATGAAAGCATTGTTTACTATTGATTGTCATTTTAATTTCATTTACCTAGCATTGATTCACATTAGATATGTGTGGTTGTCATGCAAAGTTAGGTAAAATCCAATTTCAACTTGAACCCTTGCCCTAAACAGATGGACCAATGGTTAAAAAAAAAAGGAAAAAGATTTTTAATCAGCTCTTTGTTCTGTTTTAGGCACTTAAGAAAGCAATGACCAAATAACTGACTGAATAAACTTTGAATCAATTTGTAAGGTAAATGTATATTTTTAAATCTAATTCCTCTGCCATTTTTCTTTCTTTCCCAGGTTCCTTTCTTTGGGCCTCTGTTTAATGGCGCTATCATCACTGGGACACTGCTGCCAAGCTTAGTGCGGGCCACCTGTATCAATGCCAGCAGAGCTGTCAAGTCCCGGCTGACTCTCTACCAGAGCTTGTATCCTTTATTTTACTCTTCATGCCTTCTGCTTCATTTACTGTTCATTATCCCATACAGGGTCGGCTCCTCAGAGGAATAATATTGAAATTAACCCTTGACTACACATGAAGGTGAGACCATTAAATGTGGTGTGCACACATTTAGGTATTTTATTTCTGATGATTCTATAATATGTACTGTATAACACCAATAAGTTTATATTTCTCTGCACCACCAGTGACCCGTCAGCCAACGTACACAGCTGAGTGCTGACACTGATCTTTATGGGCTGGCTGATTTACATACAGCTATTAGACCAGGGCTGTTTCACAGCCTGGAGCAGCATGTGCGGCTGTTTGTGGCTGTTTTGGGTAGGAGTACAGCTAATGTGTCATCATCTATCACTACCATTTTATGGAGCACAAGAGGAGCCGAAATAAGAGCAAAATAATCAAATGAATACAAGTGCATATACACAAACATACGCTCCCTCATCCCTCCACCCATCCATCCAACAGTGTGCCGTTAAGAGTCTGACTCCAGCTGTAGTTGTCAGTTGGTTTAAAGGGAGTGTAATCACCAATGGTGATGAATTAGCATGTGAATGCCAGCAGCATAGAGTTGGGGGGTGAGATGGGGGCAGAGTCGGGATGGCCCCTGGAGGGGGAAACCTGATCTCCCCAACGCCCCGCTCCTCCTCGGACAGCATGTATAGCACCGCCTCACCAGAACCACGCTGCCCCTCTGGCGGTTGCTATAGAAACCTCCCCCAAGGAGGTTTCATTTGGGTGGAAGAGTACTATCTATTGTTTTAAGACTTTGGCATGTTTGCAGAAGTTTTTGTTGTTTTTAAATGTAAACTAACTCTTTTGATTATAGTCATTTACAAAAAGGCGTTTGCTTTTTAAGTGTACTCCAGCACATACCCTGCGTATGTTTACAGTTGGCTGTGTGTAAGTATGTGTGTGCCTGCATGTGTTTCACAATGCATCACATCCCCTAGCCCCCCACCCCTATATCAGGCCTTGTCTGTGTGTCCCCCGGGGCATCCTGAGTGACAGATGTCTGTTACCCAACGCCAAGTGAATTAGCCCAGTGTGACTCTCAGTGCCAGAGGGGGGCCAGCCGAAGGCCTGCCTGCCTCTGTGAACCGCCGGGTGTGAGGAGGTATGGGGGGGGGGTGGGACAGTACCAGGCCTGTACTGAGCCACAAAAGCCTTACCTGGCATTCCTTAGCAGAGGAGCAGATCGCACAAAGGCATGATCTATGAGAGGAGATAAGCGCTGCCTCTGGAGCTCTAGCACTGATAGGCTGCCAGGCCTCACACACTCCAAGAGAGGAGATGAATGAATGTGCCAAGCAAAGCACACTGCCAGCAGCAGTATCTGCATGTCTGTCTACTGTTTGTCTGCTTAGCTAGAGGAGCTTTAGAGGAGAGAGGCAATATGTAAACTAATGAATGACCACAGTGTTAGGTTTGTTGATTGTCGTGTGATTAAGAAGAAACACTAGGAAGTGGAATCTTCACGACATGTCCTAACTTTTACAGTATCCAGCATTATTTTGATGGCATGATCCATAAAGCCTGAGTGGCAAGTGCAGTTAGTCTTTAATATGCTTTCAACACTGGAGTCTGTGTTTTATTATACCATACCAGCTGTTCAAACTTTTTCCTCTCCAGTCATCATTCTTCCATCTTCTCCGAATATGCGGCTCCTTATCTTTCACAGACTGGAACAATGATCTAGCCGCTTTTTTCAGGATGTGCGTTTTTTTGTGCAAGATGAAAATCCTCATCCTTAGTTTACCCCTTCACAATGCCTTAACAATCCACAGCCTGCACTCTGCCTGTGAGACCACTCTCCAAGGTAATTAGTTGAATATTTCTTCAAAGAGAAGCTATATGACCCCCGTGTGTCCAGATAAAAGGCCAGTATGGCTCTGTGGCCCCCTCTCTCGCTCTGTCACAAGGCTCAAGAGGACTCCAGCAGTCTGCTGCAACGCTCACAGGATCTCTCAGACTAATAGGATTTGATTTTGAAAAATGACCACCAGCAACATTTTCAGAAAATACAGACACAGATAGACTACAAGGGTGTTTTTCAGATACCCTCCTTTTCTCTCTTTCTGTCTCTCTTTCAATCGCATCCTCTGTCTCTCCTTTTCTCATTTTCTCCTTCTGTTTTGTGCAGATTTGTGACATTTGTGTAGTGGGCTTTTGTTTTTTCATTCAGTGGCCAGATTTCAGTGTCAGGTAGAATTTGTGTCAATTTCTTCTGTCAAGACTCAGCCTTGGCCATCATATCACAAGCCTCTCACAGAGAACTCATAATGTATCATCTATTATTTATATGCCTGATGGAAATTGCAGCTGGTCTGGCTTTGTGTGTTCTAAGTGTATTGTCTGCAACTTGCCCCCTTCATAGCTGCATTTTGAATACTCATGACCACAAAATGTAGTCTGGAACAACTTAAGCTTTTATTAAACCACTATTTTTATACCCATCAGCAACAGAGTATCATAAGTAATTGTCTGTTGATGCAACTTATCACTGCATGAAAATGTGTATGGCATGGAGTGTTGGCTGGAAGTTTGATGGCCTTGTAAACTGTTGTCATGTGCGCTACCACGAAAATGTTTCATATTGTCGCCATAGAATAATGTCATTTTCAAGAAGCCAAGATTCTCTCCAATAACCACTTGTTTTTTGATGTGTCATCCGTCACTTGTTATGATGGGGGCATTGTTAAGGGTAAAAACTGTCCACACATGTATGTGTTGGTGCGGCAGCAAGTTTCTAATAGGTGAGACAGTGCGGAACTGACCTTGATTCAGAGACATTGCCTCCCTACTGGACAGAATCAATAGCTTTTGCACACTGCCCTTGGTCCCCATCCTCTAGACTGACACACACATAAACACACATGCACACACACAGATCCATCTCCAGGCAGCGATCAATAACCATAATCTGTTTCTGCCCATCGCCAGTCATGCGAGCCAGGCTTTTAGGTGGTGTGTGTGAGTGTGTGTGTGTGCTTGTGTCTGTGTGCAGTAGAAGAAAGAAGAGAGGGAGGCTTGATCCTTTCAGTGGAACCCTGAAATCCCACTGAAGTCTGTCATGTTCCCTCCCAAGCTCATGTGAGCATATCTATAGTCCCCCGGCTCCACAGAGAACAAGATGTACATAATTTCAATGGATGTATACTGAAAACATAATGGATATGATATCCTGTTGCTGCACCCCTAGACGGCGTCATAATTATTGCAGTTACTGCATTGACAATGACATATTCTCACACCCCTCCTGAGCAAGTTATTGTCCTTCCTTCTCACTGCGTCTTTGTCCAGCAGCAGCATGTTCTTTTGTATACTGTAAGATTCCTCACCTAGCAGAGATGAAAGTGCGCCTGTATGCATGATAGGGTGTCATGAATAGGATCTGCCATGTTAGTGTTGTCTCACATGAATTATTTAGCATCGTTGATAGGTCTAATTTGCCAGCTGTTGTGCCATAACTGTCAGCAGTCTCATGGATAATACTCAGCAGTCTATATCACTGTGGAACACAGAGCTTGACTGGGCACAGTGAGACGCCAGGCTTGTCATTATATGCTGGGTTCATGTAATGGTCTGAGCTGATATGAGCATAACTAGCCAACTTCCTGTTTATGGAAAACACTGCTGTCAGGTGTTGGCCAAAGACTCAAAGATCTAGTAAGAATCACAAATTGTCTAATTTGTGGCTTGCCAAAAACATCTTGATTGCTTGTAATTCAGGGGCCCAAAGAGCAGCACTCATTGCAAATGGATGATATTGATTGTCTATCTGTGTATTTGTAATCATAAATATAAGCCTTTTAGTTTGGCTAAGACAGATGGCTGTTGGGTGGGTAGGTAGTGGGGTTGTGGGTTAGGTCCATTTCTGAGCTGAAGTGTCCTTGCTTGGAGTTGGCTAGGCTGGTCTGAGCGCAGGCTGGCATTGGCTTTGATAGAGCGGTTGAGAGTTTACACAGTATTTGGGGGGCTACAGAGAAAGGAGGGGTCTCCCCCCCACTGAATGTTTTAACCTAATCCCATTATCAGTGTAGCGCACTGCCTCCCATCTCTTCCCCCTCCTTATCCTTACTCCCTCCCACCCCTCTCTCCAGCTGACCAGCTGTTCCTGCCGGGACTCACGACAATGTCCGATGTGTTCAGATCACTGAGTACCCCCCCACCAACGCACACACAAATTTGCCAAGCACAGTCCATGCACAACCAAAGCAATTGCCTAGCCTATTGCTGGAACCTAGGAGGGCCTTTAGGGAGGAGGGTGTTAGTTAGGGAAGAAGGGGGGAGCTTTGGGGGTGTGGAGTGGGCAAGCACAGGCCTGTCAAACCAAGAGCCCTGACTCAGGAGGCAGTTCAGCTCGCATGGCATATGGCGTCTAGCTTCATACAACATGCAAAAGTATTCTCTCCCTTTGCCCCCTCTCATCCACTCCCCCCTCCTTGTCTCCCTCCCCTGCTGCTAATGTAGAATGACTCATAGCATTACTCATTTTTTTTCTCCTCCGTTTCCCTCACATACACCCCCCCACCACACACACACACACACACATTAGTTCCTCCTCCTCTTGCCACCCATCCTGCAACAAAAGGCGTCCGCTGCATGGCACCCACACCCTAAAAGCCCTGGGGGCCCAGCTCAGCCCAGCCTGTACTCTTAGGTCTGAGCTTCATGGGGCCGCCCCTTTTTAAACACAGGTAGAGCAGGCGTGGAACCAGACGGCCAACAGCAGGGACCCAGAGTCCCGCCTGGAGTACCGTACACACACTGCGGGTGTCAAACTGTTGTGCCTGTTGGCTTGTGTGTGTGTACAGAAACTGTATGATAGTAAAAAAACCTCCAGGCTTTCTGTGGGAGGGTGTGTTTATGCATATGTGTGTCTCACCAATCTTGTTTTGTGATAAAAGTAAAAGTGTAATTGTCATTTCTGATGCTTAATTTCGGATTGTTTCATATATTAATTTCTCGTCTTACTTTTAATAAACCCCGTGTCATATCAGGGACCATTCAGTATTCCAGTTTTTTAGAGAAAATAAAATAATGAGGAAACATGACATTTTCAGCTAGCACAGTAACCCAAAGAATGTCATGCTCTGTGTATTTTAAAACTTGAACCCCCACCCTCATGCCCCTCCTTTTTCTCTCCGTCTGTTGTGCATTCATGTCTGACATCTGTCTGTTTGTGAGCGGCAAAGTAGAAGCCAACAGGACTGCCAGTTTTATGTGGAATTGCGCCTTGTCTGTCCTTTTCCCTATTCTTACATAGTGTCATGTAGGATTATTTTAATTAAACAATACCATCGCAATCTTGTTAATGGTTGTTTGTACTTCTGAAAACTGGTTGGCCTGTGTAGATTTGTATTTAATTTAATTTAATTTAAATTTGATATCACCATAAATTAAGATTTTCTATCTATTTTAGTCTCGTTTATTTACTATAGTATAACTAATTGAGAGCTATCATTTATCACCTATTAACACAAAGAAAAAATAATTACTGTTTAATTTAAAATGTTAATAAAATAAATATCAAACTACGCATAAAGACAACTTCCTGTGCCAGTCATCCTATTTTAGGATGCACTTGAACATGTAGGCCTGACAGGGAGAAATTAGGCCAAAGTGGCTCTTTGTATGTAGTGGAATGATTGACTATATTGGGTTGAATGTTAACAATAAATTACTGTACTGACTGTCTTGCTAATAGGTCATCTGTGTGTCCTGCACTCAAATACCCCTGACCTCAGAGTCACCACTGGACTAGTTGTGACTGCATCACCATTGAGAAGACGTGTTCACGGTGATTGATGTGGTGGTGGTGCTTCTAGCACTGGTGTAAAAACCTGTCTGTCTGCTTTAAGTGATTAGCATCAAGCTAGTCATTCCATCTGTTCCCCCTAGCCCTGTTTAATTAATGAACTTTCTTTCTCCGCCCCGTAGCCAGCCAGTGCAACACTAAAGCGAAAGCTGTTAGCCCTCTCAGGTTATCCAAATGGATGCGTGTTCTTGCTGCCCCCCCCCTTCCTCAATGGGTGCGTTCTCATTGATTAGTTATGTTTTGTTTTCCCCTCTTTTGTCTCAGGGTTCTTGAAGGGAGGGTTAATGAGCTTTCCTGGCAGGCTGTAGCGCTTGGAATCCGGGGATAAATGGGAATAATTTTGTTGTTTTTTTTTGTTGTTGTGTTTTTTTGTGATGGGCTTGGCAGAGATGTGAAGCCTCGTGCCACTGTGTGTTTGTGGCAAGTGTTAATGTGAATGATAATGTGTGTTTGGGTGTGTGTGAATGGCTTTGAGGCGGGGTATATTGCATTTCATCCCTGCTGGTCCATTATTCCTCTTCAGAAGCAGGGAATCTTGAACACTCAACACAGTTGGTTCCGTCACTATTTATCTTTCAGCAATCTCGGCAGAACTCTTGTCTTGTCCTCCTTTTACCACCAAGTACTCTCTCTCCCTTCCTTTATGTCCCGTCTTCCTTCCGTGTCTCTTGTTACAAGGCAGTGGACAGCTCTTTGTCCAGCTAAAGCTGCCCTCTTTTGTTTGTGCGGCCTTTTTTATCCTTGTGCTAATCGCCGTGGTCGTGTGCCTGAGTTGGACCCCATATT
The DNA here is from genome assembly GCA_037367275.1 of Coranthus polyacanthus. Taxonomy (NCBI): domain Eukaryota; kingdom Metazoa; phylum Chordata; class Actinopteri; order Kurtiformes; family Apogonidae; genus Coranthus; species Coranthus polyacanthus. The sequence goes on along the minus strand of JAPQRN010000016.1, from coordinate 10,497,338 downwards.
TCACGCTCGGCTCTCCTTTGTTTGACACACCGCCCCTGATAAGAATTCCAATTCTAGGGCCTCTCTGATATTGAAATCCAACAGCGGCTAGAAAGAGCCTTCAATCATCCATTATCTGTGCTCCAGTGATTACCATTCAATCTCCCAGGGCCCAGGCTCCTCATCACTGGCCCCAGAGCTGAGGCCGTCCCCTGAAAGAACCTGCATCCCTTAACGCCTGTGTCACATTCAAGCATATCCATAGATATTTCTGATGCTGACTTGAGACAGCCCCGCATTGAATGCTGCTGGGAAATGTCAGTGAAATGTCACTCATCGTTCTCCACTGGAATCTTTTGGTCTCTGATGTGGCCTTGGGTTTTGGGGGGGACTCTTGTGCAGACACGTTGTGACATTATTGGATTTCTTTGTCCCCTAAATGGCCATTAATTTTTTATTCAAGTCTCTTTTTTGTTCAGAGACAAGGATTGCTCTTTTTTTTTTTTTTACATAAGGCTGCCTTGCTTTTAATGTCACCGATTGCCTGTTTTAAGAAGGAATTAGTTGATTATTTATAAGTTGCACATTAATGCCTCTTTAAATGGTTCAAAGGCTATGTCTGCTCCTGCGCTGGCCTGTGACCATTGTTCTCTTTTAAAGGATGTGCTTGTGCCTAGCCACATTTGCATTTTTGCACTAAATGGAATCTTCTGCACTGACAGACAAGGCAAGGCAAATAAAGCAATAACAAAATAAAAAATTTAAGTATGCATCACTGTGCATCGTGTGCCTCTTCTTACAGAAAGTAGCCTTTGATGTGTTAATACTCAGTCTGTTTCATTGTCAAGTGGTGTTTGTGGCTGAAAGAGGAGAACTGAGAATTATTGGCCAAATCTTCTTGTCTATCTACTCTGTAACATCTGTAACATATTGACATTAATTTCAAGGAAAGAGAAAGTATTTTTGCTTGTAGAAGTAGGCACAGCACATACTAGTGGCAGATCTGCTGTATCTTTAAACAGGTATGTTCATGTGAACTTGACAATGAGAATTTATACAACACATGATTAGCATCTTATTGTTTTCATCATTTAGCCCCCTTTTTCTTATTGTTGAAATGGAAAAGAAGCTTTGTGCTGCAGACATCCACTTATCCACACTCTATGTTTAGATGCATAACAGCTCTCAGTACCTTTGTTCAGTGTAGTGTACACGTCTTCATTAGTTATGTATAACCTCTAATTACTATTGATGAGGCTCTAGCTGATTTGGGTACAAATCTATAGCTTTTGTTATTCTAATGAGTGTTATTTACCCTCAGATCTCCAAGCCAGAGGGCTTTGGAATGGGGCTTTGTGCAGGCAGATATAGCGAGGGCCGCTCTAGCTACACCCACTTGTTTTTGTATCTGCCGACTTTGACAAAATCCAGTTTTCCTCCCCCCACATCATTGCCCGTCTGCGTGGATGTATAGCACTTCCCGCTCCTCCATCTGTTTTCGTCCACCCATGAAAAGGTCCATTATAATCTGCTAGATGCACAGTTGACGTGCCGTGAGCTGCGCTTGAACCAATCAAGGCAGTGCACAGAACTTAAGCCACGAATCCAAGAGCCCCTAACCCCTCCCTCAAGTTAATTTTGATTATCTGAGTACTATGCCTGAGATCTTCAGTTGGACAAGTTTTAATAACAACATTGTCTTCATCATCCCTTTGCCCTATAAAGGCTTCCAGACTGAATGGAGCTCTGTGCATGCCCACTGGATGATGGCAGGCTCCTGATTAACCCTGGAGTGACTACCTAATGTCATTGAAGGAGGGCCACCTGGCTGTGAGACTGTACAGTCAGCTGCCACTGAAGGGCCAGAATAGGAGACGACCAGGTGTTGGGCTCCAGCCCCCCTAATTGTTGCCATGTAATAGCCTGCTTGACTGCACAATATAGCCCAGGGGCGAGGATTAGGAAAAAGCTGTTGCCAACACAGAAGTCCATTTTCTTTTTTGCTCAAAGGTTTTGTGTGTGGGTTTGTGTCCAAGGTTTTCTGTGTGTATACATATATACATCTCCCTTTCCCATCCTCCTCATCCATTACAATTATAGCAGGTAGAAGATAGGGCCCCGGTCCTGGCACCTAACCCACCCAGCATATTAATTCCAAACATACACCACAATAAGCTTTCTTTCGAATTTGGAATGGGCATGGCATTAAGTTTTTATAGTCTGTAAAGGATTAAGTGGCAAAAAGCTTCATGTAAATAGAACATTATGCCTAGATGTATGCACAGCTGTTTGCCTGAAAAGTAACCTCTCCAGACTTATTTTAAGAGCAGGGTTCACTTCATGGAAAATTAAAGGTTTAGGCACTGAAAGCACTTTTACTAATTTCAAGGTCTGGGAAAATATGGGGGGGGGATTTCCATACTCTCTTTTCCAGACTATTGCCCCAATTCTGCTTTTTTAAAATAGAATATTCAGAATTACTAAAAATAAATTGATCATACAAGCAGAGTATTTTTCATGGAGTTTGGAAAAGGCAGCCAGTGCAACTAAAATATTTACCACTGTGTGAGAGACTGCAGGCCAGAGTGAGCTTGATGTCATCAAATGCAAAGTGAGAAGTATAGCGCGAACTGAGCTCACACTCCTACACAGAGCTGCCAAATAGTACATGTCAACAGTTGGATTTTAAAAACATTTATTTACATAATAAACATCTAGCTATTTGGTATCAAATGTCATGTGGTCTGAGAACAGAATCAGAGAATCTGATCATTTGAGCCTGGAAAAGAATGGGGAAAAAAATGTAAGCCTGAACTCACAGTAAAGACAAAAGTTGCAAAACATAATTGCCTTGACACAAACATCTTTGTCTCATGTTTGATAGTCATTTACTCCTTGCCTCTTAAACAACATTTTCAGTCACTGCTACTATTTATTGCATTTGGACAAAATATAAGAGTATATTGGCCCTATGTGTTAAATAAGATATAATTTGTTATTTTAATCATAATGGTATTGATTGAAATATTTCCAAAATGGAAATATCCGAGTAAATGAAATCACTGATATCCTAGAGTAACTAACCTTCTCTTCCCAACTGTCCTGGTGCTAATCATTATCATTCCCGCTAAATGCCTGGCATTTTGCATAAAGACAGGCAGCCTAATTGGCCTAATGAACCTTTCATAGAGGGGGCAATGGAAGAACAAGAGACTTTATCTGCAGCATGTGCTGGCTGAGAGGCAGACAGAGATGCTTGGCCTTAACGCATCACAGTTATTCTGTTGCGCATGCCACAAGCATCATTAAAATTGCAGGAGCCTCTGTTCATTTTGTTTTAATATTTCATCAGTGCTTGTCTGAACTGTGTTATCATAGTGTTAAAATCAGAGCTATTTGGCATGACCCAGAGTTGGCACACTCATCTCGCAATTAAAGTGTCAGACTGGTTTCCTAGATGTGTCAGATAGATTAAAAATGTGAAGATACTTTATTTACTGTTCTGCTTTAAAGACGTATGTGAACACATCTATGAATTACCTGTGCAGGGTTTATGCGGGTACTTAAAAAGTCTAAAATCCAATAATCTGAATTGTAGGCCTTAAAATGTCTGATTGGATTATGAGCATTACTTTTATAAAACTGCGTTGCCTTCAGTCTCACTTTTAACTGTGTTTTGGGGAAAATTTGGAACAAAACCAATATGGAACCAATAAGCACTAATGCAAACCGTGCAGCCTTAACTTATCGCATCACATCCATCTGGTTTGTCATGTGAATGCGAATAAATTATTTCACAAGTAATTTTGGGACTATGACCTTCCTTCATATCCTTTGTACGTTTTTGGCAGAATGGATATATGGCCTGCAGGATATAAATTGCATTCATAAAGGTCCAAAAAAGGTCTTCAGTATAACTTGTTGAAACCTGCAGAAACCCTACTGTTAGTCCGAGGCCAAAATTCTTTTCATGAATTTTCTCATGGAGAAAGGTTAGTAGGAAGAAGAGGTAAAATGCTTTATGAGTAATCAGATGGTCCTGTGTGCCCTTCTGGATTTCATCTTTGACTTTTCATTAAAAGTTCAAATTGAGATCAGATAGATGCTGCAGTTCCCTGTCTCGATTCAGAGCAATTCAAATAGCAGGAAGTGAAAGAAAAATATGATGCATATTCTCAGATAGCTCATATGATGCCCACCTTTGTCCTGACCTAATAACATATCCAGAAGGCTGAGGCATTCATGTCACTCTAGTCATCATCACTGACAAAGGAGACCTTCAGAGAGGACTCTCACCCAGCCCGTCACAGAACTGTATCTGTTAATCTTCATCAGTATCAGCCTTTTGTAGCTCATCTTATTATGACTTTCTGTTAATGCACGGTGGAGGCCTGCGCGACTGTCTGGCTATAATGGGCCTGTGTTTGATTAATCATGTCGATCCATTGTGTTTCACATCTAAGGCTGCTCCGTTAGTACTCATCAATGGAGACCAGAGTCCTTTGAAAAAGAGATTGGTTACAGGCTCATCTCATCTGAATACACAAGCTCAGTAGGCTTTGATGACAGTCATGTTCTGCTGCTACAACGAGTTATGACGTAATGTTATCAGGGATTTTGTGGTTATCCTGTTTTTCTGGGGTATGAGGATGATTTGCTGCTTTATCATTTTTTATTCTCTGAACCCCCTACAATCAGCTGGATCTAACATAGTTAGGGGTCAAGACTGACTTGGGTTTAGGTGCTGGTCTTGTGATTTGTTGTGGCACAAAAATCGATTTTTAGTGTCCCCCAGAGGAACGGTGAGCTGCCAGAGACTTGGCGTGCTTGAGAAAATGGGCGACTACTTCCTCCAGTCAGCTCGTAAATAACCCGCTCATGCCAACTTGCAGACATCAGATTTTGTCTGCAGCTGTGGCAAACGTGTGTGAAATCACTGATGGGCAGTGATGATGTCACAGGTTAGGAGTGATGTCACGGCCATAACTCCCCGTCCCGCTGTCTGAATGCCAGATGGACGGTAGAGAGGTGTGGAGGTTGGAGCTTAGAAGCTCTTTCTGTGGGAAACTCACCCCTCAGGAGGTGTCATTAACCTGGGCTTACTGTTTGACCTGACTCCTCTGGGGCTGCTGAGCTCCAGTTTCCTGGACCAGCTCCTAATTAGACTACTTGTTAAAACTCTCTGCAACCAGCTATTCCTCTAGAGCATCTGATGTTGTGTATGTCTATGCACACCCAGCAAATGAACGCACACACGAAACACCTCCACTCAACATAATGCTTCTGTGACACATTCAGACATTTTCTGTCCCGGTGCCGTTTCTACAGCAAAAAGCTGTTTAATGAGACACCAAGGTTTGAGTAGCTGCCATACAAAATGGGTGTGGGAGACACACACACGCACTATACAATCACCCTGCTGGCTAGGTTCTGTCATACACGCTCTCACTTTATCCATCTCAATCTGTTGTTCCTTCCCACTCTGCCATTATTCCTGCAGCCAGCTTTATTGCCACATTCACTCTCTCTGTTCCTATCTTTCTTCCCCCGGTGTCTCTCCATCTAAATGTCTCTGTCCTCCTCCCCGTTTTCCCATAATCACCTCACACCTCTGAGGGCCTCTGCTGAGACGAGCATCACACCTCAGCCCTCGCTGTGACAACAGGTACCTCTGGCACTCACCGCCCGGCCTCTCTCCAATCAACACCTGCTCTGCTTTATCCCTCTTCTTTCCTTCCTCCTCTCCATCTCACAGTGCCCCCCACCTTTTTCTGTCTTCACTGTCATTTTCCATGTTTCTATCCATTTTTTGTATCTCGACTAATCGTTTTTCTGACATCTCCTATGTGCATGTCCCTCATGTCTGGACTTTTTAACTCTCTTTTCATAAGAAGCCACAGTTTATGCATATGCAGTCTCATCCGTGTCTCCATGCCATTACCTCCGAGAGAGGGAATTTCTGACTCTTCCTTAGCAGTTTGTTCAAACCCTGAGCACACACAGTATGTTATTTCTGCTGGTATGGGGTCTCTCACTCAAAACAATCACAGAAGACCTCATTCAATACATTGTAAAGTATTGTGGGATCATGGGAGTTATTATTTTTATCACTATTGCTAATGAAAATCTATCTGATGTGACTCAAACAAAGTGACGTATTAAAGTTTTATTCACACAATTTCCATCCATCCATCATTTCCTTCTAATGAAATGGCCACATATAATTAATTGGTAATGATTTGCCGCCACTGACAGTTGACCAAATGAAGCAGGCCATTACATTGGTTTGTTTTTAGGTATTTTAATGCGGAAATGTTACATACTTTACCTCTAACCCCTAAGTGGATATTTCATAATACTGTTAGGAGTACGTATGTGGTTTGAAGAGGCGGGGCACCCTGCCTTTAAACAAAAGACAAAATAAGGAGGATATCTGCTTTTTTACTCTGCTTACACTGGCACCCCGGCAACAATAAGCACCCCGGCACCCCCCACCCCTTCCTCTTAACAGGCCAATTATGTGACTGCTGGGAGTCAATGGCGCTGTGAGCTACTCCTGAGCTTCTCTCCTCACCAAGGTCAAGCTGATTGGCACAGGTTAATGGGCAGATGTGGGGCTAAGAGAGGAGGGGGTCAAGCACCTAGAGGCACCCTCCACCTCATCTTTAAACTGTCCCTCTTCACCACAAGAGCCCCTTTTACCACCAGCGCTTCTACAAACAGGATTAACCTTGGCTGCTGCCGTGGAGGCCGGAAAAGTAACGGAGCAGGTTTCTCCCAGTTCCTCTCTCCATAATTTTTAAAGGTTAATTATTTAAAATGTTCTTTAGATGAAAGCTAGCGTTTCATAAGGTGTCTTCTCTGAGGATAATGAAAGGCTTAGTTACAGTAGAACAACTAGAATTAGGTGAAGTGATGTGTTTTTATTACAGGTGGTAGTAGACTTTGTACAGCATTTCAACAACCTTTTCTTGTTCTGTTATGACCAAGGAAGGGCCAGTTACAATCCTTGCGCCTGTCTTCGGTGATGTTATCAGTGGATAGAAATAGAGATTAAGCAGTGAAATGTCAGAATGGGGTGTCTTAAACCCTGTCTAATTCTTCACCTAATCTGGACCCAGACTTTCTGTTCTGCCTTTTCAAAAGATTAACTGTCTCCCTGTCTGTCACATATATATATTCTATTTGCGCAATCGCTGCAGAAGTAGAATTTAGACTCCTCCTCCTCCTATGTTCATTTATTGTTTTATATAAATAAAGTACAAAACAGAATTCCAGTCTGGAGCTCAAGGACAATCAGTCTGAAGCTACCCCATTGTCTTTGTGCAGAGTATGAAGGTGAATCCTCAGTCAATCTGAGACTGTTAGTGCTTTGCAGCAAGTTTTCTTCTTGGGACTTTCTATATCTAACTTTTGATTGTTATTATCTTAGTGCCGACTAGTCTCCAGGTAACTGCTATTGGCAGGCAGACCCACAGCACATTGCTGCAACCAGTTTGTGTCACTGTTGGCATTTTCTTAGTAATGAATTGTATCTTGTTTTTACCAGTTATTGTAGCACCAATGCTAGTGTTCAGAATTGTTTTGATACAGTGGTAAGTGAGCTGGCCTGACTTGTGATCCTTATGGCCTATTTTATAGAGATGAAACACACTTAATTGCTCAACAATTGTCATTGCTTGGGACCGAAAGGGAGATTGTGACCATATTTTACATTTGTCAGATACTGAATTAATGACCCTAATTTTGCTCACCTTGAAACTGTGGTGATTGTGATGTCTGGGTTGCCAGGTTGAGGATCTGTGTGACGCATCCACATTTGAAAGTTTCTAGTTTGCTTGCAGAATCGTGAACTTCAACTTGCCTGGGTGGCACAGCGTACAACTGCAAGGTGGTAATTCTAGTTTGCTCTCTGTGTCCTAACAGTTCCAATGTCACAGCTCGTCAATAATGAGAATTTACAACGCCCCACCAGGAAGCTTCAAGACAAATGTTAAAATAGATTTTAAACAAATTAAAAACTGACTCCCAAATTCTTCATGACAATGAATTAGAATTTGTGGGTGGAGAAAAATGAGTCATAAAATGTATTTACCTTTTAAATAAAAGAGTAGCATGATGCATAAACATGCCTTCTGGCTGTGTTTGTTAAAAGATGCCAGAAGTCAGTGGTGGCGTGAGGCCTTTTGTTAGCAAGAGGACAGAGGATCAAGAAGACTGAGGCCTGGTGGTCAGGATGCTGCTCTCCAGAGAGACACCAGTTCAGAGGTCAACATAGGCCCTTCTTGGAAATTGTGTGTGTGGGTGTGGGTGAAGGGTGTTAGTGTTTGTTGTGCCTGTGTGCCTACTTATGCACAAGGCCTGTGTGTGAGCATGTGCATGCACTGGGTGGGGTTACACACAGCACAAAATGGATCCCAGTGGACAGGCATTTTCAGGACAGGTCCCTGTGGACGGAGAGACTAAAAAAGAGAGGGATGATGATGAGGGTTGGTGGCGGTTGGCCGATGGGGTCCAGCAGGGATGGAGCAGCCTGCTAATGAAGAGCCATCTGAGGCCTCCATTCACCTTGAACATGGGCCACTGCAGCTGCCCTGACCTTGGCTTTGATCCACAAAGATGCTTGACCCCCACCATTCCCCCAGAGCAACCCTCCTGCCATCTGGACGCACGCATGCATATGTATACATACGTGCACACACCCACAGATACATATGCATGTACACGTTTGTCGACCCATAAAGACATGCACATATGCCCTCACAGGTATGATGTTGGTGAATTCTGGTGGTGGTTATTCAGCTACATATACATGTTTTGGCCATTTTGTGTGTGTTGTGTAAGTTTGTGCCCTGTGTCTTGGAGATGCACACCCTCAAGCAGATGTCACATGTCAGCTGTAAGTCAATACCTTTGTCATTGCTTGTGACAGAAGAAAATATGGAAAAGGGCCATTATTCAGCAAAGTCATCATCACAAATGTGTACATTTTCAAATCAATAAATAGTTTTTTTTTATGCTTTTCTCTTTATAACTACTACTCCCTTCTAGACTCACACTTCTTCATCTCTAGATACGAGTCCTCTTACTGAAGTTGTTTTACATGAACATAAGCTGGGAATTTTTTTTCTTGTTACCATCCCAATGATTGCCATGCTTCATAGCCATTACATTGGTTTCCTGCTCTTCTCCCTAATAGGAATTCAACCATTTGGAACGTAGGGCTTCCTTGGAAATTCCCAAAGTGGTGCAACACACTCTCCTCCCACGCCGTGCTTTCTCTTGTTTGACTGTCCAGCTCAGCTGTAAATGACAGTTATGTCATGGGTGACTTGAGTTGCACTCCATCTGTGGAAATGCAGACCTGCCTGCATTGTCCTTTTTTATGAGAATCTTTATAGCCCACATTATAGTGGAACACATTTTGTTTTCATGAGGTATAACATTTTATATCTTGTGAGTCACCTTCCCAAGAAGTTTATTGTAAACATGAAGATTCGCCAGGCTCTTATCAACAGGAGCTGCAGATTATTATTCCCCAAATGTAGGTCAGTGTCAGCAGGTTCAGTGTCCATGACATGGACATAGTCTTTACGTCACTGTCCTGGACATGTCTTATGATTAAGTTACTGCATAGAGGCAGCAGCATCTGTGCATATGCAGGGGAACAAGCTGTGCCTGTGGCTTAGTAATTAGAAAAAAGCAAAAAAAAATGAGGGAGTGCTAGATGGAGAAAGCAAGATTAGTCGTCTGTGCATCAGGTCGGATGTCTGTGTTGCAATTTCTTTTCACCCACAGATAGTATTGTGCATTTACTTAAGTGAGCTGGTTATGGCTCTCGCTTTCATTCATCTCCAAAACGCCTTTTATTAGTCTCCCACCCTCACTGCCTGTCTCTCTCACTGGCTGCATGTCATATGTTTCCTCTTGTCTCTTTATAATTCTACACTATCTCCCTTCATTTTCAAGTTTTTTTTTCTCACCCACTATAATCCATTTGTCTAACTTGGATAGAGGGCAGAGGAAGGAAGTATTGGAGGAGAGGCGTGTGTTAGAGTCAGAAAGAGCGCCTGCTCCAGCTGGAGTCAATATTTGCTTTAGGAATCTCAATAACAGGCCTCCAGTCATCTGCATCTCTGATAATGGACAGCCATATGGCTCTGTTGACCCATGCTGTGCTGAGGTTCTCTCTCGCGCGCTGCATCTATCCTTGCCTTTTATTTGTGGGCTTCCATGTAACTTCTCTCATTTCTTTTCTTTTTTGCTCTTCCTTCCCCTACATTTGCCCTTCCACTTATCACCTATCAGGTCGCATTTTGTTCTTTTACAAACATCCTTTCAGTCTGCCTCTCATCCATAAAAACCCTGGATATGACCCACCACACAGAGCTGTGACCCAAGTTGCCATGGCAGCAGAGCCTGGGATGCCCACTCTTTGTCCAACACTGTTTCCAGCAAGTGACAGCAAACAGTGACATTGCATGTCTGGCAGTGACTGGAAGACAGTTATAGAGCTTGAACGGAAGTGCTTTTGCATGCTTAAAGCCCTGCTGCTGTGTGTGTGTGTGCTGTGGACATTTGCTGTAGTATATGATCAGATTTATGTTTGTTTATTTTTTTTTTACTGTTATATGAATTTCTATAGAAGCAGCTGTTTTCAAGAAATGCATGGATTTGATTACAAATACTGTAAATATTTAGTTCGTATGGTGTTAGTAGCCGAACGTCCTGCAGCATTTGTATTATATACAAACCAGTCTTCCTCTGTCACCTAATCCTTTGTCTTATTTTGACCCCAGTCCATCTCTTTCTGTCCATGTGAACAGCTTGTTCGCACCCTCTGGTGTGTCCCGGCTCAGGTGCCTGTCACCCCCACTTTGCCACGGTTCTCTCAAAGCCATTGGTCATGGCTTCGTTGGCCCCTGCTGTGGCGGCATGTGCCCACAGCAGGCCACCTGCCCATTCACTGTCTCGTCCTATCTATCTAACCCAGACTAGAGCCTCTCGGCCCAGTCCAGCCTATCTCGGCTCAGCCTGGTTCAGCCTTGGCGTCAGCAACAGCCCCGTTGCCGCTCCACCCTGGCAGTCATAATGACATGAGGGGGAGGGAGGCTCATTGTGTCTTACGAGTTAAGAGTGTGTGTGTGTGTGTGTGTGTGTGTGTGTGTGTGTGTGTGTGTGTGTGTGTGTGTGTGTGTGTGTGTG
>JAPQRN010000016.1:10438914-10456241 GCA_037367275.1 Coranthus polyacanthus | reverse complement strand
TATCTATCTATCTATCTATCTATCTATCTATCTATCTATCTATCTATCTATCTATCTATCTATCTATCTATCTGTGTTGCAGCACTCTTTCAGTGCCGTGATGCACTTTGCTGGCCTGAAGGCAGTTGGGGAGTCAGTGGAGCAGCCATTACGCTACTACAGGGTCAACCTCACTGCATCCATGAACCTGCTCGAGGTCAGGTTCAACTAGGAATACTTGCCTTTAACTAAAAAATGCACTGCACCCCCTCGCTTCACTTTGAGACGAGCGCTGTTTGCATTAATCCTCATCTTTGTTTGCTGACTGCATGATGGTGTGTTTATGTAACAGTGATTGGGTTAATTATAACACTCTTATACGTCTGGAGCTCTCCGCGTCTGCCAACCTCTGCATTTGATCTTATTTCTAATGTGTAGGTGCATCAGAGTGCTTCCTAACTTGCCGTTGACTGTACGTGTGTGCCGTGTTTGTGTACATTTGCATGTGTCCCAGGTGATGCAGGCTCACAGAGTGCACAATCTGGTCTTCAGCAGCTCGGCCACAGTGTACGGAGACCCCCAGCACCTGCCTATTGACGAGGAGCACCCCGTGGGCGGCTGCACCAACCCCTATGGCAAGACCAAATATTTTATCGAAGAGATGATCAAGGATCACTGTCAGGCGGAGAAGGTAGCGATGAAGCGGTACATGGGCATTTAACCATGCACACGCACATAAATGTACATGGTGTCTGACTTTTGGCTATGTGTCAGCAGGACTGGAATGCAGTACTCCTGCGTTATTTTAACCCAATTGGAGCTCACGCCTCTGGCCTTATAGGAGAGGATCCTCAGGGTATCCCCAACAACCTGCTGCCATATGTTGCCCAGGTAAATAAACTCACTAGATCAAGAAAATGGGGAGGTCATATTTAGCTTTGCATAAGTTTCGATAGGTGATTTATATATATTTTTTTCATATTTCTTGTATTATTATTATTATTATCATCCATAGGTTGCCATTGGGAGAAGAAATTGCCTCAGTGTGTTTGGGAATGACTACGACACCTTGGACGGCACAGGTACCAGTGAATAGCTTTTAGCTGAAGCCCAGATCATCTGCTCTGATGGTGCAATTTAAATTCAAAGGAATAACGGGTAAAATGCTGTCCTGTGAGTAAACGACACTTTTCTCTTCCTTGCCAGGTGTGCGAGATTATATCCATGTTGTAGATCTCGCAAAGGGACACATAGCAGCTCTAAAGAAGCTGAAGGACAATAGCGGGTGCAAGGTGCATATTCTTCTCACCCTTACTGTGCATGCACGTGTGTACATATACACGGTATTTGTTTGTCTGCTGGCTTTTGTGAGTGCATTATCGTGTTTTTGTGCCCTTAGGTATACAACCTAGGAACAGGAAGAGGCTACTCTGTGCTCCAGATGGTGAAAGCCATGGAGAAGGCATCAGGGAAAGAGGTGAGTGCGACATGAGCCTTTTTCTCTCCGAAGAAAACCGCATTCAGACGTTGAAGCTACAGACATGACACCGACTGCTGTATAAAGGTGGCATCTTGATTGGCTGTGTTTCCATCTTCTTGTTTAGGCTAAATCATTTACTTGTGCTGACATTACCTGTATTTAACGTGCCCTCTCTGTAGATCTCATACAAGATCGCCCCTCGCAGGGGGGGGGACATAGCATCGTGCTACGCTGACCCTCGTCTGGCTGAGAAGGAGCTGGGCTGGAAGGCTGAATTTGACCTGGAAAGAATGTGTAAGGACAGCCACGGGGCGTAATCTGGTGTTTAATTTTCGACTAAAGTTGTTTAATTTCGTTCGTTTTCCTCCCAAAAAAAAACAAAATGCTAAGATAGCTTTGTTAGAGTGCTGTTTATTCCCTCATAATCTCCTGATGTTATTACTTGTACCTGTCTTAATACAGGTGAGGATCTGTGGCGCTGGCAGTCCATGAACCCCACTGGATTTTCCAATGGCACGGCCTCTTGATGCAACTCCAGCCTCCTTTTTTTTTTTTTTTCTTCTTCTTCTTCTTCTTCTTTTTTTTGGGGTGGGGGGTTAAATCATCTCATAAATCACCAGGCCAAAGCAAATCATTCCTCATTTTGCATATTACATAAGCACATGAAGGGACCTCGCCTTTTTAATTGTTCATTTTGAATGGTTATTTAATTTTATAATGACTGTGCGTGTTATAGGTAACATGTGACAACTTCTTTTTCCCTTGTAGATTTCTCCATTTTTGTTGTGTGAGTTAAGTTGACAAAAAATATTTTCTCTAATAATGTATTAAATCTGTAAGCCATAACAATGAAAGAATAAATACATTTTCTTACTGAACAAAAACCGAAGCTTGCGTTTACTTGTCAAATAATCGTGTTAAAGTGACACTGTCAGCGTTGACGGAGATTGAATGTCAAATGGTGAATAAATAAATAAAATGAATGCTTTCATAAAAGAGACTGCTGTGCTCCACAAGTCCAGCGCGTTAGAAATATTGTGCTATTTGGCACATATAGGAATTTATAAGCATGATGTGGCCAGTAGGGGCTTTGAAGGATCACGTTGAGGTCATAAACCTACAGAATAATTGTGGGAATGTTGCTGATTTTTTTTTTTTTTTTTTTTTGAAGACCGGTACATTCGGCATTCAACATAAATAATCTGTCCATGTAGTGCGTTTAAACGGGGCACTGGGGCTTTAAATGGCTCCTTGAACCCTCGGGCACCCTGTTAATAAACACCCACGTCAGCACAGTGCTCCAGTCGCTCTAACCGGGTTTCGGTCTTTAGGGCTGAGCAGGAAGTGCCTGCCTGTGTGTGGACCCTGGACGAGAAAAAAGGAGCAAGGAGGGGGAAAAAAAAAAAAGACTAAGGGAATAAAAAAAAAAAAAAAATGGATATAGTGACAGACTTGGGGGCGAGTAGACTCTATCGGGCGCCGGGTGAATCAAGTCACCAGTGAGTATCGATGGATTTTGTCAGAGGTATCACGGCGTGGGGCGTAAGCGGGTCCTGCTGACACCTCACGCCTGGGAGAGAGTCGCTGGGTTTGGGTAGCAGGCAAATCCTCCCCGCTGCTCGCTGCGCTCCGGACCTCCGGCGAAAAGTGGGGGTGGTCTTGAGGATGAAAACGGGCGTATTAGCGCTCCTCGTCCTCACACTGATACAATATCCGAATCTGTTTATTTATCAGCACGAAGCATGCTCGGTTGCTGGAGGTTTGTGTCTATTTTTCTATTGTGTGCTGGCTGCAGCCTGAAGTGGGCGTCGCTCCAGGACAGACTGGGCTGCTCTGGTGCGCCGCTGCCCGCTTTTCTCTCGCAGGACTGCAGCACTCTCATGGCGTTTTGTAGGTCGACTGATGTCTAAATTAACGAGAGAGCAGCTCGGCTTAAGATCTCAGACCTGGTTTCGCGCAGTGGCTTAGAAGAAGCGCCGACTCCTGCGGGCGGGCGTCGCATCGTGGGTTATCGGGCGCTGCGGAGCTTGTCAGCAAGCATCGCATAATTAAAAAAAAAAAAAAAAATTAAAAAAAGAAAAATGAACGCGTGTAATTCTCAGTCCACATGACGGGTAGGGTATAGAACATGAAGAAGAACTATTCTGCAAATGAGGTAGAGGCAGATTTTTCTATGTTTCTCTTTGGACCGCATGTCCGGCTGTGTGTTTTATTTTTTATTTTTTCCTTCCACCGCAGTCTTATGTGTTTGTAACGCCACAGATTTCGTGCGTTTTTAGCGTTCCTCTGGGGTGATTACAGGGTTTTGTCACCCGATGCTCTCTGACTGGAGTCGGGTGTAGCCCATTAGAAGACACATTTTGATTGAGGGCTCATCTAGCCAATCACGGCGCAATATAAATTGTAGTGGGCAGGCCGTCTGCGGAGCTGGTGCTGGTCCAGTGGAGAAACAAAGACGGTGGATAATTTGAGGGCTCCATCAATGGGGTGTCACTGCTGTGTCTGTAATGTAACCTGCATCTTTAATATTTGAGTCCTGTAGCATTAACATTTATAAAAGTAAGCTGGCAGCCATGAGGTCACATGACCCAAGACTCACACGCCATGAGCCTTTTTCCCTTTTTATTTTGTAGAATGTAAGTGGTAAGACGGGTTTACAGCAGTCTCAGGCATAAAATTCAAGATTGTGAAAAAGTGTTGATATGTTATGTCTGTGCTGCATACACAGCTGTAGTGAGCGCTGTCATCTTGTCTCCTGCAGGCAGCCTCAGAGATGGTTCAACACTGCTGACATCACAGTGGCTCACCAAAGCAACCTGCTGAAACAGCTCAACCAGCAGCGCCGGCAGGAGCTTTTCTGTGACTGCAGTGTGCTGGTGGAGGGCCAGCTCTTCAGGGCCCACCGCAACGTCCTATTTGCCAGCAGCGGCTATTTCCGCATGCTGCTGTCCCAGGGGCCCGATGGGATGTCCGACACCGTCAACGCCACCTTTGATGTCTTCAGCCCAGAAACCTTCACTGTCATCCTGGATTTTATCTACTCCGGCCAGCTGGACCTCACCAGTCACAATGTTATCGAGGTGATGTCTGCAGCCAGTTACTTGCAGATGAACAATGTCATTAACTACTGCAAGAACTTCATCAAATCCTCTTTGGACATCAGCGTGAAAGATGAAGACAGTGAACGTTGCCTCAGCTTGTCAGAGACTTGTAGTTTCACCAGTGGAACTGGAGAAGAGACCTCGGAGCAGCAGCAACAAGGCCCCTGCTCTGTCAGCCCACCGCCTGCACTCTGGACCCGGGACAGCTCCAGAAGCCAGTGTGGCTTTATAGGGAAGGACCCAGACCAGGATGCTTCAGCCTCAGGAATGAAGACTAACCCAAGCAGCCCTGCTAATGACCTCAGCACAGAGGCAGAGGACCTGCAGGACCCTCAGGACCCTCTGTACACTTTGCCTGGATCAGAACGCCGGAGGGGTAGAGGGGCAGCCAAAAGGAGAGCGTCCAACAGCACTCGCTCCAACCAGCATGAAGACCTAGACATACAGGAAGCGAGGACGCAAAAAGCTGAGAAGGCAGAGGAGCTGTACGCCACTCTACCGCCTATTGTAGGAGTTATTGGACACTTTAATAAAGGTGAGTCGGGGCTGTTTGTGAGAAAATGGATAAAATAAATTGCATACTTCATCATAGTACAGTGACATCTCCACTATTGTAGGACAGAACAAAAAATTATAGATGTGAACAGTTTCTCTTCCTCTTCCTCTTTGCAGACTCCAACCCCATCATGCGCTTCAAATGCCCCTTTTGTACACACACAGTAAAGCGGAAGGCAGACCTGAAACGCCATTTGCGATGTCACACGGGGGAGAGGCCATACCCCTGTCAGGCTTGCAATAAGCGCTTTACTCGCCTGGAGCATCTCCGTAGCCATTTTGAGACAGTAAGTACAATTACAGCCAGGAGGAGAAACCTGAACTAATTGAAAGTTCTGTCATTTATAATTGCCACAACGGTTTAGAAACGAGAAGAAAAAGGTGATGCTCAAGGCTGTAATAAACAACCATAAAGTGTTTACAATCCATCAAGATACAATACAGCAGTGCAGCAGTACTAAACATATTCACACTGCTTTTGAGTGCACGTTTGTCTGATAGGACATTGTTTTGGTTTCTTGCTTCTACACAGATTCACCAAGCCAGGAAGCTGGTGTGCAGGAAGTGTAAGTGTCAGGTGACAGAGGAGACCGGGCATGTGGTGTGTGAGGGCACGCGACGCTATCGCATGTGCACCGCGTGTATCCAGGAAGTGGGCTGTGACAACATCCCCATGGACACTCTGGAGGGGAGCAATGAGGAACCGGCTCTGTTACTGGGCGTGGACGGGGAGGAAGAAGGGGACACCAAAAGGACCTGGATGGTAACCGACGACGACGACCTGGCTGAAGACTCGGGAGCCGACCTCATCATCCAGCAAGTGGACGACAGTGACGAGGAGCTGCAGTGAAATGGGACCAAAGTGTGTATGCGTGTTTAGAGGCATGCACGAATACTGACTGTGTATGTGTATTAAAGCCATTCAAGAGAATTTATGCATAAAATACATTATCTGATCCACTTATGTAAATACACACATTTATGATAATTATCTATTAGTTTAATGCGACTGGTTTGTCATTACTTTTTGCAAAGTTTGTGACCTTTGTGACAGAATGAAATGCTTTTTTTAAGCTTCATAAAGAAATGCAGTATCCAAAGCATGCATATTCAGTGTCCTTTGTTTCAATTCTAGTTATATAATAGCTCTTATCAATAACATGTTTTTTCATCTGCATGGAAAAACCTTAAGACTCAGCAAAACAAGAAAACATTAGCATGACACAGACTCTGCTCCCTGCTCCTGATAGCGAGAGGCAAGAGCAGATTTTCTTTACGCAGATGGTATTTGCACCCAGGTGTCTGAAGACAACCATGCTGTTTACACTGGGGTGTTGTAGCCTATAGGCTACTATTGTAGCCTGAGTGTGAAGCATTCTGGAAGAAAGGCTTTCTAATGCATGGTTAGTGTTGTGAAAAGGTCTATTTTAACCCACACCAACGTCTTTTCCTAAATCTAACCAAACTGTGACAGAAAACTGAAAATATTTTTTTAATTAATTATTAAAATAAATTGGAAGTCTTATACAGGAGTCAAACCCCAGTGTTCTGGGTGAATGTCCTCTCTTTGGCCCACTGATCCACCAAGACATGGATCAATGGCTCAGAGCCATGAGATGTGGCTATTCTCACCCTGGTGCAAATTGACACTCCATTACTCTTTATCGGTCTTTCACTGTTGCAGTACTCTTTATGGATATGTTTGATTATGATATGCACTATAATTACAATTCTTTTTCTTCTTTTTTTTTTTTTACTTTTTGACACATTAAAAATATTTTGTATACATTTTTGTGTCTGGGTCATTCGTCCTATCCAGTTCATTCTTTTATATTAAATAATAGAATTTTTTATCATAGAGAATGATTAAAACTAAATTGATGTTATCCTATAAATCACAGACTATATTAAATGTAATGTTTTTAAATTTGAAAATATAGTATTTAGATGTTAAATATGCTCTTATTTCAGAAAACTGGAATTGGAAAAGCAATAGCATTAAAGTAAATGCTGGAGTCTTTTGTGGCATCTTTGACAGTTTAAAATTTGCCGAAAATAAACTGTGAACATGTGCTGATGTTATTGGATATATGTTATTCAAGATGTTTGGTTTTTACACGAACCTTGTAGCATGTACGGAATGAAAAATGTAATATCTTCATTCCAATTAATGTATCCCAAATATTTAAAAAATCATTTCCCTCCCCGCTTTGGCCAGTAGGTGTCGCTAACGCGGCACATTGAACTTCGAGGATTCTGGTGGCGATGAAGAAGTTACGTCAGAACGGAGGCTGGACAAACATGGCGGCCGTCTTTAGGCTTGTAAACAGAAGCACTTTAAGCACAGCAATGGGTCAGCAGTACCTGACGTTCAGCTCCGCAGCAAAGCTCAAAACGGTGAGTGTAATGGGGATTTTATTCACCAGCAGCATTCTGACCACGTTTCAACAGCAGTCGGCCCAGACAACATGTTCGCGTCCCCTCCTCATACGCCATTCAACGTTGACCTAGCTTGTTAGCTGGCAGCTAACATGCTTGGCGTTAGTTATGTAAAGCCTTACAATCACAACATTAGATGTGTTTATGTTTGTTCGTATAGGCTGGTGCGAGGCCAGATCAAGCTCTTCCAGAGAGGGTGAAAATAGTGGAGGTGGGACCCAGAGATGGTCTTCAAAACGAGAAGGTAAATCTAATGACATTGTTGCAGTCTATTGTCAAATGTTAGCACTGCTCATTATTAGTAGTAGAAGTAGTATCTTAGTCTCTTACAGGTGTAAGAATAATCTCAGTTATGCGCTTGTGTCAACTGTTTTCGAAGTTTCATCATCGCCTTGTTTTTGCTGTTTTCACTCTCAGACACTCGTGCCAACAGAGACAAAAATCAGTTTGATCGACATGTTATCAGAATCGGGGTTGCCAGTCATTGAAGCCACCAGCTTTGTATCTCCAAAATGGGTTCCACAGGTGAGGTTGTTTACACAGAAACAGAAACTGGCACACAAAGCAGTGACTTGTTCTGTGTAGTGCTAATTGCTTTCTGGGGTTTTTTTTTTCTTCTTTCTATCAACTTTTAGATGGCAGATCAGGTGGAAGTGATGAAGGGCATCGGTAGGAAACCTGGAGTAACTTACCCAGTCCTCACCCCAAACCTGAAGGGTTTCCAGTCTGCTGTGAGTGCCTGAGACATCTTGCACATTTAGTTTGTGCAGAGAACCATAATACCTCTCAAAGTGTATTGTACTTAATTTGCCCCTCATTCATATTTACCACAGATGAAGGCAGGAGCTTCAGAAGTAGCCATATTCGGTGCTGCATCTGAGCTGTTTAGTAAGAAGAACATAAACTGCTCAGTGGATGAAAGTTTACAGCGCTTTGACGAAGTTATGAAAGCGGCTAAAGAGGCTGGTGTGCCAGTAAGGGGGTAAGGTTTATGTCCTGCTCTTTATTGTCAACACACTTTTGAATAAGTAGAATCATGGGGTGTTATTTTGCACGTGCCTCATTTATGTTTCTTGTCATCGCAGTTATGTGTCATGTGTCGTCGGATGTCCGTACGAAGGCAAGGTGGCACCTGAAAAAGTCGCACATGTGAGTTATCATCTGGTCAACATTCCTTAAAAACCCACAGATAACATCCATCGTCTAGTCTGAATCCAACTTAAGCTTCGTCTCTATCTTGCAGGTGGCTAAGCGTCTTTACTCCATGGGCTGCTATGAGATCTCTCTAGGGGACACGATTGGAGTGGGAACCCCCGGTAGCATGACTGAAATGCTGAAGGCTGTGAGCAGAGAGGTGCCCGTCAGTGCCCTGGCCGTGCACTGCCACGATACCTACGGCCAGGCCCTGGCTAACATCCTGGTTGCCTTACAGGTCAGATTTGAGTATTGTTATTTGAACACCACATTGAAAATATACATGAGGTCTATTTAGGGCTGTGTCGTATTATATAGGTCATATCATACTGAGATAATGATACATATCGTGATATAGCATATTTTCTGTGAAGCCAATGAATAAATAGTTTGAAATTGACATTTTGAATTACATGCTCAACAAATAGAAGGTACTTCCTTGTATTTGATTATTTTTTCCTTTTTATTTAGAACATTTGTATAAATGTCCTACTGAGCGTGTAAAAAAACAAAACAAAACAAAAAACCCACTGTAGTCCAAAACTAAATAAATATAGGCCTAAATTGAGAACATTGTCAAACATATCAAAGCCAAACATATTAATATTGTCATTATAGCAGCAAACAAAACTTACTACAAGCCTAATGCAAATATTTATGTACAAAATACCAAGTGTAAACATGGAACACTTTGAAGTTTAAACTATGGCAGCAAAATAGGGCTCACAATATAATTACTAAATATAACAAGTAAACATAATACTGTCTACGTGCATGTCGTACAGGAGAATTAGAAGCGTAAAGAGTGGTTTATGACTCAACAGAATAAGCGATAGAGCATAATATGAAATGATTTCATTTTTCTGTTGCAAAATGTCGTCCTATCGCACAGACCCAGTTGTGGGTGATTTTACTTTTAGTGTAGCGTTTACTTAATTTATTTCAAGGTGATGTTTTTGTTTGTTTGACAGATGGGAGTCAGTGTTGTTGACTCCTCAGTAGCTGGACTCGGTGGCTGTCCTTACGCCCAGGGCGCCTCTGGGAATGTTGCTACTGAAGATGTTGTCTATATGCTTCATGGACTAGGGATCCACACAGTAAGTCACATTATTTCTCCTGTTTTTCTTAGTCGTACCAAAAATGTACTGCACAAATGGACAGTTTGAGGCCTTTTAGCTTGACTCTCTGTAACGGGCTGTCTTCACCTCAGGGAGTGGACCTCTCCAAGCTGATGGACGCTGGAGCTTTCATCTGTCGAACGCTCAACAGAAAGACCAACTCCAAAGTAGCTCAGGCTACCTGCAAACTGTAGCCACAGCCTACAAAACAGAGACTCTTTCACAGACTGAATTGCAACATAATCACATCATCCTGGAGCCATCGCTACTGCTCAGTTCTTCCGATTTTATTTTTGTTTTTATTTCTCTGTATGAAAATATTACTTTTTACTTTACTTTAATATTTGGATGGTACTGACCCCTTCTGTTGAAGTATCAGATGATATATTTACTTTATGATAGCGTAACTGGAACGGTGCCTTATGTAAAGTCAAGTCTAGTTATACAGATCATGCCTGTCAAAAGCCTTGGGTAACTGGCGTGATTACTTTACTTTCTGGGCAGTGGGTAAGCCAAGCCATTTATTTATAATAAAATATTAACTAGCACAGTGTCCTAGAGATGGATAAACTCACTGTTGATGTCAGAAAAGACAGAAGTGTTGATTTGATTTTCACGGTCCTCCATATGCAGTGATCGGTTTCTCCAAAACAAATTCTTAATGGGGAATTAGGGTCAGTCCTAATGAACCTGGGCATTGTGGGAAAAAATGTTGATGTGCTGTATTACACTGATTTTTAAAATATCTTTAAATATCTTATTTAAAATATTTTCCCTGTAGTATATGTAAGATTTCTAGTTTTAATTGAATACGTCTAAGTATTTGTTTTAAAATGCTTCTCTGTCAGATTTAACCTGTACAAATCAAGCAAGAGTGACTTTGAAAAACGAACAGTAATTTGTCAATGAAATATTTCACGTCTGAAATTTTCAGCATCGTGACTCTTATTTCCCTTTGGGCTATGTGAAATGTCTGCCTTTTGTACGAATAAAGATGCAGATAACTGACTAGAAGCCACCACTAACCTCACAAGGAACTAAAAAACAAAGTTTGTTTCTTACAATCTCTATATTAAGAGATGCAGAGATTGTGAGAAATAAACTCTCTTTTCAGTTCCTTAAATGGTCAGTAAACAAAAACTGTTTTCCTTGCCGCGCCTTATAAAAACCTGAAGGACAAGTTTGACTAGCAGACTGAGATTCTTACTGGAGGCCTCAACGACGACGCATCTTATACAACATCATGTCATTATGACTCATAACAAATTTAAATGCTGTGACTTATTTCCCCCTAAACTGCAAATGTAGTGAGTAGAAGTCTTAAGTGACACTGATTAGTTGTGTCAGCAGCAATGGAAAAAAACTCAATAAGAGTAATGCAACAGCATTGTGGGACGTCCCACATATACCATGAGTTTTACTGTGTATCCGTCTGAAACCTTTTTTTTATCTTTTAATAGAAAAAAAAATAAGGTAACCCATACCACGCGGTATCAAAACACATTCAATCATTTTAATATATTTTAAGTTTAAAAAGGACATCATAAACAGCACGTGCAGTAATACATTTCCACCTGATAGTTCCACGTGGACAACGGGAGAAAATGAGCCATCGCTTTGTCACCTTTCCTCCCGATTCCTCCACTGGAGTTCATGTGCTCCAGCTCTACCAACACAGAATTCAACGGCAGCATTCCTTTCTCCTTATTTAAATCAACAGTGGTCTTGGATGAAGCTGCGTTGTGTACAAGCGAGTCAAAACACAGGCAGTCTATGTACAACGTGTGGCTGTGCAGCATAATCCTGAGACCAAGCATACGCCTGTCGTGGCCTCAGATAAAGAAATATACCAATGATATATGTAGTTTACCACTGTAATAAATCTTATCTAAGAATACGAATGCAGTTTAAGCCAGTTTTCAACCTTCAAGTATTACTCAGCCATAACTGTATGACTTTAGAGTTTCCACACTTCGGTGCAGAATCATTTATCCTTGTCCAGTGGCTTAGGCTCTGCTTAAGAGGGTTAAATTGAAAAGGTAAAAGTCATGACTTGATCTTAAATAAATGATCAGATTACTGAAATGCACATATTATGTGAAAGAGTGCCCTGACAACACTGTAGACACTGGCAGGTTGGGTAATGAATACCTCTGCCAGGTGTGTCCTGCCTTCCTATGTGCGTCTCAGTGTTTTCTTTCCCTCCCCTCCCGTGTCAAAATTCCAATCACAAGAAAGACACTAGACTGGAATGGTCTAATATGGGTGAAGGGGTGACGCTGACAAGGCACAAAGACATTTCTTGTATTCAACCAGAAAGCCACATATTAAGAACATATCAATTTGCCTCTAGCTGTCGTGTTCTTTTTGTTGTGGATGTTGACTTGGAAACCAAAAATCATGCGCTTGAAAAGAGTCTTAGGTGTGGACACAGGGGCCCACAGGATGAATCCAGAACTGAATGACTCAACTTCTAGGGTCTGACGCATCCTGTAGTCTGGCTCAAAGTTCTGAGTCTGTTACTGTGAAATTGAGTCCTAGCCAAGTCACTGCTCAACTCTTGAGCTGCAGTCTGATTTTGTTTTTCAATCATGTAGTGGATAGATTAGGAGCAGAAGCTCGTATCTTCTCTTCCAGTTTGAGCCTAGATGGCCCGTACGGAGATTTGGTAGCGGTCTTGAAGGATGGAGGCTGTTCAGTCAGGTCCCGCTTTGACACAGGAAGGGTAGCGTTGTTAAAGGGGTCATCGGTGTAGTCGCTGTGATCTCCCACCACTTTGCGGTGGCGCCGTTTGATCTTGTTTGCACATCGAGCGAATCGTTTGGAGATGAGATAAATGATCTCGCAGATGTTCAGGACAATGCAAAGGGCAGAAGCTCCAACCATGAAGTAGGTGAAGACCTTCTTCTCAGTGGGGTGGCCGATGTAGCAGTCCACCTGGTTGGGACAAGGCGACACCTCACATTTGACCAGCCGGGGCAGGTAGAAGCTGTCGTAAACTCGGTGGAGGATGTACAGGAAGGAGACCTCAATGCCTGTCTTGACAAAGAGACTGACCAGATAAGTCCACCACAAGCCACCATGTTTCTTGCCTGTGTTGTTGTACAGCTTTGAGGCTTCCTCCCCATACTTGGCCTTGTGCTTGCGCTCACGGTCATCGCGGTACGCCACATGCATGACCACCATGAAGGATGGGCAGGTGACAAATATGAGCTGCAGGGCCCACAGGCGGATGTGGGAGATGGGGAAGAAGTGGTCATAGCAGACATTGGCGCAGCCGGGCTGCTTGGTGTTGCAGTCAAAGTCCTTCTGCTCATCACCCCACACTCGCTCCGCTGCCACCACATACACCATGACCCTGAACACAAACACCACAGACAGCCAAACCCGCCCGAACGCTGTGGAGTATTTGTTCACCCCACTGAGGAGGGCTTGGAAGGTCTTCCAGTCCATGTTCTTGGCTGGCGGTCAAATGTCTCTACTAGTCAAATCTCTACTCTGGAGTCCTTTTCTTGCTGGTTGTTGCTTAACTTGAAAACCTGTACAAGGAAGAATGAAGAATAGGTGAACATGTTTCCATTGTCTCGTGACTATTCTGCTTTCACTTTGGGAACATTAGTTTTTTTTGGGGGGGTGTCCCACTTACTCTAGGTGGTATGAAATAACTTTTTACTCTGACTTTTAAAATCACAACTTCATCGTCCGCAGTTGATTCATTGTAAAAACATGTCCAGCATGTATCATTTATCTACCCCAAGCAGAAAAGCTGACAACAGCCATTAACAACAATGACAGACGTTTATGCGCAGGCCCGAGGCACGCTGTTCTTAAAGGAAACAAGTTGAGCCCATGTTATTAACACACTCTGTGTCTTTGAAAAAACACTGCGCTTCATGAATGTGTTTAATACAAACGGTATCAAAATCGAACACAAGCGTTATACATCTTCTTCTGTCTAGAATTAATCACTTGAATCAACGCAAGTTTTCAACAAAAGACAGCCTTTTACGCACAGGCAGCAGACGTTATTTGGCCGCATTTTCTTGGCAGATTTCTACCGACATGTGGCTGCTATTCTGCTTCTAGTCAGAGGTAATCATTTCCGAGACTGCTGTGTAAAAGCCAACGAGTCAACAATATTCAGAATATTCATTTTAAATCGAAACGGAACGAAACTGAACTCACGCATCAAAGTGAATTATACTGAGCTTTTTTTTTTTCTCTTTTCTTTTTTTTTTTTTTTTACTCACCAAATGAAGTTTTAATCCATCATAACGCGAAAGACACGTAACTACACATATTTCCACTGCATTTCTTGTGGCGTTGGCGTCGCTTTAGTCACTTAACGCACACATTTGGTTCACCATCGACAGGTAAAGGAGCGCGGCGCTGGGAAAACGCGCCTGTGGGTGTGGTTAAAGAAGAAAGACTATGTGACAAATGTTCCTCGCTGTTGCTCGCACTCCTTCCTCCCCTCCCTCTCATGAGCCTCTTCTGCTTACACCCAAGTGTTAGGTGGCAAATCAAATATTGTTGCATGTCAATTCGCGGAGAAATCCTTAGAGCGGAGTCCGCCTTGGTGATTTGAGATCGCGTAGGTTGTGTTTGCATTCGTCAAGAGAGTACCAAACGGCGATGAAACTGTTGAAACGGTCTCCTCGACGCACTACGAACTATACAACTCTAATACATTATATTATATCACATTCTCAGAGCACATCATATTACATTTTACATCACAACAAGTAATGTCAGACAGGGTTAAATGTGAAAACCATCAGCGAAGGGGATGTTTATGATAATTATAAACTTTAAGGGTGACAGCTGTAAGTATTATATCAGTATTATTATTGTTGTTGTCTGTCAGCAAGATTATTCACAAAAAAAGGGCAAGAGTCAAGACGAACTCATTGAGTTTTGGAGCAAATCCAGAACAAGTGGTGGATCCTGTATTTCTCCCCCTTTTGCAGATCTGATTGACAGGACGACGGGGCCTTGGCGGAGGTTGCGCCCTTCTATTTTCTACTTCTTTTTTTTCTTTTTTTTTTCTCCCAGGAACAAGGATGTCTCTTTGCCCCAGCTTGTTTCTGAACACTTCACAAAGACAGACACACCCTTAGGTGAATTACGCGTTTTTCTGTTGTGTGTTTGTAAGAGTGTGACTTAAGCAACAGTTTTTGTATGTTGTGTTCGGACTGGGTGGGGAGCTGGGGGAGAGCTTTTGAAAGAGGTGACAGTTCTTCTTCAGTTCAACTTCCACTGAGTTTAAGCCTGTTATTTACCTCATGTACTTCCTTGCTGATCTTTCATAACAGCCTTCAATGTTTTTTTTTTACCCCCTTTCCTTTTCATAAAAACCAAGTCTGCAAAAACAAAGGTGTATTGTATTTCCTTTTTCCTTTTCAAGTCCACGCTCTGCTCAGATAGCACGATTCATGAATGAATCATCCTTGTCAGTAGCTTTTGTCTCAGCTCACGTTTATGTCCAAACTCTCTGTTACGTTACAGCAAAATGTTTCTCCTTCACACATCTAATGTTATTTTCTGAAAACAATCATTAGCAGTGTTTACAGCGCAGGCTCTTTTCAGTCCCCAGATGATATATATCAAGTATCAGATATCAGTGTGGTTAAGAGGCCATCATTGCTGTACCAGTTTTTGCATGCTGATGCTTGCATTCACAGTGTTTGAATTCTGTGGTTACTTATTACAGAAGCATAAAAGGCTTGTTTGCTTTGTACATATATCGCTAATTTCAAGTCAAGACAAGTTTATTTGTAGAGCTCAGTATCACATAGTGTATAATGTCTGAAGGGACTTTGCAGGTGACAGCAACAGACATCAAGAAGACAAGATGCACTCTCAGAAACATCTTTTGCTAGAGTGATCATCTATGTTAACTGTAAATCACAGGGGTGTCTAATGAGAAAATAGAAAGTAGTAAAAAAAAAAAATAGATTTACAGACACGTGATTACAGATTACACATCTCTGCCAGCCCGCTCAAGTTGCAGTTTACGTCTATGTCCATACAGACAGAAGAAAAGAAAAAGTTGGTTCTGATAGAATACACGGCTGTAGCCATGACAGTGGGTGATTTGTTATTTTTAACAGGCCCTATGGGAGCACACCTGTGTTCCCTCACCGCACCACACACCGAGGAGCACTTATCAATGTCTTATTGATTATCTAAAACACTCAAGAAACATAGCGAACCCAGTCCAACATGACCGTTTTTGAAGTACAACATAACACATATACATAATACTCCACCACCGGGGTCATTGGTGACCACCTTAAGAAAAAAAGACCTTAGAAACAACCTGAAACACCTCAGAGATCACTGCAAAGGAAAACATGGACGCTTCTCGCACATCTTCAACCTGGCAGCACAGAAGATCTACACCGAATACTGGCCAGCACATTACAATGTCACACTGACCTTTGAACTTTGGATATAACATGTCGCCACATCACCGTTTTATCCAGTTTCTTTTGTGTGAAATTTTGTGATTATTGTATTGAATTCTTAAGTTATGGCCGAAAAACATGCTTCATGAGCACGCAGTGACCGTGACCTTTTTTTTTTTTTATCACCGAAGTCAAATCGGTTCATCGTTGAGTCCTGGTGAATGTTTGTGCCAAACTTGAAGAAATTACCTCAATGCGTTCTTGAGATATCGCGTCCGTGAGAATGGGACGGAAGGACATAATTGCTCCGGCCATGACTGTCGCCGGCCTGGAGGCACAAAAACAACAAACTACTCAGCCTGCTAATCAGTAGCCTCTTCCTGTAGAATTTATGAAACCATTTTCAGCCAGAAGGATTCATATTAATATTAGAATTTTCACAGGGATCACTGCACATAGAGCCACATTTAGTGCATTTAATGTTACGTTAAGCTATGCCCCTATGTTATTACATTCTTGACCTTATTTGACATATTATGCATATATTTTTGTCTGCGTGCAAAGAAAAACCTCATTTTAAAATCTTGGAACGAAAGAGCAAAACTTTGAAAATGTTCCTAGAGAGTTGCACTTTTCAGGAAACAATATACCACTGGAGGATGTGCGCACAACACCTGTACTTTAGATCCAGAGCAGCTGGGGAGACAAAAATTGTATATAAACTGCTGAGGGGGGATGGGAAGAAAAAGTGAGTTTGCTGGTTCCAGATGAAGAACTCGTCCAGGCAGTCTGCTCAGACGCACCTGGAAGAATGCACGACGTGAGTCAAGCTCCGCCGGCAGCAAGTTTCAACACGAGGGACCAACGCAACAGGATAAACATCACTTTTCAACGCTGGTACTGTGAAAAGAAGGAAATGTACCAGCACGGGGACAAGAGGAGAGATAATACCCCAGACGGTGGAATGGGTCTGGAAATGAGAGTAATTGTGGCTTTATTTACAGACCCACCCATTAAGGTTGGACAAAATGAACAATTTAGACCCTCCCCC